>JALBCR010000203.1:615000-935193 GCA_030710515.1 Abscondita cerata
CGATGTAAACCTGTATTTGTGCGTGAACAGCTGCATCATTAGCAAGAACGTTCAAAACATGGTTTACTTTATCGGTGATACTTTGACTTAAAGCATCGTCGTTTTGGACTCCAGTTATAATAAACTGTAAAAAAAGATATTAAATTTTTTGAACAATTTTTAGAAAAATAACTCACATCAGCACTTCCAACTGAAATTGACACTTTCGATGGTTCGGGTTTGGCAAGCAAACTCAATTGAACGTCGACTGATGCCGCTACATCTTTAAGAGTAATGCTGCAAAATAAACGATATTTTTACGTGACCGAATAAATTCAAATAAATACGGCTTACCCTGCTTTTCCATTTCCGTTGACAATTGGTAGATCACTTTCCCAATGTCCGACGGATGCATTCAATTCTTTAATGGTAAAACCAATTTTAACTTTGATATTGAACAGAACATCAACGGATACTTGAACAGAGAGACTGTGGATTCCATCGACGTGGAGGTCCTTATAGGCCACAGTGTATCTACAAAAACTTAAAAATACATGTAATTGATAAGAACAAGCTTACCCCAAAGCGCTAAGCGATCCTTCAGATTTGTCGAGAGGATCACTGAGTCCTTGTATGAAGTCATTGATCAACTTCTGAACCGCTCCAGCAAGTTCAATTTTTTGCTGACGGTGAGCCAAAGGATGATAAGGGTGATGTTTGGTGTGCGCAGAAACGGCACCAAAAACGAGGAAACAAGCCAATAAAGCAATGATTTTCATTTTTTAAGCTAGAATTAATGTATCTACTAATTAAGAATAGAACTATATATTATTATTTTCTTACCTGCTTAAAGTCGCTAAGACAACAAGTACAGCATGTCCGGATTTTTTTGCTTATATACTATTCCAAAAAACTTAAGATATGGTACAATCTCAATAATTTTAATTTACGTACATTGATCAAAATCTAAGATTGGGTGTTAAGTGGATAATGTTGTATTTCGTAATTTTTATTAATCGTAAGCACTTAGTTACAATTCAAGAATATGATTATTGTTACAGATTTCAAACAAAGCAAGCGCTTAAAATACGTTGTTAGTAAATTTACATTAGTGCGATCAACAACGGAATTTAAATAATTTGTTTTTCTAAATTTGAAATATTAGTTAATGTGTTTATTTGTAAAAATGTAACTAAATCAGCTGTACTTTTATTATTCAAAGTACAATTTTCGTAAATACGCTGCGGATTGATCTCACATTTCGGCCTCGTGCTGCATTTGTGGGGTTAATTGTACTTTGACTAATACAATTGTGTGAGATTCAAATAATTTTGCATAATGTGATTGAATGAACGTTACCAAAAAATTTCACATTTTAACATTCATAAAAGATTTCTTCTTCTTCTTTTTTTCGGCCACTTTCAATCCACTCCTTGACATAAGCCTCTTCCAAGTTACGCCATCTTTCTCTGTCTCTTGCTACTGTTCAGCATGTTTGGCCTGCCACATCGCGTAGATCATCTGCCCAGCGTCTCTGTGGTCTTCCTCTGCTCCGGGTTGTTGTTCTCGGCCTCCAGTTAAGTATTCTCTTTGGCCATCTGTCATCATCTTGCCTTGCAACGAGCCCCGCCCATTGTCACTTGAGCGAAGCTATACGCCGCATCACGTCTGTGACTTTGGTTTTGCTACAAATCTCAGTATTTCTTACTCTATCTCTCAAAGAGATTCCGACCATACTTCTTTCTATAGCCCTTTGTGTGACAGACAGGCTATTGGCTATGGCTTTTGTAATTGCAGTCGTTTCCAGGCCGTACGTCATTACTAAGAGAATGCATAATTCACTTTTCGTTTTAGGTTGATAGGAGTTTTTTAGCTTTTTAGAATATAGCCTAGTTTACCAAATGCGCCTTGTTGCTTCTCCCCCTGAATTGGCAGTTCCCAGCTTAACTTTATGTCCAAGATAGATATACTCTTCAACATTATCCAGTATCTGGCCTTGTATTTCTATGTTTACTGGCTCGGGGGTCATTAACTTCGTTTTCTTTAAATTCATTTTCAGCCCGACCATAAGTGATTTTTCATTTAGCTCCTTAAGCATTTTTTGCAGTTCCTCTATTAAGCTCACCACAACAACTACATCATCTGCAAAGCATAGGTGACTCAAATACTTTCCGTCAATTATAATGCCCATTTTTTCCCAGCCAAGTTTTTTAAACACATCTTCCAGAGCGGCAGTAAACAATTTTGCAGAGATAGGATCCCCTTGTCGTACACCTCTTTTTATTGGTATTTCGTCTGTGCTGACTTCATCATTAATTTTCACGTGCATTATGGAATTTTCATAAATGTTTTTTTAATAAATTCGTGTATCTAGAGTCAACTCTTGCATTATTTAGTGATTCCAATAAAGTCAATGTCAAATGCCTTCTCGTAATCAACGAAGGCCAAGTACAGGGGTATGTTATATTCTGTGCATTTCTCTATTAGATGATGTATTGCTTGCAGGTGGTCAGTGGTGCTGAATTCTTTTCTAAATCATGCCTGCTCCACAGGCTGATAAAAGTCTAGTTTGTTGGTGAGGCGATTTGTTATGATTCTGGTCAGCAGTTTGTACAGGAACGAAAGTAGGCTGATTGATCTATAGTTTTCCATATTTGTGCTGTCACCTTTTTTGAAGACGATTTTTACTTCTGAATTTTGCCATTCTTTCCTTCCTTAAGACATTTGTTCAAAATAGCAAGAATAACCTTTTCCAGCGTATCACCCACCAGTTTTAATATTTCATTTGTTATTCCATCTCCACCCGGACCCTTATTGTTTTTCATTTTTCTCAGGGTCGCTTTCAACTTTGTTCTATCCACGTCAGGCATCTCTTCAGACCCAACATTTAAAACCGTGCGGTTTTTTAATTCGTTTAGCTTCGGCTTAGTTGAACTGTACAGTTTCGTGTAATAGCTCTCAACTACGGCTGCTAATTCGGCTTTTGTCGTACCAATTTGCCCGCTTTCGTCTTTCATTTTTGTGATTACTTGCTTGCCACGGCTAAGTTTCGAACGAAAGACTTTCATAGAGCAATTCTTCTCAGTAGTGTAATTTATCACCTTGGTGTTGTGGTTTCTTACATCTTACCTTAATATCTTTTTTATGGCTTTACTTAGTTTTTGATGTGTTTCAGGACCTTTGTTTAGTGTGCGCCTTTTTTCAATTAGCACTTGCGTTTCTTGGCTGATCTTGCTGGACTTGCTTCTTTTAGATCTTGGACACACTGTTTTAGTCGTATATGAATAGCCTATGATACCGTTGAGCATAAATGGTCCAGATCCATAGATTTTAGCATCTATGCCTTGTAATTTCCTGTCGATCGTTTCTTGGTAAAGTAATTTCTGAGAAATAAGTTCTTCTGAAGTAGAAAATTTTCCTCTATTTACAAATTTTCTCCTCTCTAAAGTAGTATTTAGCTGAATTTGAGCTCTAACCAAGCGATGGTCACTGCCAGTGTCGAAGCAGTTAAGGACACTTACATCCACACCCATTTCTTTTTTAGACGTACATATGTAGTCTATTTCGTTTTTGACGCGACTATTTGGGCTTATCCAGGTCCATTTTCTGTTGTTGTTCTCACTGGCAATAAAATTTACAAGAAGTTGGCCTCTGGGTTTCTTTCTCCTAATCCAAAATTCCTAATATTTGGAGGGTCACCATTTTCCTTTTGCCTACTTTTCCGTTGAAGTCTCCCGTTAGTACCCAAAAATTAGTTGTCTCAGCACAAATAGCTGTTGTTATGTCCTTGTAGAACTGTTTTATCTCCCGATGATCAGAGGTACTTGTTGAGGCGTATCCATGTATAATTTGCAAGTTATATCTCTTATTCACCCTTATGACTGCATATATTACACGATATGATATAGCTCTTGTCTTAACAACTTTAAAGAAACTCTCCTAGATGCGACTCAGTGTCAGAGTTTTTCTGATACAAAAGGTTACCAGGCTTAAGAAGTGTTGTATTTTCTCCGGGCAGTCTTGTCTCACATACACCCACTATGTCCTACTTTATATATTCTAGCTCGGTTTCAAGATGAACTAAAAGTTCTTCTTTACTCATAGTTCTCATGTTATAAGTAGCTATAAATATTTTTGGTTTATTATTTTTGTTATTTTGTTTGGTAATCTTTTGCCTCCCCCAGAATCCTTGAGGCAGACTGACGAGTCGGTGCGAGATACTGAACTGTGTGTTCTACTCGCCTGGGGTAGTAACGTATTTAAATTTGACATTTCATAAGTTTGGTTTGGTTTGGAAGATTTTCGGTGTAGCCCGCCACGCTTGCCCTGCGTGTTGGTGGCGGTTTAATTTTGGAGTTCCTTCTCCTAGATGGGTTGTCTTTCTAGACTAACGAGACTCATCTCCCCGGAAACGCTTTTTTGGCGGCGTTTACTTGCCATGTCACAGAATCATCATTGGCTTATGTGGCTTTTAGTGTTCACCGGTTTCCACACCGGCCAGCCCCTGATTTGGTTAGGGACTGCTTATTTATGTATATCACAGCTGACCACCATATCTAGAAGTCGTTCGCTATCCACCACCTGCGACCCTGTAAGGTAGCCCAGCAGCTTGAGCACTGACCACTTGCAAGGCCAGAGTCCCTACTTAAACATAAAAGATTAATAATAATTTTGTTTGCCGCAGTTTTCTACGGACCCTTTCTCATAGGAAGGAAATTTGAAAAGAAACTCTACTTCAGTTTTGTGCGACGTTTCGCATTCCAATTAACACCATTTTAAAAACTCATTTATTTCAGCACGTAAGTAGTAATTAATTATTTTTAACTATTATCCCAAAGTTTACAATAAATTTTCATTCCCTGTAATCAATTAGTATTGGTTTCTCTAATGATCAAGCTTCTTTTGAAATGTTCCTGTAAATATAGTGATTAATATTTTATCTAATGTAATAATCGAAACTTAACAACTTTATCAACAATTTTATCAATTTTGTCCAAAAAATTTTATATGTTCTAATATTATTTATTACTATTTTATCTAATATTTATCACTTATATGTAAAAAAGACTATTTTCACCTGTAAAGTTACCCGATGTTTTTAACTAATTGTCTCTTTTCTAATAAAAATTTAGTGCCCGATGAAGCATTGACTACTTCAATGCGAAACGTCGCAACAAAACTGAAGTAGAGTTTCTTTTCAAATTTCTTTCCTATGAGAAAGGGTCCGTAGAAAACTGCGGCGAACAAAATTATTATTGACATAAAAAGGAAGACCATCTCACCAAAGAAAAGATTAAGATTTAAAAAATTTCTCAGTATGTGTATTTACGTGTTAATATTAAAACTGTTGACTCCCAAGAAAATTGTTTTTGATATTTTGGTTTGGATTTGGACTAAAACTTTTCAAGAGTATGCTTATTTTTGAAAGAGCATAAAAAGCTAGGGCACATGTCAGGTGTTGCTCCTTAATTAACGAACTGTCGGTCTATCTTCCTCATATTCGAATATTTTGTGGAAACGTAATACAATAAACTTGATTAAATTGTTAAATCTGAACACGGTTACCTATGGAACTGCCTCCGCGGCGTTTTTTGCTTTGTTGTCTTTACGAAATTGGTATGCTTGAGATATCTTGCATCATAAAAAACGACATTTATGTGAATGGCCTGTTGACGGAAGCTGACGACTTAGGTCAAGGGTAAGTTATGTTCTGAACTGTCAACAACTTTAAGTGAGGAGTGCTGTAAACTTTGAGAGTGAATCTTTAACGGTCCACAAACTTTCAAATAAAGAAATTCATCCATGTATAATTGAAGTCTGTGCTCAGCACAAAACTAGCACAGGGTAAGGTCTGATTTTTCCTAAATGACCAGTTTACGTTTTCTGCTGCAAAGCCGTTGTAGGCAAAGTGATAAAACATTCGGTATTTTTCTGATTTTTGGCACTTTAGAAATGTTTTTATCATGCACGATATCTGCTAAAATATTGCAGAATACCTTCAATGACAGCTTAGGAGAGAATGCCAAAGGTAACCAAAGTCCTAAGAGATCAAACGACAACAAGAAGACAAATAATACCCGACGATTTCGATGTGCGTTAAATCATTACATAAGCAAAAATAATGGGTTTGTGGAAACCAGGAGGGTGAGATAATCTGGAATAGGACAGAAGATGCAAAGAAGATCTTCAACGCTAACAAAACCGCTTTCTACAAGAAAATATCAATAGATACAAAATATTTCTAACCACTAGAATAACAAGTAGCAGTAAAGAGATAGCCCACATCAGTCGAACCAGCAACTTCCAGCTACGTACAACAACAGTAAGTACAGTAGACAAGAATGGTAACAGACAAACTACATCTAAGAAATTAAGTCAAAGACCAGGAGACACCAACCGACTGCCACAGCAGCAAAATTTGAAAAAAAACAGTCTGTTATTGTATGAAGATCTTCGCAATCTCAACAGTCAGTGTTCAGGAGATCTTAAGATTATGTGTGGGCATCTAGTTCCTTCCAAAATTTGTTATTTGATATCAATTTTGTTAGTTCCTTTTTTGTGTTAGTTTTGCTAATTGATTGGCTTTTGTATCATTTATGTCTATCTTTCTACCAGAATACTGAGTATTATTACCCAGATAGGTCTTACTATCTGTCTGAAACCAAATAGTTGTGTCATTAGTCGTTCATCAACTGTTAGGTACTACATGAGATACGTCCTACTATCTACCTAAAATCACATTTTTGGATACACAGAGTTTTCAAACTTAAGTCGGCACTATTCCTAACTTCGTTATTATTCGAGCTTCAGGGTCGGTTGAATAAGCAAACTAGTAGCATTTGTTTTCTCTCATCACTATGATGAAAACGGAATAAAAATCAAACATTTCGTTCGCGAGTTAGTCAAATTGTTCCATTTTTTCAAATGGGACACCTTGTATACAATATTCTCAACCGATAGGAAATCGAATACTAAACAACAAGTTTCCCATATAAAGTTAAAAAAGGTTAAAAAGTAATGGGACTAGATTCCATTCATTTTGTGTATGGTTGGCCCACCATAATAAAACATGCGCACTCAGAAACCAGTACATTTCGTATTTACCACATATACAATAAAAATATATTTGGCTCATGGGGGGATTGAACACACGACCTTCGCGTTATTAGCACGACGCTCTAACCAACTAAGCTAATGGGCGTCTTGCATATCTGTATTGTGTATACAGGGTGATTTATGACGTCGGGGAAAAACTTTACTGGCTCATTCTTATGATTAATTTAAACAAAAAAACTTCAAATAAACATTTGTCCGAAAATGCTTTCTAACAGAACGGTAGCCCTTCAACGTTTACTACATGTAACACTAAATCAATAAATTAATCAAAACAGACTTATTTCTTATTTCGTGGAAATTGGATTGGCTACGAAGGTCGTATTGCCTGGCCACCAAGATCACCATACTTGAACCCACTGGGCTTTTATCTATGGGGACTTATAAAGCAACTTGGGTACAAGGTGCCAATAACAACCCGGGAGCAGTTGCTGGAACGAATACAGAACCCGGCAAATGAAATAAGAAATGACTCTGATGTGCTGACTGGATTCAATAATTCACTCATCCGTCGTTGTCATGTTTGCATTTGTGCTAAAGGAAAATACTTCGAACACTTACTTTGATTTCATGTTCAACATTATAATAAATTTTAAAAGGCTATAGCTCTCTTATAAAGCATTTTCGGACACATGTTTATTTAAAATTTTTGTTTCAATTACTCATTGGAATCAACCGGTGAAGTTTTTCTCCGAAGTCATAAATCACCCTGTATATATAACTGAGACGTTACGTAACTGCGTGCCTGACTGTGGTGTATGTTCAGTTTCTTATATGGTAAAGTCATTTTACCACTTTACACATTTACATTTTGTGTATGGTAGACCCACATAGTAAGTTCTTATTTTATAAATACTGATACATGTTTATCAAGCACCCAGAATGATTATCAATAAATTGTGTATTTGAAACGACAACGTCAATTTTTTATTATTTTAATTGTTACTATTGTTAAACATTAGGGTGTGTTTGCATTTATTTAAGCAGTTTTTAAGATATTTAATTGTGAACACTCTGTATGTTTAGTGAGCACAGAAACGAGCATGTTATAGTTTTTATTATGATTTATGTTATCAAAAATATGTACAGTGTATTGTTACTTTGAACGCACAAAGTAATGACCGCCATATTTTATCATCTTATATGAATTTATGAAACTTCAGATATAAGTGGATTTCAACAACTTTATTGACAACGTTAATCAGAATTAAGTAAATTGATAACATTTTACAATTATTGTTGATCTTCAAGTTTATTGTTAAGTAAAAATAGATAATCGAAAAACACAATTCTGATTGATTGCGATAATTTTATTCAATACACAAAAGAAATCAAATTGGACTATGACAAGTGAGAATAAATCACGAAAGAAAGTATTTTCTTCTTTCACTTGTAATACTTTTGTGTGGAGTTGCAGAAAATTTTGCCTATAATGTAGAATCTAGATCATTCCCAGGTCCGTTTAGTTCCAAACTTGGGCAAATATTGCATGAGGTCTTGCACGTCAATATTCAAATTTATTAAAGCAAATAGGAATAGGAATGGTGCAATAACAGATCTTTGAGGAACTCCGTTTAGGTCTAAGTATTTAAAATTAAAACCAGTTGAGAAAGTTGCAAATCATAACAGCAGTGGAATGTGTCTTATTTTTAGAAAATATTATACAATCGAATGATAACTGTAAAGTCGTTCATTAGACAATTTGAAATATGACAACATGTCAGTCAAAAGGTAGTAGAATAACCAGAATTAGATACCATCCTCTCCGCAGCCATTTAAACCATTGGGACTTTAAAAAAGTTGGTTGACTGTTAAAATAATTTTTAAAGCAAAGTCTCACAAAAAAAGTTTTCCAATATTAAAAGAAATTGCAATTTTTAGATAAAGAAAGCATCTAGAAAAGTTTAAGTAGAAGTTGTAGAAAAGTTAATGTATAGGCTGCGTAAATTCAGTTGTAGAGTAGGAATAAGAAACGGAATATGTCTAAAGTATTGAAAGTGTTTCAATAAAAATAAATGCATGAAAGACTATAATTTATTTTAAATGCAAACATTTTTTGTTTAAGTAAAACATTAGTTAAAATTTGACATGATTAACAATATATTTGAAATGAACGAAACCCTCCGCGTAGAAGAACAAAAACTGTTGCTAATACATAACATTGTTGTTATAAACCTCACACGTAACCTTGTAACGGTTGCAGTTCACAAATAATAATAGATAAAAATAAAGTGACGGCCCTAGCGATGCAACCTAGAAAAGAAAGAACACAAAAATATTGGGTTCGAAGTAGCGTACTTGGAAGATCCCGTATTTATAAGCGTTAGCACAGCAGTGTCCGGCTAAGTCGGTGAAATGGGGAAGGTCCTTGGAGAACTAAAAGAAATAACTGCTGAGTAACGTGGCACCACCTGTGGGCAACGGAGAGAAATAAAACTGATCAATAAAAATTCACTTGGTTTTACTTAGAGTCTAACACAAACACAAATTTAAGAGAGACAAAAGACACATAAATATAGCACATTCAATTTAAAATATTAAGAGTATCTAGTAGAAATGATAAAGTCTGTCGCATGAAACTTTCGTGCATTAGCAATAACCCAAAAATTAAAGTCCGCGTTCAAGTATGCAGTAATTCAGTTAAGTTTTTCGTTTATTAATCCCAAGATAGAAATAGCGTACCAGTTTAAGATTGGTAATTAAGAAACCTGACGTACACTCGTCACGTACACGCGGTGACTTAAAAACTAACAGTACACTCGTTCTAATACGGAATACAGCTTCCGCCAATCCAAAAAGCCTTTTGTTTTAGCTTACCTCGCGATACTCTGAAGGAGTTAGTGCCAACAACAACTAGCGTGGGTGTATGGAGGCTACCCCAAATAACAATTATCTTAAATGCTAAAGGTATAACCGCTTGATGTTGCGTGTACTTAAGTTTCGAACGCATGCACAATGAATTGGTTCCTTAAAACGGTAACTCAGCTGTATATTGTTGTACGTAGTTCTGATAAAGAAGATCCTTGCTAACAAAAAGCCAGTTGACAGCTACCCAAAAATCCGTATAATTTCGTTGGGGAAGAAATAGAAGACCCAAATCTAGGAGCAGAAAGTTGCCTTTGCAAAGAGCGGGCGCACCGCGTGCAATACCCCTAACCGCTGAAGGATATTCGGCCGTGTAACTCCGAGGTCGGCGACAACACGATCGTAGGCACGTTTGGTGTCACAACAGGGATTCTAATTGCTCGTTCCAGCGTCCCCAAAAATTATCTAGACAGTCAATTGTGAGAAGGATATGAGGTCCGGACACGTGCTAAATCATACGTAGTAATTAGCAATGAATAAAACCGCTAAATCAACCAAAGTAATAGCAAAGAAAACCACTTACGGCATAAATTGGTCGGATTATATTTCCACACTAACTTATTGTGCAATTATTGAAGCCACATAGCAATTTTATATTTAGTTTTTAGCTTCGTACAGCACGGCCAGCCGCCTAAGAACAAGAGAAAGTTTTTCAAGATGTCGGCCCGCCGCTTTGAGTAGATTTCGTTTCACAAGTAGGAAAATTCGGTTCAATGCGCGGTAAATTTGATTCTTGTCGCAACGCGCAATTTGAAGATTTTGAACCGTAACAACCTCGTATAACAAAATTAAACACAAGAATTATGATTAACATTTTCATGAGATTAATAAATGCTATATAACCTGTAACTAAAAAGCCTGTCAGAGGCAGTTAAAAATTTTAGTAGAATTTTTGCCGATAAACGGAGAAAAACATAGAAAACTGTATAACCTCTCAAACTAAAACAACTTCATTAATGAGATTAATGTAGAGAAGTCAAGTGATTAGAACAGCTATATTAAATAGAAAACTGTACAATAAAATAACTGGGCTATCAAAATACGTATTTGAATTATAAAGTTTTTGTTTACTTTTTAGGTTTAACAAACAAAAATTAAATTTCGACGTATTAAAAGTTTACATAATAGTTATTTATGTTGTGTAAGTAAGACTTCTATGCACAAGTTGCAAAGCCGCAGGCGTGTGTTTTACTCGCAAGGGTTGCTCTTCACACAAGTGTATCATACAATATTTTATCTACTTCAAAAGTTACATTTGCAATTTGAAACGGATACTCCAACAGAGAATCGTGTACGGTTTTACTTTTTTTATTATTAATATGTGTGTTCTTGGTGGCTTGGCATCGTTATCAACAAAAATCATTCAATAATGAAACAATTTACTGTAACGTTCGGTTGTTCACTTCTGAGATAGAGGTCTTCATTTTTTTATATAATAGGACTTGCCAAAATGAAATACAAAATAAACTGTCAAATTTTTATCTTAGATTTGGTCGGCACTGATATTCATTTTGATGTTATTAAAAAGATGCCATTACATTTAATTTCTTTGACCAGAATATAAAAACGTCAAACAATAGAGAGAATATTTGGAAACATACAAATATAGAACAAAATTTAGTTCATAATAAAAACGAAATGAAGGGTTTATATATAAACATTGTAAAATAACTTTTGAACACTAAATACGTGAATCAATGTGAAAATAACTAAATATTTTTAGCATTAATTGATTTAAATTTGGATCCAATTTTTTGCAAATAGGTACATTCAACATTATTTAATTTTTAAATAAATAATTTAAAAAATGTATGTGCATTCACTACTGTTAAAAATGTTAAGCAATTAAAATCGTAAGGTAAGGTAGTAAATTTTAAACTCAAAATAAACAAAATTTAATACTTAAGTAGATATGAAGGTGACAACCAGGCGTTGTTCGCCTTTGCGATATTGCTGATCAGCTTTGTTTTGGAATTTCAATGCTTTTGATTCCAGGAGAAGATAGATAATTAGAAGGTTCCTTAATTATTTGTCCATTTTTGTATCCTCCAAAACTTACATAAGAGGTACGAAATAATGCGTCACACAGCAGTTAGAGAGAATATGATAATGCAGTTAAGATAAGAGATAATACGGAAAAAACGGTAAGAGACCCAAAATTACATTTAGGCCTTTAGGTGAGATAATTAACATACAAACAATAAATCACTATATTTCACCGTAAAAATCTCACAATCGAGTGTGTCAAAGTGTGTCTGCACGTTGCGGAAAAAGGAAATTCCACAGAAATAAATAAATATAGAAAGCATATACTAGGCGAATCGAAGTTAAATACAAAATTTACGTAACAAATACGTACATTAAATTTGTTTAATGTAATAAGGAGAATTAATAAAAACAAAACAAAAGATACAACGTAACATTACATTATACTTTTACATACCATTTTATATTTTTACGCACAAGTTATTTAAAGTGGTTGTAGAATAAGGGTAGGTAAAAATATTTAAATAATAACAGTTGGAACTGTACGTTAAGCAATTAGTGAGCAATGCAGGTCAGGTGTGGCTTGAAACAAAGAATAGGTCATCAAGCCATTCATTGCCCACGAATTGCGAATGCTCCATATTTTAAGAAATAAACAAGCAATAATCTTTGACAGTGAGACATTATGTACAAAAAGATAAACATACGTTTGAGCATGCGCATTGATAAAGTCAGTTCTCACTCTAGAAGTGTAGAAAATATTTTAAAAATGTCATTCTATAATACAATTTCGTAACAGTAATAACCCCTTCCATTAAGACCCTAAAAATTTAATTTATTCAAAATATTAACATATAAAATTTAATAAATAACGACGTAATTACTTAAGACGTATCGTATTTAAGTTACCATTTTCAAGCAATAGCGAGTGATCGATCTATTGAAAAAAACAAAACTTTCAAATACATCAAAATATTTTAGTGTTTGGGTTAAAAGATTAATTTTAAATAATAAAAACATTTATTTTTAATTAAAATATTAACTATTTAGATTTATAGTAAATGTTCTGTTCTAATCGAACGTAGAATTCAGGTATTTAAAGATTAAGATTTCTAAAAACCGATATATAATTACTTAAAAAAGGAAATTGAATTATTTGTGTAATATAATGCATTTGTTTAGTTGCAATTAAGAGTTCATAATAACGGATGATGAGATTTTGTGAGCACTGAATGCGTGTCATATAAAATGTTTTTTTTAAGTGAACAAGACGGTGAGATTGCGAAATTAAATAAAATGCATATTTAGTTTCGGCGCCCAACAGACGCCTGAAAGATTAAAGTATCAGTGCAGGTGTGAAAAACAATTTTATAACCGGACGTAGGGTCAAAGATAAAGATATTAAATGGAAGTGGAAAAAGAGTAAACTGATTAAAAGGACTCACATTTCTATTTAGTAGTTAAGAGTCAAAGAGTGAACATGTTAAATAATTAAAAACTTGCAGATAATTAATTGATCGATAAATACGGATATCAAGAAGAATTTGAAAATAAAAGAATCGACGTAATAAAATAACAAATAATAATTAATTCTTAAACTAGACAGTTATAGTTTATTTAAACCGCGTTTGTTGTTATTTTGGCGTTTTGTAAACGGAATATTAAAAGTAATCAGAGGAAAAATTGTGTATACAACCGGCCGAATCCGAAATGACATAAAGATTATTGTAAACAAATTTAAATAGTTTTTAATTAAAATTTCTTTTGAGCGTGCACGCGACGCATCACGTTAATGATAGTAGAAACGAACATCTTTTGTATTAAAATTTTGTAATCTGAATTTTATACATATTAAAATTTTTATTTATTGTTAAATAAATGTTTATAAGAATGTATCATTGTTCAATTGATTTTTTTAATATAAATTTAAATGCAACCATCGCAACATATATACGTAAAAAAATATATTAGTAATTAATTATTTGTTACATTTATTTGCAGAATTACTAACAATTGCAATAACATATCAATTCGATGTTTTCACTTTATTTATTTAAAAAGCTCAAGATTCCATCGATGATAGCCTCAAGTTTGAGGTGGAAAGCTGGGTCATTGGCAACGACGTTTAAAGCGTTGTTTACTTTATCGGTGATACTTTGACTTAAAACCTCGTCATTCTGAACTCCGGTTATTATATACTAAAAAAAATAACTAAATTTGTTCTTATAATTTTGGTAAAGAACTTACATCTGCACTTCCAACAGAAATCTCAACATTAGATGGCTTAGCCGAACGGTTCCAATCGAATTCAAGTTCGAGCAATGCGGATGCGTCTTTAATGGAAAGGCTGCAGAAAAAAAAATTAGCTTGTAAAAAATTCAACCTAATCTACTTACTGAACTGTGCCGTTTCCGTATGCAACAGGGAAATTGCTTTCCCACGATCGCACACCCATATTCAATTCTTTTAGAGAAACACCAGCTCGTATTTTAATTGTTTCACCAACATCCACTGACAGATTGACAACAACACTATGGAGACCATCACGGTTGGTATCTCTCAAAGTGGCACTAAATCTACAAAACCATATATGTCTCAATAAATACAATGCTACTTGTAAACTTTACCCTAAAATATTTATTATTATTTTATCAATATGTATAGGATCTGGTAGTGTCTGGATGATGTTATTGATCAACTGCTCAATCGGTGCGCCAACTTCGATTCTTTTATCATGGCTGTAATGTTTAGTACCTGCAGAAGCGGTACCAATAACTAGCAAGCAAGCAAATAAAGCAACGGTTTTCATTTTATAACTAAAATCAATGTTTTTACAAGTCAAAAATAGAACTATGTAGTATGTAATTATTTCCTTACCTAGTCTCCAACACAACAAGAACCGCTTCAGCTTATTTTTATTTATATACCCTTCTAAAACTTGAACCATAGACAATCTAAACAACTTTTAAACCATTGATCAAAATCCAAAAATTGACTTTTCAGTAGATAATTCGTAAATAATACGTAGTTACAATACAGATAAGATTAAAAACAGATATGAAAAATTTCAATAACAAAAAATTGAATATTGATAACATGTAACAGGGAAACCCTTCAAAGTAGAAATTAGGTTGTTCTTTTCGAGGCTTTTGATACTATTTGCTAACATTTTTTAGCTTCCATAGAGTTCTTAGATCACTAGATTAATCTACCTTTATCTTTCAATCTAAATTTATTTAAAAAATGAGGTGTGTTTCATAGTAACGCATTAATAGTGATTATTTTATCTTAAGTAGGTCCATGGTATATATCATCTAATTTATTTTTATCAGTTAAATGTAGGTGACCGACAAAATCGAAATTAACTTTTTTCGAAAAAAATGTTTAACCCATTGACCTCAACTTTGTTACATGAACAATAACTCAATAATTTAAAATTAGATCCAAAATGGCGGTGAAAGGGTAAAATAAAGTAGAGATTTTTGAGTTAAGACTCAAATAAACAGAGACCCAAAATTACATTTAGGCCTTTAGGTGAGATAATTAACATACGAACGATAAATCACTATATTTCACCGTAAAAATCTCACAATCAGGTGTGTCAAAGTGTGTCTGCACGTTGCGGAAAAAGGAAATTCCACAGAAATAAATAAATATAGAAAGCATATACTAGGCGAATCGAAGTTAAATACAAAATTTACGTAACAAATACGTACATTAAATTTGTTTAATGTAATAAGGAGAATTAATAAAAAACAAAACAAAAGATACAATATAACATTACCTTATACTTTTACATACCATTTTATATTTTTACACAAGTTATTTAAAGTGGCCCTTCGCACATATTATTTATTAATTTGCTGGTTATAGAACAAGAGTAGGTAAAAATATTTAAATAATAGCAGTTGGAACTGTACATTAAGCAATTAGTGAGCAATGCAGGTCAGGTGTGGCTTGAAACAAAGAATAGGTCATCAAGCCATTCATTGCCCACGAATTGCGAATGCTCCATATTTTAAGAAATAAACAAGCAATAATCTTTGACAGTGAGACATTATGTACAAAAAAGATGACATAAAAAATGAGGTGTGTTTCATAGTAACGCATTAGTAGTGATTATTTTATCTTAAGTAGGTCCATGGTATATATCATCTAATTTATTTTTATCAGTTAAATGTAGGTGAGCGTCAAAATCGAAATTAACTTTTTCGAAAAAATTTTTTAACCCATTGACCTCAACTTTGTTACATGAACAATAACTCTATAATTTAAAATTAGATCCAAAATGGCGGTGAAAGGGTAAAATAAAGTAGAGATTTTTGAGTTACGACTCAAATAAACATTTTCATACATTTTTTTCTACTAAAAGATAAACTCGATCAACCCTTCAATTATTATGATAATAAGGTCTGGATTTCTCTCCGTCCAGAAATAGTTCTCAACATCAGCATTCGTTCAAAAAAGTGTTTTTTTCGACATAAGATAATAATAATAATACTTACAATTTTTTGAAATCAGTTTTGAAGAAACTTTGTTTTTAGAGAGAAGTGTAAGAAATAATAGAAATAGTCCATGAACAGATCCTTGGGGAACTCCATTTTTGAATTTGAGTTTGTATTTTGAGTGAGGTAAAATATAAACCACTTGAGGAGTACATCTTATGGGGCGGTACTTAGTTAACTTCCTTACATGAAGTTTGAAGTAAATAAATTAAATCAATAAAAACTAAGATATCATACCGAGCTACGTAAGAATCACATTGTCGCCGATTCCTATAATTTAAATTTAAACATTAGGCTTCCTCTACGCTATTTCAAGTTACAAAGCTAACAGTAGAACGTATATAAAAATTGGCAGGAGTAAGAGGGTTAGATATTTAACTAACTAATAGGCTAAAATATTCACTAGAAACAAAAAAAAATTGAACATAACTTTTATTTTAACAGCATTGACAATAGCAACGGTATTAAATTTGTTACGTTTTTAATGATTGTTTCAGTTTTTATTTTCTGTAAAGGCTTATGAATTTATCGATGATGGCTTCAAGATGGGCTTCGAAAGCTGGGTCATTAGCGATAACGTTTAAAGCGTTGTTTACTTTATCGGTGATGCTTTGGCTTAAAACTTCATCATTTTGGAATCCGGTTAAGATAAACTAAACCAAAAAGAAATTAACTTTTTTTTGTAATTTTGAAGTAGAACTTACTTCGGCATTTCCAACTGAGATCTCAACATTGGAAGGTTTATTTTCACCAAACAAGTTGATTTCAAATTCGACTAACGCCGACGCATTTTTAATGGAAATTCTGCAGATAAATGTTGTATTACACGTGAAACAGCGAACATAAAATTTTCTTACCCGGCTTTACCGTTTCCGTTAACTACTGGGAAAGTGCTTTCATACGAAGAGACAGAAGCATTCAATTCTTTCAAGTTACGCCAACTCTTACTTTAAGAGCTAGTCCAACATCTACCGAAACATCGACGACAATGCTATGGCATCCGTCGGTGTGGATGTCTTTAATAGTAGCATGCCATCTACAAAATCATAAAGTCTAAAATAAATTCAAAATTTAAAAGGAAATCTTACCCAAACAATTGGAAGGATTTTTCAGCAATGTCTAAAGGATCGGTGAGGCTCTGGATGAAGTTATTAATCAAATTTTCTAACTGTTCACCAACCTCGATTCTTTGGTTAAAGTGTACGAGGTTTTGATGTTTAGTGGTCGCAGAAGCGGTACCAATAACGAGCAAGCAAGCTAATAAAGCAATAGTTTTCATTTTGAACCTGAAAACTTGACGTTTTAACAAAATAGTAACACAAATAATACAATGTTTTTACCTTTTTAAAGTCGCTAAGACGAAAAGTAACTGCTTTACTATTTTTTTCAGCTTATATACTTGATTTTTCCAAAACTTGAGATATTAAATAATCTCAACTACGTTTGAGATTATTTACACAGATAAATTTGGTAAAACATTAGCGGTGACGCACATAATTATATATTGAACAAATAATCATTACAAATTTGAAGCTTTCTGTTAAATAAAATGCTTTGTATATACAATTTTGAATTAAAAACGTAACATAATTAGGGGTTGCTCCGTAGCTCAGTGAGAGGGGTGTGGGTCGCAAGACGATTCGTCTTCGTGAAATGGTAAGAACGTAGTAAATTGTTGCAAACTCGTCAATAACGATCGATAAATTCGTTAAAGTTGGGAGGGCGCCAAACAAGATCACGAGTACATTAATTGGCTTCAGCCCTTGGTCACTGAAAGCCTTCCAGTTGATTTACCTTAAGAAAGTAATGTCACAAATCTGTTAAAAGTTACCACCACACACAAAAATAAAATTAAATAAATAATAAAAAAGAGTCGTTGTTACAAAGAAAAATCTAAAGGATTTATTGCTTGTAAATTTACCAAAATTTACAAAGTTATAGGGATTAACATTACTAAAATAATACAAAATTAAATTGATCACGTGATCGCTAATATTTATAAATATAACAACTTATAATATTATCTGCGTTACGCTCATTCAAATTAAATGAACATATTTACTTAAATAAAAAAAACACCTGGATGTCACGGCTTACTGTGAACCCGGGCTTGCTGAGATGAACCAAACGTTGTTGTGACGAAACGTGCGACGATGGAAACGAAAACGAGAAGTCAAAATAATTCTTTTTAAAAACGCCAAAAACTGGTACGTCGGTACAATAAATTCCTTTTAATAGATTTTACTCAGTAGGAATTTGTATTTGAGGTATGGGAATTTTAAAACTTCAACATCGCAAAAGTGGGTGTGCTTACTTCGAGTTTCCAGTAAACTTTGAAGGTTACATTTTTCAGTTGTATGAAGAAATACGAATATTTGAAAACTTGCGAAACGGAGGAAATCACCCTAATTAACTTCAAACTAGGAATTTATCTATCCCCACATATGGGTTACACACGCAACTAAAATCAGCAAAAGCCACTTGTCGACTGACTAAAAACGGCAATAATGGGACTCTTGTATACGTACCCCTCGTAGAACTTACTAGATGAAGAAATTTCAAATTAAATCAAGAAAATTACAATTGTAAGGATAAAACAGCACAAATGTATTTTATTTCAAGGTGAAGAGAATGAACTGAGGCGACTTGCAACTAAGCAAGATAATACAATGCAATTTAAATAAACATAATAAAGACTTAGCAATTATTTTAAAAAGAAAATATCAACGAAGGTTACAGAGCATTAAAATGGCAATCTTACAATTGTACCTCATTGTGAAGTTTCTAGGAGAAAATTGATTATTTTTTATTTGTTCTAGTAGTTGCGCTCTCTTTCGTCCGTATTAGACACTTAAAAATAATTTTCAGCAATTTCTCTTGAATACTTTTACTAAAAATATTTTTTTTTTATATTTTGGATTATTTTTTTTTAATCAGATGAAATAATCTTTAAAAAATACCAGACAAGGACTTTGATTATGTCAGATTTTTACTGACTAAAAACCACTTTAGAACATCGACTGCTAAAGCCATTAACTCTACATTGTGTCCAAAAAAAAAATTAACAGCATGGAGATCTAAAAAACGGTAAAAGATACAAGGTCGTTCAAATTGCAAAAAAAGTTGGGCAATTTAAAGTATTTCTTACAAAATTAGGTTCTTAAGAATTATGTGTAATACATTGTTGAATTTTTAATAAAAAACACTACCAAATACAAGGTGTTTTTCATATGCGGCCATATAAAAAATAAAGTTGTTGATGGTTTCTTCAAAATAAAATGTTGGATTAAAAATTTGAAAGCACCATTTTCTAAAGCTGTAAAAGTGTCAATGAAAAAGTATTTTTAGATATTTAATATTTTTAAAAATAAGCGCAAGAAATACGAAAAATAAAAATCAAAAATTGATTTTTTATAATTTGAGCAACCTTGTATCTTCTACCGTTTTCAAGATTCCCATGTTGTTCATTCTTATCTTGGACGAATTTATATTAAGGCAAAGTAAAAAATAAAATATTTAAAAATTTCCAAATAAAAAACATCTGAAATCAGAACAAGTCATAAACAAAATCATTCTAATGACAAAATTTTGCGCACTTGCACTCCTTATCATAGGCAGTATTTGTCTGATAAGTAGGTTTTGTGGAATTATCCTAATGGTTGGAAAAGAGAAATTCAGAATTGGAATTTTGTATATATGACTTCACGCTTGTGTGTATGTTTCGTAAGCATTTTTTCTCAGTTCCAACGGATCATTCCATACTCACCATAGAGACTTTGGAGGCGTGGTAGTAAAGAACGTAAACAGTTCTGTGAGTCTTATTAATCTACCTGTAGTTGCAAGGAGGAGTGCTTCAATTTTTGATAGAACCATAACATTGTAGATATTAAGGAGAGATTTTGAATTTTCATTCCATTTAGTGGAGATTAGTGCTTAAAAAGTGTTAGCATATTTAGGCACTTTGTCAATACTAACTTAGATATTTTTAACAGATGAGATAAAGAAGGGGGTCGTAGTGTGGCATTCTGAGTCAACAAAAAAAAAGACATTCAGTTTTTTCTTGAAATAATACATACCCAATTTCATTCCCATTCCCAAAAATTTAATTTATTGAGTTTGCAAGCTTTGTGAAATTTGTCCAACTGTCTTACCGCTACCAAATATAGCTTGATCATCAATATGTAAGCAAATATGCGCGTCGATATCAATTTTCTTGCAAACATCATATATTGATATTTTAAACAAAATGTAGCTAAGTGTAGATCCTTGTGGAACACCGTTTTCAGTGTTATTGCATCAGAATACATTAATTCTTGTACTATACTTTCGTTTGCCAAAAACATAACAATTCCTGGACCCTTTTTGTAATGGAAGGTTATCAGGGAAAAACAAGCGAATTCTGAGTTATGGGTGCTTCCTAGGCCAGTGCCACCCACAACTCAATGTTACAAAATGTCGCCAACTACATACCAGAAATCACCGTTTATAAATCAGGGTAAGGATTCTTCTTTCATATTGCATTCTACAATTTTAATAAGGTGTTTTTCATATCAGGCGTCAATCATTTGATATGGTGTCTAAACAAAATTACTGACTTTGGATTTGTTGGAACGTCTTTCAGTTTCAACATGACAAAGGGTAAGTGATAATCAAAGGCTATTGTGTATCAAATTTGATTTAAATTAAACTTCTTCATATCAATTAATCATTACGTTAGCAATATTGTATCCGATCAGTTCTCACCTTTTTCCACACATTTGATACTAGTTCATCGTGTGTTATAGGGGAGGTGTATGTATTCCAAGTGCTTCTTTGTTTTCTAATATTATTTTCCTGATTTTTTAAAACAATTAACATTTTAATGTGGATTCTTTTCAATTGAATTCTGGTTTCTTTATTCTAATCGCATTTTTGATCTTCTCGTTGAAGCGCGAAACTATTTTCTTTATTACTCTAATACTTCTGTATTTCCAATCGGCATTTTTGTGTTCTTTCTGATAAGAACCGATTCAATTATTTTTGAACTATAAAACTTCTACTTGAAGTGACTGTTGAATATGTATTCGATTTAGTTTTGGAATTTGATGCCATAGGGGCTAGTCAATAAGGTCAATTGGTCAATGACACACCAAAATTAACGCCTCATGCTACTAAAATAAATTGTATATCATCTAAGACATGTAAGTCTAGTGCGACATCTACCGCCTCAACCTCGTGGAAATTTTTTTTTGGAAACAGGAATGTTAAAGATCAGTTAAATAAAATCTTGAACTTGCATGTAAAAAGAGGTGGATTGAATTAAAGCAAAAATTTGTACCAAGGTGTCAAAACTATTGTTATTTTTTGAGTTAATTGCAAAAAAGAATATTTAAGAAAAGAAGTTTGTTATTATAAGAAATGTTTACAGTAAAGCAATTCTTTTACAGATTAATATCATTGTAAAGACTTCTTGAGGTAGCAGGATAAAATCAAAACCATTAGACTAGTTTCAATTAACCGACGTTTCGCCCGAACCTATGCAAACTTTATTAAAGTTTCTTGAAATTTGGGAACTTTAAACAAAGTCGGCCAATAGAAACCAGATATTTTTTTCATTCCTTTACCTCAAACAATCTAACTAGAGTTTGAGGAATTTATTAAATTTAAATCAATGGTAATTCTTTTATCTAAAATTTAAGCATTTAATAAAGTTTTTGAAAGTGGATCAAAAAAATTCTGATAACATGACCTAGGTATATAACGTTTCCAAAATTTTACACAATTTTTATAAGAATCTAAGACAAAAAACCTCTGTATAAGAAAAATCGGACACAAAATCTCTTCATTAAAATCCCCACAACAAAAACCCCCTGGATAATAAAACTCCAGACAGAACTTCTGAGCAAGAGTAATGATAAAAATCTCAAATATTCTGCAATTATTCCAGGACTATCAAGCCGAACCGTTAAATCACAACTTTCAATTCTTATGCAAAACATCAAGCATCAAGTCAACCAACACCTTTATTTTTTCTGCCAAATAAATGACAAATATCATGTTGATAATCTAGAATCATAAATCACGTTTGGCAAACTGCACCATTACATATGCTAATATTTACTTAAAAACATAAACACAGCCCACATGGAATAATCTTGTTCCTTAATAAAAATCTTATCATACTGTAACTATTATTTGTTTGGAGCCACAAACAAAAATTCCAAAACTCTCCGTATAGTCCAGTAGACAGATAGTTTCAGATAGAAAACAGCAAAAGCTAATGAAACCTTGTGATGTTGTTTAGGAACGGCTAGTTAACATTTTCCCAAGTTTTGACCTCGACCCGGTCGAAAAAAGAGAAGAGAGAAAATTGCAAATTTTTTGACCATCCTCCACCTTTTTCTGAATAACGTTTGTCCCTTACGTCCTACAGCAGACTATTAAATTATTTACGATTGTGACTCTTCAAACATGTTTGTATGTCAATTCCTGACCAAGAAATGGCGCTTCAAAACAAAAAAGATAATTTTTAAGTTTTGTTAAAAAATGCAAAAAATCTGGGATTCAATTTATTTCTTCTGTTATACCAGAATAATTATGAAATGTTGTAATTATGGTTCGTAGTTACAATCACCAAGTTTGGATAACCAGTAACGCCGGCTATCAAAGCACCAAAGCCCTAGAACGAGCTCACCGTTCTTCAGTGCAATCAGCAACCAAAGTTGTGTTCTTCTCATCTACCATGGTGACCTATCGGAATAAAAGTTTTTGGTAAACGCTCAAATAAGAGCTCATTCATTTCAATAATAACACGAATGGCGGATGCTAGCATTAAAGGGAAGCAGACGCCCACGTGATGATTACCAACACTACCATATCCAACGTCAGCGTCAGCCAAGGTCTTGTTTCTTTCCCTCTAAAGACATACTTTTTCTAGACGCAACGAGTGGTTGTGATGCAACATCAGCACGATATGGATTGATGAAAGATGAAAATTTGACAAAACCATAAGCAGAACCATATTGAGACAACTGAACCAATACTTATAGTAGATAAATGAACAAGAAATTGATGAGCATGTTTCACCCAATTTAGGGACAAATATATGTTGAATACTTAGATGAAATACAAAGTCCAAAGACTCAATCAAACGAACGCTTAGAAGACACAAAGCTGTTTGTATTCCGAGAATGACTTTAAATGTGGAGCAAGTTACTGTTAAGGTGCATATCTTCCATTGCTTTACAGCCAATTAAATTTCATAGGCGATTGGTTCACTACAGAACAATGAGTTTGACACTGAAGAAGGTTTTGCTTGCATCTCTTACCAGATCCAACATTAATCACTAAAGATTTTGAGAAATCTGCAATCAGTCTAGGTGAGAGCATGCTTTATCAGGGTACTCAAAAACTAAGTTGGGAAACATTATAAGCAAAAGTGTTTGTTGCAATGCTGAATCGTTTGGCATTACTTCCCCATATAAAATATTAATAGAAAGACTCCACGTACGAAACAGGAATATATAAAAAAATAGGAAACATAGTTAAAACGTAGGCTTAGAATGGAATGTTCCCTCCCACAATAAATAACGAAACTGATGAGTGGAATCATCAGTTCAGCAAACTGTTTCGACAGAATCATCCAAACAAAAAATTGGCTGGAGTGGTAAGCAGACCAGATAAAAGGAGAATAACAACTAGTAGAAAGATTATCTCTAAAGAGAAAAAAATACCAACTCATTCACACTCATCTAATAAAGTAATAAAATAAATAATAAAAAAATAAAAAATAAAATATAAATTTTAAAAAAAAAATTAATTTTAATAATAAATATAATAATAAAAAAAAAATTATTTATATTAAAATTTTTATTTAAAAATTTTATTATTTAAAAAAAAAAAAAATAATTTTAATTTTTTTTTATTATTAAAAAAAAATTAAAAAAAAAAAAAAAAAAAAAAATAAAAAAAAATAAAAAAATTAAAATTTAAAAAAAAAAAGTAAAAAAAAAAAAAAAAAAACAACTTTTGGGCGGATAAAATGGGACGATACAAAAATTAAAGAAGTACAGGGTGCACTAACAACAACAGAAAACTGGAAAGAACCATGGCCAAATGGCATTCCTAATTTCTGTATAAAAAAAACTAACAGCCATACAACTACATCTCAAAAACCCATTCAACGATCTATTGAACGAGGGCAAAATATACCATCCTGGCTAACCAAGGGAAAACGTACCTAATCGTTATAAAAACAATACCAAACCTAAAAATTACATACCCATAACATGCCGAATACAGGATACAAAACCTTAGCAAGAATAATATCAGAAAGACTGTACACACATCTGAAAGAAAATCCACAGTTTTCCGAAAAATAGAAAATCTCACATCAGAAAAACGAGAAACGGACCAGCGAATACCTCAGAACTAGCAATCAACAACATCTGGTCTGCCCTGTGCACAAAAAAGACAATCGTCTGGATATTTCAAACTTTAGGCCTATTGCAATTATCTGTAATTTTGCAAAAGTTTTTGAAATCCTTCTTCATAATATTCTGTATTCTGCAGTATGTAAACAATTAACCATTCATTAACATGGTTTTATGAAAGGACGCTCCACTGTCCCCAATCTTTTGAGCATAACCCAAACTATTGCGGAAAATCTTGACAATAATATTCAGACCGATGTTATTTATATGGATTTCTCGAAAGTCTTCGACAAACTCGATCATAGTATATTACTAAATAAATTATCCAAATTTGGTTTATCCCAGGCATTATTAAAGCTATTTTTGTCGTATTTATCAAATAGAACGCAATATGTTGTTTGTAATAGTTATAAATCGCAAGATTACTTAGCTACGTCTGGTGTGCCTCAAGGATCCAACTTAGGTCCCCTGCTGTTCAACATATTTATCAATGACATTTTAGATGGGATTGATGTTAGATGCACTGTAATATGCAGATGACATAAAATTGTTTCATAGAGTTACAAGTATTAGTGATTGTTATTTTCTACAAGATAGTTTAAATGTGAACTGGTGTCGTAATAATATGCTACATTTAAATTCTACTAAATGTACTGTTATGTCTTTTTCTTTAAAACCAGAACTTTTTCGGCATGACTATAACATTGACTCTACTGTCTGCGACAGACCCAAATTGTTACAGGCCTGGGGATAACCTTTGACCCCAAACTGTCATCTATACCTCACATTAAGAATATTGTATCTCAAGCTAGCCGAACTTATGGGTTTATTGCAAGATGCTCTAGTGACTCTAATAACATGTCTTCTTTGAAGCAGTTATTCATTGCATTAGTTCGTCCAAAGTTGGAGTACGCATCCATAATATGGTATCCCCGGTACAATATACAAATAGATTGCATAGAATCTGTACAAAGACGATTTTTAAAACTACTGAGTTTCAAAATGGATAAAGTATACCCAAACATAGGCATCTCTCATGCTAGTTTACTGCATGTTTACTTAAATACGTACTTGACATATTTTAATTCTTCTCCCACACAAATTAAATCAATATACTTAACCACTTTATTAGTATCTGTTTAATATTTGTCTTGTAATTTAATAATTTTCTGGTGCTCTAATTTGTTAATAGGTAACTGTTAATTAGAGTTAAATAAATAAATAAATAAACATCCAGATAAAAAACGGTATATACTAAGAAAACTCTCTATCACCACTAATGTTCACCATAGCCTTTTTCCCCTGAGTACTACCCTGAGAAAATCCAACACCTGATATAATCTGTAAAAATCTCTTATATGTAGATGACCTCAAACTAGTATTTAATTTTCCCAACTTATTTCAGGCAAACAGAGAAAGAAGTGAAACGAATAAGAACTTCCTGAGAAGACTTTTGGCTTAAATTTTAATCATAATGTTATTAACGATAATTAGATGAAAGTGCCATCAACTAATGATTATAGAAACAAAGAAATTATTTAAATGCAACGTTTATTTCAACAAAATTGTCAACGACAATGATATTAACATAATGTTGTTTATAGTTATTAACACTTCTTAGGCTTTTATTTTCTGTAAAGGCTTAGGATTGCATCGATGATAGCTTCAAGGTGGGCTTCCAAAGCTGGGTCATTAGCAACAACGTTTAAAGCGTTGTTTACTTTATCGGTGATGCTTTGACTTAAAACTTCATCATTATGATATCCGGTTAAGATAAACTAAACGAAAAAAAAGTTAACTTTAGTTTTTTTTGTAATTTTGAAGTAGAACTTACCTCAGCACTTCCAACTGAGATCTCGACGTTGGAGGGTTTATTTTCACCTAACAGGTTATATTCAAATTCGACTAACGCCGACGCATCTTTAATGGAAATTCTGCAGATACCCGATGCATTACTTGTAAAACAACGAACATGAAATTTTCTTACCCAGCTTTACCGTTTCCGTTAATTACTGGGAAAGTACTTTCCCACGAAGCGACTGAAGCATTTACTTCTTTCAAGGTTACGCCAACTCTTACTTTAAGTGCTAGTCCAATATCTACTGAAATATCAACGACAATGCTATGGCATCCGTCGCTGTGGAGGTCTTTGAAACCGGCATGCCAACTACAAAATCATAAAGTCAAAATAAATACAAAGTATTTGGTAAAACTTACCCCAAGAAATCGATCGATTTTTCAGCAATATCTAGAGGGTCGGTGAGGCTCTGGATCAAATTATTGATCAACTGTTCCAACTGTTCACCAACCTCGATTCTTTGGTTAAAGTGTAAGAGGTTTTGATGTTTAGTGGCCGCAGAAGCGGTACCAATAACAAGTAAGCAAGCGAATAAAGCAACGGTTTTCATTTTGAACCTGAAATCTTAACGTTTTTACAAAATAGTAAGACAAATACTACAATGTTTATACCTTTTCAAAGCCGCTAAGACAAAAAGTAACTGCTACACTATTTTTTTTTCAGCTTATATACTTGATTTCTCTAAAACTTGAGATATTAAACAATCTCAACTACTTTTGAGATTATTTACACAGATTAAATTTGGTAAATCATTAACAATGACGCACATAATTATATATTGAGCAAATAATTATTATCAACCAAGTAAATCCTAGAGATTATTGTAAGTATTATATTATGACAAAGGGTTCTTCAACGGTTTGTTGGTTTTTGAAGTGCTGCTCTTTGACCTTGCAGTGTCGAATCATCCCCATTGGCATCGTCAGCGCTGGAATAACTCTTAGAACAGTTCCTAAACATAAGTGAAGGAAAAATAAATTCAAAGTAAAATTTAATTGAATTTTTAATTCTTAAATGGAAATGAATTGAATTTCCATTATGAACATAATTTTAATTCTTAAATAAAAATGAATTAAATTTCTATATTACGTACATAATTTTAATTTTTAAATAAAATTCTATTAAATTTTTATAGTTTTAATTCTTAAATAGAAATGAATAAATTTTTCCAGGTATATAATTTCAATCCTTAAATAAAAAATGTGTCTAATTTCTATTATGTGCATAATTTTAATTCCAAATTAAATTTATCACTTGTTTCTACTCTTCTACACTTGTTTAAATAAAGGCAAAAAATCCTTAAACAAAGAAATATTTTTCGGGTATTGAAAAAAAAACACAAAAAAAAAAAAACCAACAAACACAAAAAAACTTTTAAAAAAATAAAATCAGGCCCAAGAATAAAAAAATGACATATAAACTTCAATCCTTAAATAAAATAAATTACATTTAGAGAAGAAAATAGTAAAAAAATAATATAAAAAAAAATAAAAAAAAAAAAATAAAAAATTTTAAATATAATATAAAAATTAAATTTAATTTATTAAAATCAACCGGAACATGATCACCAAAGGTCGACCAACGTCCAAAAAAAATATTATGAACATAATTTTAATTTTTAAATAAAACATAAAAAAATATATAAATAATATTTTTTTATTTTTAATTCTTAAATAGAATATGAACAAATTTTCACATATATAATTTCAACCCTTAAATAAAATGTGATTAATTCTTTATTATGTGTATAATTTTAATTCTTAAATAGAAATTAGTTGAATTTTCATGTACAATCAGTTATACATTTCTACGCATAACGCCATATGTATCGACATTATGAGTAGGTACACAAAACCAACACACCATAGATGTTATTTTTATTATTTTTTAAAGGAAAGGAATATCTTCAAAGAATAGATATTGGTTAGCTCAGATTTCTACTGACTAGGGACATTGACTAGTAAAGTCATTAATCTATAGGTACTAAGGTCAAGTAAAAAAATCACCGATAATAATTTCTTAGTTTCTGAAGATAATTCATCTAATTCTTTGGGTCGAAACAATTAATTATAAAGAACGAAAATTTCTGAAAATTCCATAGGAATCAATCTATTATATACGGTGTCTTGTTTGTTCTCAATAAGAATACTTTATTCAATTAATTTATAAGTTGTAAAACCATTAGAATTCTGCAATGTACAATATTTCCCTTGATTCCTTATCAAAATCAGTAGTAACGTTTTCCAAAGATGTTGAGTTAATTCCATAATGAAATGTTAAAGAAATTATTATAAAAAACTTCGTTTTGCCTAAATTAGGTTTTTTGATTGAATTAGGAAGATTCCACCCAAAATTTGTTTCTCTCTAAAATTAATAAAGAATTGTAAAACGTCTCAGAACTTTTGACATTTCTGTTTTCTAAACCTTACAAACCAACTGGCAGAAAGAAGTATCCAATTTGTTCCAGTTTTAGACATGTTTTACAGTAACAGTAGTTTTTTATCTAGGTTTTTGAAAGTGGAGCAATGAAAATTTAGAAAACATGATCTAGGTACATAACGTTTCCCATAATTTTACACAATCTTTATAGGAATCTAGCACAAAACACTTTTGGATGAAAAAAACCCCCGATTGAAATTACCAAAACAAAAACCCACTAGAAAAAAAATCTTTCGACAAAAACCCACTGGATAAAAAGCATTTTTTTAATTAAAATAGTTAATATGCGTTCCAATTTTTTATCCATTCTAATCCTTAAAACAGAAAATTTATGGAAAATAATTGATTTCATTTCCATGTTACAAAAAATGTAGCTATAACCGGGCTAGTAAAAATTAGAGCTATTACTGCGTGTGAATATTTTAACCAAATGAAGAAAATGTCATTTTCTAACAAAGCAAGCTCGAACCACAGCATAACAAACACACAGCAGCGTGTCTTTAATGTAAAATGATATTAAACTATCCGCCATAAGCAAACCGCTAAGATGTACACAATAAACATGTTCGATTTATTGAAATCTAATTAGATTGAATATTAAAAGATAATTTAGGTTTAGTTTTATTTACATTTTGTTTATTTTATGCTAGAAATAAAACTGTAATAGTTAAATGTGGTTCAAAATGACGTTTATAATCAAGTAAAATGGCTGCGAGTTCATTTTTTTGAGTTTGTAACTTTAAAAGCGCCGCTGCTGTATGTTTGGTATGCTGTGCTCCAGCCCCAAACCAACACTCAAAAAGAATTTTTGCTTTCCAAAATCTGTGAACTATACTATAATAGTGACTGAGGTTCATTAATGTATTGGTAATTTTTAATAATAATGTTCGACTTGTTAATATTTGTTAATATTTGCAAGTCATCATCAGAAGTAAGAATTTTTATTTATTTGTTTTTATTTTATTCTTTTATTTATTTTATATTTTTTTCAAATAAAAGATATACATAATTAGTATTGGTTTGACTGAAGTAGTATTTCATTAATTCGGTTGCACAATTGTTATACGATACATAAACATCTAACTTGGTAACGTAACAACTCCGAATAGTAAAAACAAAACACAATAGACGAGAAAAAGAAGGACGAGTCAAAAAGAACTTTGGAAGAAGAGTCCCCGAAATGTTATAGCTTACAAGAAAAGCTGAAGGAGGTAACCAAAATTATGAAATTAAAAAATTTGATAGTAGAGGTGATGAAGAAGATGCAGTAACAGGCCAAGCAAATACAAAAGAAATGAGCATAAAAGAAAAAAATAAATAAAAAACAATAAATACAAACATAACCACACACAAAAATGAAAATGAATTTAATAAAATATGTGGAATAACAAATGTGTGAAAATTAGGAGCATGTTATATTATAAGTATACATGGAAAATAAGTTGAAATAATAAAGAAATGTGATGGGGCAAATCTAGAGTCCAGAATAACCAGGGGGTAGCAAATAACTGACCAAATCACATCATAAAAAGAATCCTACTACTAATACTAAGAGAGATTACGACAAAAGAAACAATAGAGAAAAAACACAAAAACTTTTGAAAGAACTAACAAATGTAATATGTTACACATTTGTTGATGTAGAACACGAATAATAAATTTTAGTTACAGTTCGGAAAACCTACCCGCAGCTCCAATGTCGCAGAGTGGGTCGCAAGGAATAACTTTTACAGATGTTAGCAAAGGCTCCCAACGCAGCACCGTACGCCACGTACGTAATTGTAGTAATTACTTTTAGGTAGTAGGAAACCCAAAAAAAGAACAGAGAAACGCATATAAATACAAGAGGGTAGCAAATAAAAAAATCTTGAATTAAGAAACAAGAAATAATTACAGCACCAATCGGTCATATTAAGCGTTGCGCTACTGGTTTATATTTAACTACAAATTTGCATCGCTCTTATTATACGAGAAGGCGCGTATACGCGTGTCCATAAGGTAAGTCAGCGTGAGAGTAATTACGATAATATTAACAAACAACGCTTAGCGAGGATTCCCGACTTACAAGCACGTAATAAAATATATTTAAATTAAGTAATTTCTCACACAAAAAATTCACATACCGCAATTGGACAATTATGTTTCTTTAACTACTTTTACGGTTCACGAAAAATCAAATATACAAAATAACACTACGCTGTTTGTTTCGTCCACGGCGGATAGTTCCAAACCCAGTGTTACGGATTCGTTTGTAACTTTAGAAAATCCGATGGTCTTGCTCACGGTGAGTTAAAGGTCGTAAATGCTCATCATAAAAACCAGCTCAATGTGTAGCAGTCGGTGTCTGAATGATGTTCACGGAGAGCACCATAATTATGAGAAAATATTACGGCTTACGAGAAGATATCACCGTATTCGTTCCCTCGGATAAAAAATTCCTCTGATCAAAATGGTGTGTAGCATAACGATGGTCAGTAATGAAAGATAGGTACTTACGACTAATATTTAGACGTTGACGTATTAAAAGGACACCCCCAGTAATTTATAATTATTTTATCGATTTATTCAAAAGAACAAAAAATATTTCCTGGAGCTAAAAATCGAAGACACGACCGCATTGACCAAATTTTGATTAACTGTCGCAAACTCCCCCTCAGTTTCAGTACCCATTGTAACGTGTTCAAAAGTTACTAGGACAACAATTACATTAAAAAAGAAACCAATGCAACTGAAACTGATAATATAAACCAAACAGTAGGAGAGGAAATTGAAAAAATAAATATGTATACGAACTGAAGAATGTAGTGAGAAAACCTGGAGAAAACAAGTTCTGCTTACGACCAAAGTTCACAACTTTTTGCGATTTTGTAGCAACGAAGTATTGAGTAATGCGCCCTTATTTTGAACACAATGCTCAATTTTCGGCTCCAGAACGATTACATACAGGGTGTTTCCTAAGTAATCTAAAATATTATATGGGGCGCTTCGTCACTCAATTTTAAGACGAAAAGTTCATATAAACATGTGTGATAAGTCTTTTCGTTAATGAGATACAGGGTGTTTTATTATTTTATTAAAAGCAACAACATGTGTTAAACATAAAGGAAAAATAGTATATTTCAGAGCATGTGTTCAAAATGTCCACCTGCAGCTAAAATGCAAGCATCTGCTCGATGTCTAATTGATTGCCGAATACGTTCGAAGATACCAGGATTGTTACGAATAACATTACAGCCTTGTATGATACGATTTTGAAGATCTTGTACGTTTAATATCGGGGTTGTGTAAATGAGCGATTTTAAATATCCCCACACACAAAAATCCAGAGGATTATGTCCCGGTGATCTAGTGGGCCACGGGTGTGGAGATCCTCGTCCAATTAAATGGTCTGGAAAAACGTTATTTAAAAACTCGCGAACAATCACTGAAAAATGTGGAGGAGCTCCATCATGCATGAACCACATGCGCCTTCTAATAATAAGAGGTACATCTTCTAAAAGAACTGTAAGTTCATTTTCTAGAAAATGAAGGTATGTCTCACCGGTCAACCGTGCAGGAAGGAAAAATGGTCCTATTAAATAATCTTCGATGATGCCAAGCCAAACATTGACTTAGAATAAGCATGTTTTTCGAAAACCAGTAGCGTCACCAGGAAAAATTAATTTCAAATACAATCAGAGCTGATTTATTATAAACAATTTAACACCCTGTATCTCATTAACGACAAGACTTATCACATGTTTATATGAACTTTTCGTCTTAAAATTGAGTAACAGAAACGCCCCATATAATATTTTAGATTACTTAGGAAACACCCTGTATAAGTGTGTGTGGTTTCTAAATTTAAAATAAACCTGATACATTCCAGATGTTATTAATACTGATAGTTTTCAATTCAGAACTTTTCAAGTAATAAAAAGAAGGCGTTCTTCTTAAATTGACGAAAGTATAGTCAACTTCCGGTATAACTAGACACACTGTGAGTTTGGAAATACAACATGGGAATCTAATTGTTTAAATTTTAAATTTATTTTTGCATTAGTTTGAATAATCTTCAATTTTAGGGTTTTTTCAAATTTAGTGCTTAATAAATTTGAGCTCCCTCTTTTGAGTTGAGTTACTTTTTTTGAACAAAAGATGTTTGAGCGTATTAAGATTACTTAGAGCAATATTTAATATCCATAACAATACTCTTATAGATAATGTAAGCATTACTAAAAATAGTAAAGTATCTATTATTTAAATTATTATTTGGTTGATAAAGATATTGTATCATAGCTCTCCAATTTTCTTTGTTTTTCAACTTTAATTGTCGTGTCAAGATGTACAAAAGAGTCTTAACGAGCAAGCTAGTGTGGCGCGAACAGACTAAAAACGATAGTACAGTAAAATTACTCTTTGAAATTGCAATTTTCCGGAACAAGCTCAAATTTTAGGGGGTGTTAGAGGACCATGGGAGAAGATATTTCCCAAGTTTTCGACCTCCAAGCCCCTGTGGTTTTTCCGCCATCTTTGTTTAGCCAAAAAAGTCACTGATACTTTTTGGTAGAACGTAAGAATCCCCGCACAATAATATCCATATCAATATCACTTTTATTATTAATAAACAAGTACTCATTGTTTATAATAAAAAATTGAGGATGAAAATGATTTGATCCCTAATATCTCGGTAACCGTTAATATTCGTTAAAAATGTCTAAAACAAAAGTTGTAGAGTATAAATTTTCAAATAATTTTTGTCTCAATCATTTTATTCTATTGTTTGAATTTTTGGCTCTAAAGCGACGCGGAAGTGACAGCGATGCGTCTTGAAGTAAGTTCTAAAATTAAAAACTTTTTGGAACAAGCTGAAATTTTGTGGGTTTTTAGAAGACTATGTGAGATAAAATTCCTCACGTTTTTGACCTCAATCCCTCGCGGGTTTTCCGCCATCTTTGTTTCATCGCATCGTTTTCATTACTACGTTAATCTTAGTGTATACAAAAACTATGTAAAATTATTGTATCAATAGTAATAAAACATTACATGCTCTACAAATTATGTTTAAAAATCATTCACGAACATTAACGGTTACCGAGAAATTCGGAGTCGACAAATTTTCATTCTTAATTTTTTCGTTACAATTGCATTTGCTTATTGATAATAAAAATTGTATTGACATACATTCATTTTGTAGACATTTTTACGCTCTACAAAGAAGTATTGATGCTCATTTTGAAAATAAGAAAGAAAACGCGAAAAACCGAATCACCCCCTGAAACAAAGATGGCGGAAAAACCGCAAGGGGTTGAAGGTCAAAAACTTGAGGAATTTTATCTCAAATAGTCTTCTAAAAACCCACAAAATTTCAGCTTGTTCCGAAAAGTTTTTAATTTTAGAACTTACTTCAAGACGCATCTCTGTCACTTCCACGTCGACTTTAGAGCCAAAAATTCAAACAATAGAAAAAATTGATTGAGACAAAAATTATTTGAAAATTTATACTCTACAACTTTTGTTTCAAAAATTTTTAACGAGTATTGACGGTTACCGAGATATTAGGGTTTATTAATAATAAAAGTGATATCGATATGGATATCATTGTGCGGGGATTCTTACGTTCTACCAAAAAGTATCAGTGACTTTTTTGCCTCATTTTGAAAATAAGAGAGTCAAACGCGAAAAACTAACTTACCCCCTTAAACAAAAATGGCGGAAAAACCACAGGGGGTTGGAGGTCGAAAACTTGGGAAATATCTTCTCTCATGGTTCTCTAACACTCCCTAAAATTTCAGCTTGTGCCGGAAAATTGCAATTTCAACCCTGATTTTGGCCTAACTTTACTGTACTATGAGCCCCATAATCCAATGATGTTTATCTTTAATTTATTTACTTTAAATTATTTATAAATCCTTTTCTGTCAAAGGTGTTTGAATTGTTTTATTTCCTGAATTTCATTTTCCGTGATTGGCTAATGTCACTATGAAATAAAATTATCATCTACGTGATAATTTAAATTAATTTATCTGATTGACACATATCAGTTGAAGTTGTTATTATACTAATTGACGTATAATTACAACACTATAAGATGCTAGCACTAAAATAAATAATCTATAAGTTGATGATAAATACCTCCACATTTTTCTTGAGTTGTTTGATCAATCGCATACTTATATTTCGTATTAATCTATACATTTTCTAGAATAATGTAAGCGATTACCTTTATGTTTTCAGTTTGTTTAATTTTATCTAACCACTTCAACTTTAGATTTGCGGTTACTAAATAGTACTTGTCATACGAGTATCAAAGTAAAATGTTGGGAAAAAATAAATACTAGGTATTTATCTAAAATTTTTAATTTACAAATGTTCACGTTAATGACGACAATTAAATTTAGAATAAAAACTAGAAAATTTTTTATTGCGTTCAGAATACTAAAACTGTTCTTAACACCATTGGTGGGGTTTAAATTAACGATCGTTTGACGATTTGTAATAAAGAACCAATGGCAATACAATAATTGCTTAAATTAACTTAAATGGTTAATTTTAGGAGTTGTGTATACGACGTAGATAAAACAGTGCATTTTAACTAAAACGAGTCACCCCGAATGATATATTTACTACTTTGTTTTGAGTAAAATCTATACACAAAGCAATTTTTGTTTATAGAGGGTATTCTTCAATGACCTTGGAACGCCCACACCATTAAATTATTTGTATAGTACATTTTAAATATTGTATTGCGATGTCAGTATTATGTATGGTGCCCCAAAAAATCAGTATAACTTCTATAATGTGGTGACGAAACCGTGTACAATTGTGGAATGGTTTGTCTTGGCATTTGCTTCAAAGTTTAGGAAAACCACTAAAACCTAAACATGCCAACGCCCACACTATGTCACCGATAGTCGCTATCTCAAGAATCTTAAACGGCGAAAGGGGACGAGTTTTCTTAATAATTTTAAATTTACAAATTTTCTTCTTTTTTTTTCTTCTAGATTCTTCCCACTTTTCTATTCAGAAGTTTTTCTTGGCCTTTCTTTTTCTGTTTTTCATTATTCTTGTCTTCCATATCTGCTTTACTGGTACTTTTTCGTTTTATACTTACTATATGACACCACCACGATAGTTACTTCTTGTCTATAAATTTTAGTGTACTTTCTACTTCCAGTTCCTTTCTTATGTCTGTGTTTTGTAGTCTATCTCTTCTTGAAAAATCTTTTATTTTTCTTTGTTTTGAATTTTTTTAGAAAAACTGCGCTTTGCCCACTTTTGTAGATAATTTGAATTATCTCTATAATCTTCCTGCTTACTTGTCTTTCATTTAGCAACCTCCACACTATATCTCTGGGTACCGCATTTAACGCTTTCTGTATATCCAAAAATGCCAAATACTCGGCCAAATATACCATCCTTTTTTCTTTGTGCCCTTTCTCTGTTATCTGTTTTATTGTGATCATATGCGCTTCTTCCTCGTCTGAATCCACTTTGTTCTGCTTCCATTGTCTCTTCAGTTACCATTCTAATTCTTTTTTATATTATTTTCATACATATAATTAGAAGTGTTACTCCTCTTAATTATTATATTCTTTTATTTCTCTTTTTTGTGAATTGGCACGATTAATGCTGTCATCAAATCTTTTGGTAGTTCTTTATCTATCCACACTTTGTTGTATATACTTAATAGTGCATCTCTGCCGTTTTGTCCTATAATAATTTCCGCCGTTATTCTGTCGGACCTAGCCGTTTTCCCGTATTTTGGATATTTTATTACTTCTTCAAGTTCTTCCATCTTTATTACCTGTTCCTCTGTCTTTTTTGCTATTTTATCGTTTTTAATTTTTCTTTTTTAGGGATCATTTAGTAATTTTTCAAAGTGTTCCCTCCATATTTCCATTATTTTTACTTTTTCTGTAATAATTTCTCCTCTTTTTCTTTTATTATTTTTATATGCAGTGTCTTCTTTTTCTTAAAGTTTTCCTGTTCTATACAATAGTTTTTGTTTTCTTTTGAATCCTTTTCCATGTTTTCTTCAAAAGTCTTCCATTGGTTTTCTTTTGTGTTTTTGATTAATTGTTTAGTTGTTTCTCGTTCTTGTTTATATTTTCTGTATTTTTCTCCAGTCTCGCCCTATAAGTGACTGTTTTTTTCTTAATTTGTATTATCATTTCCTCTGTATTATTTTTCTTCCTTGCTTTCCCGGATATCTCTTCTACGGTGTTCTTAAAGTATATTCATCCGCTTTCAACACTCCTCTCTTTTATTCCGTATTTGTATCCTTCCAGTTTCTTGCTTATAATTTCTTCGTATATATCCGTTACTTCTTTGTTCCATAATTTGTAATATTTAATTGATTCAAACTGCATCACTTCATTCTTTCCTGTATTCGTCTGCATTATCTTCTTTTGATGTATACTTTCTTTGATTTTAGCCATCACCAGATAATGATCACTACCAATTTCGAACCTTTTTTCACTCTCGTGTTCATTACCGTCCCTCTGTTTTTTCTTTCTATTAATATATAGTCAATTAACAATCTTTCATTCCTACTTCTAATCTCTCTTATGAATTTATAAATTTCTTTGTGTGCGAATAATAAATTTGTTATTAATAAATCATTTAGAATGCAGTAATCTAACATTCTTCTTCCATTGCTATTTCTATTTACTTCACCATAATTTCCTAGTATCTTTTTGTATTTCTCATCATTTTTAACGACTCTGCTGTTATGTATGTTTTTTCTTTTGCGTGTCCTATAATTTTGGTTAAATCATTCCAAAAATTTGTCTTTATTTTCTTTCTTGTCGTCTTCATTTGGTTTGTATATTACCACCACCGTCTTTCTAATCTTCGTTATTGTTTCTAGCAGTTCCACTGCCAATAAACGCTCATTGTACGCTTTCCAATATTTTATTTGATCTTCTAAATCTTTCTTAATCCCAGTCCGGCTGCTGATCTTGTTTCTTTGTCTACTCCACTGTAATTTATTGTATGTTATTTTTTATTTTCTAGCCCGTTCCCTTTTTCTTTGTTTTGATTATTCTTAATGTATTTACTCCCATTTCTTCGAATTCTTCCTTTAATTCTATTTCTTTTCCTTTTATACTATTAATATTCCATGTTGCTATTTTCCATATCGTACTTTCTCGTTTCTTGATTTGCATATTTTTGTCTGTTGCCGTGTTCGTTTCCGCACTAAACATCAATTTGTTTTTCTCTGTCAGTTTTTTTGTGTTAGTTTCCCTTCATTTATTGATTGTAACGGTTGTAGTATACAAAATAACAAAAAGAAGCGACGGCTCTAGCGAAACAACCTAGAACAAAAACTAAAGGGAATTCAGCTAGATGTAGGACCCTAAATTTGTGGAGGATAAGAATATTTATAGTAGTTAGAGCAGCAGCGTCCGGCTTTGTCGTAGAGTTGCGTAGTAACTATAAGAAATTAAACTGCTGGTCTAATATGCTAATTGAGAATGTGACAGAAATAGAGAGACTGTCGTATACAGTTACGTAGCAGCAGCCTCGCTTACAATAAATAAGGCTCGCAATTAATGTGTCGAATTTTAGGTAAGCTTTAGTTACGCTCGAGTTAAAATTATCATTCAATTAAGAATTGGCTGCTATTAAGGCTCTGCGTACACATATCACTTACACACGGCGATTTACGCTCTAAATTAAGCGCCCCAGCGCTTATTGAGCTGATTAAAAACAAACGTCCGGTTGAGGAGTGTACACCGATAAAAGTTACTTACATATTATCTATCGAGCCGTTTTATGCCATATGTACTTCATACGCATTATTATTATGAATAAGTGGCTTAAATACTAAAACTTAGCTGTAATCACTCTAGTGTAGTTCCGAGAATGAAGGTATTCTGCTAGCGACAGACGGTATCGACAGTTCGGGAAGTTCGATAGTCCCAGGGATTCCTCTTAAGAAAAGTGTGCGAAGAAGAACAGAAGGCGATTGACTCCCTCGCTGGAAGTATGCAGCATAACCAACCTCTGTAGACAGCAGCCTGCAGCTTAATTAATGCGAAACCGTGGTGTTGTCTTTCATTTATAGGGAAGGTTCTTAATTAGCCACTCTAGCACCCTAGCACTCCAAGTACAATATGCAATGCCCATATAATGTCGAACACAACGTGGGTGGAACTAGCCAGATTATACTTAAACGTCAATTTGTATTGAAAATCGTGAAACCCACATTAAATAATTTTCGGTGAGAATTTCAATTTAGGGAAAATGCTAAAGACACCCGTGTGTATCAAACGAGAAAGAAAATGTTCGCTGTACGTCTCCAAAATCCAGTCGTATTTTTTCTCCGCCAATAGAAAATTAACAACATGCGCACCAAATACGACTTTCGTCTCAACATACTACTTGCGACACGTGTTAAAAATAAAACCGTAACATGATTCATATCTTTTCCATTTATCGTAAAGATTTTATAACATATTTTACCGTATTTCCCTTCTCCTTTTCTTCTCTTGCCTTTTTCTACCGGAATCTTTGTTCCTTTTTCGTTAAATTGCTGTCAATAAATATCGGTTTTCTTCCTAATTTGTATTTATTTTTAAGAACCGTCTAAGACCTTTCAGGTCTTTTTATCTTTTTTCTCTAAACTTTCTTCAATTTCTAAAATTCGTTGCTCTAACATTTTTCGCTCCGTACCCCATACTTTTTCTTTATTTTTCATATCTTGTTTTATATCTATTACTTCTTCCCTTAATTTTGTTATCTCATTTTTAAATTCTTTTCTTATCTCCTTAACATCGTTTCTGGGCTCTCTAATCGCCGTTATTGCGTTTTCCATATCTGTTTAATTTTTGGTTGTTGTATTTGACGTAATTTGTTTTATTGGTCAACTTTGTGTTACTTTTCTTTTTTAAATATCTCTTTTAATATTTCCTCTTGCGGTTGTTTTTCTGTTTGATTTTCCGTTCTTTCTCTCTTCAAAATTTCTTCAATTGAACCAGTATTAGATACTCTGTTTTATAATTTTGTTATTCATTAATGCATTTTCTCCTATTTATAGGCAACCACACTTCGTCTTATGTTACGTATTATTATTATGTAGTAATATGGGATCACTAGTTTACTTGCCTATTATGTATTTTATTCCTGTATTATCTTGTTTCAAGTTTCATTTGTTTTTAAGTTTAATGGATTTCTTTAACCAGTGTTGCAAGAGCTTACGTACGCTTTCACAACCGACACGTTTTCTCTGTTGTACTAAAAAAAATTAAATAACCAATTCAATTAATGTTCAAAATGTTTTCCATCAACTTCTATACCATAGTACAACGGAGTTTCTACATCTCGTCTCATTTTTTGAAAGACTTGGCAAATGACTTGACGCAAGTTTCTCTATATTCTTTCCCAGAGTTACTCCAACGCCAAATCAGGTGACCTACCTTGCTATTCTACAGAACCTCTTCTACCCATCCAGTTATTTGGAAACTGGCCAACTGCCACTGTGATTTATTTTGGTACCATGCATTTTAGAAAAAATTAGTGTTAATAACTCCACAATTCAGTTAGTTACATTTGACAAAAAATACTTTAATTTTTTTTTATTTTGAACGTAAATACATATTTAAAAATAAAAGAAACTTTAGTTCAACTTTGATATTTTCCACTAGCAGTTTACAATAGTCACGACTAACCAAAACTTTTCTATCAATAGTTTTTTTCCGTCATTGTCGTGACTGGCGCTTGGACCGGTCTATTATGTGTCGTCATGCAATGGCTGTGCTGTTATATTTTATTTTCTATAATATTTACACAGTTGGTTAATATTATTACATATGAATACTATGTTGGGTAAGGGTTGGCATGTTTAGGTTTTAGTGGTTTTCCTAAACCTTGAAGCAAATGCTTTGCCAAGACGAACCAATCCACAATTGCACACGGTTTCGTTACCACACTGTACAGGTTTATACTGATCTTTTGGGGTACCATACATAACACTTACATCACAATACAATATTTAAAATGTACCATATGATTAAATAAATAAATCAATCAATATTTTTAAACAAAAACATAAAATGTTACAGAAACCCAGTAGGCTCTGATGCTAATAAAACCTGAATAAACTATACATGCAGTTAATACATCATAAGTAATTTAGTTGCACATCTTGTAAAATTAGTTATAAGATAATATTAATACGTAGAAATGATAAATACTATCAGTTATTCTTAATTTGTAATATGTCGTCGGTTTATAAACTCAAAATGCACGACAGAAGACAGTTTTTGTCGGTATTTTTCCAAGACACAATAAAAATTGTAATCTTTGCATCGATATTACCAACTTTCATTGTATACTGTCACAAATTTTTAATCAAGTATTTTTAAAACCAATGCTTTAGTTAAAAGAATACAAAAATCTAAATTGTGGACTTTTTCCAAGAATAGAAAACAGTAATTTGTCACTTTAACTACGATATGATAAGTCAACTGTAAATTTTACATTTGAGCGGAATGCAGGAGCAATAAACTAAGCAAAATAAAAATGTTTACTGCTCCAATTATGTACAATATTTTTCTACGTCACAAATTAAAAAAATTAAAAACATGTAACATTTGAATAAACTGATATTTTTTATTCTGAATAAATTTGATTTGTCCATTATTTTTCAAAAGTTGATCGATTTTACACACTGCATTCTTATTCATTTTCCAGTGTGGGTTTGGTGATAAAAATAAGCGGTGAGTGGTTAAATGTTAATATTTTACTCTATGCTCTTTTATTACCCCCTCCATGCCAGTTTCTTTGCAGCGATAATATAACATTTTTCAACAACCTTCAGGAGTATTTTCATCCCAATGTATGTTCTTTCTTCTAGACCTAGACTAAGTGCTGCGACATTAGCTTTCCTTTTCTCAGTAATTGCCTGGAGGGATTTTCTTTTCAAATTTCTTGCTTTCCTAGCCTCCTAAAATTTGATGTTTTAAAACGGATTAAATTTGATTCTGAACTTTTCAAAATACATTTCCTGTAAGAATTTCACTGCGCTGTTCTACAGAGGTTTTATTACTGACTCTTTGTACTCAGATCCATCCGTTTTCCTCAAGTTAAAAGCGTAACATTTCCCAAATCTCAAATACTTGTGAAAGGTCTGGAGTCGCAAAATGTGGTAAATTTGCGCCATTGAGGTTCCCTATTAATGACGGTTTTTCTGGAGAGGATTTTTTTGATGATTTCACTAATTTCATTACCTGGTTCCTCTCTCTATTGATTGGTAGTCATTTTAAGTGATGATAATAATACTTTTTCGCAAAATATTAGACAAATTATTTTAAAGTTGTCAAACTGGCAAAACTTGAAAACAAAACGTTTTCCGGAAATGGTCCTTTTTGAAAAGGTAACAGTAGTTACCAACGTTTTGCCACCTATCGTAAGGGGCTTCATCAGGGCGAGAAACCTACCTTGTTACGGTTTTATTTTGCGAATGTAGGAGGTATGTCGAGAGCCGTCTTAAACCGTGTGTCGCGAGTAGTATGTTGCGACAAAAGTCGCATTTGGCCCGCATGTTGCTAATTTTTTATTGCTGGAAAATAAAATTCGACGAGATTTGCTAGTGGTACAGCGGACATCTTCTTTTTCGTTTCGTACATACGGGTGTTTTAGCGTACGTTGTGTATTATACTTGAATAACTCTTGAGGGTGCTGGAGTGGTTGATTAAGAACCTTCCCTATCAATTAAAAACAACGGTTTCGCTTTAATAAAGCTGCAGACAACCGGTGAATATGCTTCATAACTTCATCGAGGGAGCCAATCGCCTTCTGTTCTTCTCCGCACACCTCCCCTAAGAGGAATCCTGGAACTATCTAACTTCCCGAAGTGTCGATACCGTCGCTAGCAGAACATCTTCATTCTCGCAACTACATCCTACCGATTACAGCTAAGTTTTAGTATTTAAGCAATTTATTCAGTGATAATGCATATGATGCTCAAGTACATATGACATAGAACGGCTTGATCTCTAATATTTAAGTAAATTTTTATTCTGTATACACTCTACCACCGAACGTTTGTTTTAATCAGCTCAATACGGACTCAGGCGCTTTACTTAAAGCGGTTGACGCGGATACAAAAGGCCTTTTGGGTTTGCGGGAGGTACTTACCCTTTTAATCCTAGTTTAAGTTTAGTTTAAATTGCCGTGTGTAAGTGATATGTGTATGTAGAGCCTTACTAAAACCCATTCTAATTGGAATAATAACTTTGACTCGAGTGTAACTAAAGCTTACCTGAAATTTGACATTAATGTGCGAGCCTTATTTATTGTTAAGCGAGGCTGCTGCTAACGCATGTAACTATATGCGACAGTCTTTCTATTTCTGTTACATTCTCCTAGTATTTTAAAATTAAGATAAAACCTGTTAATCTCCTGTTGGTCGGTTTTATTTCTTTCTTTTATCCAGCAGGTGGCGCCTTGTTAGACAGCAGTCTAATTTCTTATAGTTCTTCGGGGACCTCCGTGACTCTCCGACAAAGCCGGGCACTGCTGATCTAACTACTATAAATATTTTATCCGCCACGAACTTAGTGCGCTACATCGAGCCGAATTCCCTTTAGTTTTTTTCTAGGTTGTTCCGCTAGAGCCGTCGCTTCTTTTTGTTATTTTGTAAACAACAACCGTTACAACCTTTTCGAGGCGGTCCAATCCCGGAAGACGTTTTTGTTTCAATAATGACTCCGACCGTAGAAGCCTCAATTCTTATAATGTTCCTTCTTACTTTCTGACGTGCACACTTTAAAGGAAGAACTATATTTGCCGGACTCTACGATAGTGAACGTAGAAAAAATAAGTGTTCTTGCATTCTGTCGTTTTTTTCTGATTTTACTTTTCCGAAGCTGCATTGCCAGCCTTTTTATTAATAGAAAAATAGTTTTTCCGTGTAATTTACGTGTATTAATGTAAAGGGTGTTCAAATAATAAAACTGGGTTCGGTAGGTCTTGGAATTTTTTTTGACATTTGGTAATTTTTTTAAGTAGAACTCAAAATATTTTAGGACGGTTTTGTAGAAGGCGTTTTGTGTTACGCGTCGCATCCCCCATCGGTTACGCGTTTTAACTATCGTTAGCTGACTGGGGTCCGCTTTAAACGCACATATATGTATCTAGGAGAGACGCGTCTTTGTGGAGACACAAATTTAGCCGCGTTAGTGCATAAATTGTTCCGGTTGTCGCGCGACCCAGAACCCCTTAGAAAACTGGGCTTAGGAAACATTCATATCTGTCAATTTTTCGGTTATATTTAGAGTTCCATGCCACAACGCGTTATTATGCTGTACTGTTGTGTACACTGTAAAAATAATTACATCAACTCAATTTCACGACCTGCCCAGCCCCAGTTTTTTTATTTGAACTCTCGTTACTTATTATTATAACTAAAAAAAGGATTACATAGATTTTGTTCATTTTTCCGTATTTATAGGTGTTTTCTTCAAAAAACTTCAGAGGAGGTAATATGTAGTTTTCTTAGAAATATAGCTGTTTGTGCATTTATGTAAAAGTTCCATGCAGATGAGAATTGCCTTTTTGGCTTTTGATTAGCGTACCAACAGCTTTTATCTCAGAGATTAGCGAAACTAATTTATTTTGAAGTGGTTATTCCATCCAATTTGTAAAACCAGTAAATAATAATGGTAGTTGGTTTTTTGGGGAGTGATGGAAGTTTGTACTTTAAGTGATTCGGGAATTATTGTTGAACCTTCATCAAGCGGTGACAAGTGAAGTTAAAATGTTTAAATTACCACAAATTTACCAATGAACGAAACCATGTCTAGAATTTAAACTGACAAGAAATATATTTCTCCGATTTACAATTTTAATTTACTTTTATTAGCTGTAATTGTAGGTATCTTCTGATGGAAAATTCGTTATCCGGTAAGACCCGTAAACTGCAGTCAATAAATAACTAAACGATGGACGATTTGTGAGAACCCCTTGGGTCTCCGAATATTCCGTTGTTTAAAATTGTAATTTACTAATAAGTTGATTGCGACATCTTATGCTGCCTCGTGCTATCGTAACACGTCCGAATAGTAACCAGCACTCAAGCAACTTTGCTGACGGTTACAGAAGTAATTCTTTCATTATTATTGCCAACTCAGGATTTGCTGAAAAAAAATCTTACACTCTCTTTATAATACACGTTCGGACATGGTATTAAAAGGGTAACGGAAAAAATCGGCATTCATTTTGTTAAGCCAATGACTAGTTTCTATTGATGCAAAGTAGAGTATGGTAATGAATCCCATACCTAAATACAAACTGTTTTAAGTTATGGTTCCTTAGTTTATTTATTTGTTGACTAATTACATCTAGTTATAGGGTGTTTATAATTTGTAGTTGAATTAGTAGAACATTCTCACTGTAATATTTTTGCTTTGGAAGATCTTGTATATTTAAAATTATTTTTAAAATAAATAAAATCTACAGACTACAGTGTAAAACACCGTGGGTAAGAGAAGCGAGTTTCACGAGTCGGTACGATCTTACCTGCCTAATCAGTAGAATTTTTGAGATTGCGTCAATTTTGAGATGGCAGCTCATTTAATCAATATTTAAAAAAAAAAAAAAAAAAAAAAAAAAAAAAAAAAAAAAAAAAAAAAAAAAAAAAAAAAAAAAAAAAAAAAAAAAAAAAAAAAAAAAAAAAAAAAAAAAAAAAAAAAAAAAAAAAAAAAAAAAAAAAAAAAAAAAAAAAAAAAAAAAAAAAAAAAAAAAAAAAAAAACAAAAAAAAAAAAAAAAAAAAGCCTAGATTATAGTTGAAAGTGACTCTGAGATCCGTAATCGACTTTTTACGTTACAACAATACTCCATCAATATTATAATTCTACTTGATTATTGTTTGCTTTTTAGAGAAAGAAATAACTGAACATTTTGCTATAAAAAAAAAAGTTTATTGGACTTACACCACTCAATCAAACAATTTAGGCATTCTTGAAGAACTAAGCAATCATTTTGGGACCGAATCTCAAGAAAGAACTTAAAATCATCCGCAAATAGCAGCTCAGCAGATTTAATAAAGGAAGGTTAGATCATTAATAAATAACGAAAATAGCAAAGGGCCCAATATCGATCCTTGAGGTACTCCTGAGGTAACTTTTACTTTTACTTTTACTTTTAATGACGAATTACCGTATCTCACAAACTGTTCCGGATCAATTAAGTAAGATAAAAGTAGGTTTACTAAATACCAATCTAAATCATTTAAGTATAATTTATTTACTAATACGAAGAGATCAATACAATCAAACGCTTTAGAAACGTCATCCGGACCAGCAGTATTTTTGAAGACTTTAGAGCTTTAAGCATTTCAGAGATAGACATAACACTAGTCGAAAAAGAAGAGTTATGGATCGAGTCTAGTAGAATCGGGTTCAATGTAAACGCTCATAAAATAATCTGCACGACCATCGACAATAGTCTGCGGAGAAGGTAGTTAAACATTATTATACTGCATAATATCGGGACCGCAAGATCTTTTTTCTTGTTATGGATGATTTTTTCGTTTATTTATGATATAATTTTCAGTGTCGTTGATAAAATTATTAAATGAAACAGTGATAAGTTTTTTGTCAATACACGCTGAGCTTTGTAGAGTGTGAAATGGTACTGAGATTTAGATTTTTTATATTTTCTTAGAAGTGAATATTTATGGCGCTAAGTAACTATTATCACCGAGGTATACCAAGAAGAATACCATTATCGAGTAGATTTGGGTTTATATATAGGTAGCTACTGAGACTTCCAAAATTTTATGTAGTATATTGTATAATAAAGAGAAAGCATTATCAACATCTAGGAAGTTTGACCAATCAGTATTTAAAAGCAGTTGATATAGTAAAGGGTAGTTAATTCTCTTACAGTTAAACTTTTAAAATCGAGAGAAAGTACTGGATGGTATCGGTACTCTGAAACAAAAGGATCAGGTCCTGTAATACTGCACGAAATGTTAGCAAATACCAGATCAAGAAAACGAGCATCATCATTAATTATAAGTAAAATGTGTGTCTTGATCGACACTCGTGTTAACATGGACACGTGTAATTTAGTATAACTAAGTAAAAAAAATTTTAATAATTTTTTTAAATATTTAATAATTAATTTTTTTTAAAAAAAAAATAATAATAATTTTTATTATTAAAAAAAAAAAAATTTTAAAAAAAAATTTTTTAAAAATGTTACTAAGAAAAGTTGTTCATACTGACAAATCATGGCCGTATACCAAACTTCAAGACGATCTACCTACTTTCATTAAACTGTCTGTTTTAGATTGAACAAAATAAATTGTAGATATGTATGTAATTCATTTATTAAAATTTTTATTTGTAAACCATTGAACAAACAAATAGTATTTACCACAAATTTAACTTACAAAACGTAACACAAGATTGTACTGCAATAAATTATCTATTCAAAGCAACCGCCACCATTTTCTACACATCTTTCTATGAATCCTATGAAACTGTTCCGAATTTCCTCTATGCATATTTGTGTTACTGCGTTTCTTATACTTTCTTTAAGGGTTTCTCTACTGTTGGGTATTGGTTGAGAGTAAACCAGTTGTTTGAGGCGAACCCATAAAAAGAAATCTAATATGGTGAGGTCGGGCGACCTTGGAAGCCACTCAATTGAACCACTTCTAGTTATCTACTTTTCTGAGAACACAGAAGCGTGCTGTCGAATGTGCAAGCCATCCGTCTTGCTGGAAATACATTGCTTGTCTTTCTGTTAGCGGCAAGTCATCTAAGTAGTCTTCCCTGAATTTTTCAAGTAGCTGTAGATAAACATTTTGATTTAACCGTCCCTCTACGAAGTAAGGTCCTATTATGCCAAAACGATATGAAACAGCAGACCACACATTTACTTTTTGGTAATACTGTCTTCTACAGTTGATCCGAAAGTTTGGATTTTCTGTAGGCCAGTAGCGACAATTTTGAAAGGAAACAACGCCATTGGTAGTAAAAGTTGCTTCGTCTGAGAATACAATGTTTTTATAAAAATTTCGTTCTTGAAGATATCGCTCCCCGATGGTAAGACAAAATAATAATCTACGACATTCATCACCTTCTTCGATAGTGTGCACAAATTTTGGTTTGAATACCTTTACATTGGTCGACTTATAAATTCTTTGCAGTTCTGATTTACTAATATCGAGATTACGCAAACGTTCCCTTAATGATAGTCTGGGATGTTCATCCACCGAATCAAGAGCAAGAACAGTTGCGGTATCATTTTCGTCATATTTCTTTCTTCCTTTCTTAACGTTACCAACGCTGCCAGTTGCAAGAAATTTTTTAACTATTCGCATGGCAGTCATACGTGTAAGATTGGTGTTGGGAAATTTTTCGTTAAACCGCTGCACCACTACTCTTAGGGACGTTGGTCCAAGCCCGTAACACTAAACAAGGTAAATTCTCTGTTGTAACGATAACATAATCTAGCAGTAATATACTTTGAACTAAAGGCAGTTACTACAAATTGCAATCTCATAGTACTTGATATTATACTCACATTGTTATTTTCTTTATTTCACGCCGCTTGGTGTAAATTCCGAATTCGCAGATAACGCTGAGTAATTTTTAAAAAATTTATCGTACATCAATGACTATTTGTTTCGTTCAATGGTCTACAAATAAAAATTTTAATAAATGAATTAGATACCTACAATTTATTTTGTTCAATCTAAAATAGACAGTTTAATGAAAGTAGGTAGATTGTCCTAAATTTTGGTATACAGCCATGATTTGTCATTATGAACAACTTTTCTTAGTAACATTTTTCCATACCGCAAACCAAAAGGGTACTGTACCTGAAAAGAAAATAGTTCTTGCTTCACCGTCACGGCCATTTTGTTTTTCAAAAAACGAAAAAATTCTTAAAATTCGTTTCACGCCAAGCAGGGTTTAATTCCAGAATCTTGAAATGAAATTCAAAAAATTTTAGTCCATTACACCTCTTGTAACATCAATCCTGGGACACACTGTATATACACAATTGTAGCGTATTATTGAAATTGGGGTTTAAGTATTAGTTTAAAGATTGACTATTTGGTTCTTTATTAGTTATAATATCCTATCATGTAGTTGTTACTTGATTGACTTAATGTGATCTCTTTGTGCCAGGGTTAAGTCAGGACAAAAATGAGAAAGACGATTGTGATTTAACTTGTTACATTTAAGAATTCTTCTAGTATCATCTCATTTTCATACGTAATTTTTATTTATTTATTTAATGGTATGGTACATTTTAATATTGTATTGTGATGTAGGCGTTATGTATGGTGACACAGAAGATCAGTATAAACCTGTACAGTATGGTGACGAAACCGTGTGCAATTGTGGATTGGTTCGTCTTGGCAAAGCATTTGCTTCAAGGTTTAGGAAAACCACTAAAACCTAAACATCCAACCCTTACCCACCCTAGTATTCATATGTAATAATATTAACCAAGTGTGTAAACATTATAGAAGGTAAATAAAAACATAAAATATAACAGCATAGCCATTGCATGACGACACATAATTTTTATAGGTAGTGTACGATCGACATTGCGGGCACTAATACGCATCACCCTTTAAGATTGTGGAAAAGTACCGACATAATATGTTTTAAATCCTCGGATACGTTGTTCAACAGAGAATGCTTGAGATTCACAGCAACATTGTAAAGAAGTACATTATGAGATCGCTGTTTTCGCTTCTCGACTTCAGCAACAACATCATTTATATTCTGGATCGTCGGCTGATCCATCCTTAAGCTGGTAATTTCATTATCAATTCTCTTGACGTTTTCTTCTATCACTGAGATTCTATTGTTAGAAGTCGCAAATTGTTCAGTAATATTGAACAGAATTTCATTTTTAAAAATAATTAATTGTTTAGTAATAATATGCTCAATCATAGATAAAGATAAATTACCAGGCGAATTTTTAGAAGTTAGTTACAAATCCAAGGCGATGAATTACGTAGAGTAGTTGATGCATCAGGTTCATTTAAATTAAGACACTTAATGTGGTAGTATTTTTTACATGAGAGCCAGTTAATAGATGGAATGGTAGGTGTTCCTGCAGAGTTATAAATTGTACAAATAATAGACATGGTGAATACTGATAGCATATTAATAGACAGTAAAATTGGGATACTCTTCACAGCCCGTGGAAATCATTAATTTTAAACCGCCCTGTATAAGATAAAATACATGTATTTAGGTAGCTGTTAAATACAACGCTTTTGCAAACTGCATCTAAAATTTCAGCCTTATATGGGTTCAAGTAGCAGCTAAATTTAAATTTTCGTGGGATCATATTTTGAAAGAAAATAACCTAAACTAATTATTATCTCGAACACCGATGTAGCTAGGTATAGGGAACTATTCAGAAAAAAATATCAATAAGAAATTGCGATTCTAAAAATTGAATAATATACATGGTGTTTCAATTTAAAATAAACAAGTTGTTACTACTTTTGAATAGAAGCCGCAACACCGCCAAAATGAAAATATTTTAGAAAGATAGATCGTGTCTATTTATGGCAGTAGCCAAAATTTTAGATTACTCCTATGCCCCGTTTTCCATAAACGTCTAACCTACCATCGACTATCAATGACCCTGTATACACAATAAAATAAACAAATTAAAATATCTTGAACTGCGTCTCTCGCGGTAAAGAAAATATGAATTGTACAACAAAGCTTCTTCACACACTGGTATTGCTTATTTCTGAACCATATTTTAATAAACAAACTGCTTTAAAATGCATCCAAAATATTGATAACATGTGATTAAATGAATTAAAGAATGTTATCAACACCATAAACTACAAAGATGATGCTGAAAAATTCACCAGCGCAACCGTAATTTTTCCCTCGCCCCGTCCCGGTTCTTGTAACGGTAAATTAACAGTATACCCTCCAACCTATTTACAAACAAATTATAACAAAAGTGAGAGTACAATTTAAATTCAAATACGGATTTTTCACTATAAAAGAGCAAGTTTGCCATTTTTAGTGTGCATATAATCCTTTTCTAATTATGATGTAAAAAGGGTTTTTTTCTCATAATCATAAAGGTTTTTCTTTCAATTATCTGAAATTATTAACAAAAAATATTCTATTCTGTAAATTTATACTCTTAAAACTACAACACAAAACACCTGTCAAATAGGCCACACACATTACACTCTATAACTTCATATCTCGATTTATACTGTTTGAGTAAATAACTAATAGATTGCAATCAACACTTAAATAGTTTATTGAAAAACAAGTGACCCACGTTTTTCATTCTATTTTTTTATTTAAATTTACTCTAAAGTTGGTGAAAAAATGATCAAACATTAGAGATTTGATACGACATTGTACTATTTAGGTTAGCTGTAGTATTTAGTGATTTCATTGGTACTACGTGCTTTATTGAGAAACCCATATATTTAACATATTTTTAAAATAAAATTGTAAAAAACAAAAATGTAGCGCAGTACTCGATTTAAAAATAATTAAACAGTTTGTTTAAAAATAAATACGGAATTGATCCTGCACTGTGTGTAGCCGATGTGTAGGCGTCAAGTAGTATTGAATTACAAATAAATTATACTAAAGTTCAACATGACGAGGACACTGCGTTAATTAAATTAATTTACTCAGTGGAACAATAACTATAAATGGGGTAAAGCCAATTGAGTGCAATCAAGTGTACTTTAAGGCGTTTATGAAGTGATTGTAAAATCCTCCGTAAATGTGAACTGTAACGTTCGGTTCTTATTAATATGGTTAATACACTTCAACTATATCTTTATTTATTAGGTACAGCATGAACACTACTTGTAAACACTACAATATAATATTTATGATAATGGATGCCGCATTTGCATTCTGGGTGTTATCTTTTATTTGAAGCTAATCGTGTGTAGATACACGCAACCATGCATACACGACTGTATACATGTTTAATTTTCGCACGGGTTTGATTACTCTTCCACTTCTGGTGGATACTGCGTTCAAAACCGTTTGCTCGATTTCTTGAGGTTCGCTTTTTTCCTCGGTAGGTGTAATATTTTCTAACTCTACTTCTTGTTTTGAAGGCTGCTGATCTTCTGAAACCATTATTATTTCTTTGGGTTGATTTGAAAGATTAGCATTTGTTGTATGAAGATGTGCGGTATTTCTTCTGATGATTGAACCATCGCGTGTTGGAACTTTGAATGACCTGGGATTGGCTTTCTCCTTTATTTCTCCTCCAATCCAAGACTTATCAGATTTCTGAATTCTAATGGAATCACCTGGTTTTAATGAAGTTGACATTTCTTGTTTTTTATTTCTATTAGAGTATTCTATTTGTTTTCGTCGTTGTTTTTGTAATTATATTTTGATATTACTTCTCAATTTGGGTTTGAAGGTCTTCTTTCACGATTGGTATCGTAGTCCTGGTATTTCTAGACATAAGTCTTTGGCTTGGTGTACCTAATTCCTCCGATCTGGGTGCGTTTCTCCAATTCAGTAAAGCTAGTTGTACATCTGTTCCTTCGATATTACATTTTTTTAATATATTTTTTGCTGTTTGGACTGCTCGTTCAGCAAGACCATTGCCTCTAGGATGATAAGGACTTGAAGTATGATGTTCGAAACACCATTCTTTTGCTAAACGTCAACATTCTTGTGCGCTATATTGCGGTCCATTGTCAGACTCTAACACTTGGGGTATACCATGTACTGAAAACCAATGCTTTAAGTGGTTGATCACTTCTACGGCTGTTTGTTCTTTCAAAATTTGAAAGTCTATGAACCCTGAAAAACTATCAGTTATAAGCAAATATTCTCGACCTTTAAAATAAAATAAATTACTCGCCACAATTTCCCACGGTAACTTGGGTATTGTTTTGTTTATTACTGGTTCTGCGTTATTTGACCGTTGTGTCTTTTCACAATATGTCTGGCACTTTTTGATAAAATTCACTATGTCTGAATGTTGTCCTCTCCAATACAACTGTTGACGCGCACGTTTTAAGCAACTCTGAAGTCCTAGGTGACCATTATAAATTTGAATAAGCATTTTATTTATTGAAGACTTTGGAACAATGATTTTGTTAGATTTGAACAGTATTCCATTGTAGTTAGCAATCTCTTCACGAAATGTGAAGTAATGTTTCAGTTCGTTTGGCACTTTGTTTATCCCACTTCTGACACCATGTAACGTTCGGTTGTTATTAATATGATTAATACACTTGAACTATATCTTTGTTTATTAAGGTACAGCATGAACACTACTTGTACACACTACAATATAATATTTATGATAATGGATGCCGCATTTGCATTTTGGGTATTATCTTTTATTTAAAGCTAATCGTGTGTAGATACACGCAACCATGCATACACGACTGTATACATGTTTCATGAACCTAAAAAGATTATCGATGTTATTGGACGTACATAAATATCTTTAAACATATCTTTATATATTAAAATCTGTCAAGCTGGCGCCACCCTGTTTTGTTTCGTTTCATTACTGTAACGCACAGCTTCAATTCATATCCTTATCGTATTGTCAATTTATTGTAACCCTTCCTACTTCCTACTGTACACGTGCGTAGCATGCTGGCTCATCTAGTTTTTTAAATTCCCAAATAATTAGAAGTTTTTGTCAAACATTTTTTTATAAAATAAGGTAGAATATCTTACTAGAATAGGCCGTACGCCGATGACAAAAATAAAATCCAGTCTCAAGATATATTTTGTAAAAAACCCTAGGTTTGGACACCCCTACAACGTAAAACCCTAGTTGTAGATAAATTCTTTGTTATCCTAAGACTTTTTTAAAATAAGAGAATGAAAGTTTTGTGTTTATTAACTGAAGGAAAAAACTCTTCAAACACCATTAGGAAAATGATTTAATGCAAATGAAAAAGATGTTTCTAGCAATAAATAACTATGTCTAACATTTAATGCTATTGTTGTACTAGTTACTACTCTTTCTTCTGGTCAATTTGCATCTTGATCAAATCCTAAATTAATGCCGAGTAAAACTCTTAATAAAGAAAAACTCGTATGATGCACACTGCACTGACCACACTGTATATGTTTACAAAACAATTCTTTGAAATATCCAGACGCAATTTTATATTCTTACATAATTAATCAACACCTATCATTCATATTCCATGGATGTTCTAAAACTAAAATTGGCTTTATTTTTGTCGTCGAGAGTACAACAGAACTAATAAATTAAAATATTGTCTATTGGCAACTACGTGGTAGAATTCTTACTTTTAAAGTAACTGTACATTTTTTGCACTCCCTAGAATTAATGGGGATTGTACATTTTAATTTAAAAAACGATTAGGGGAAGGTGGGGCAGAATAGGGTTCTATCTTTCTCTGTGAGATATCAACAAGAATTAAATGAACAGAAACACCAGTTGATTATCTACCTTTTATTTAGACAATTTCGAACGTTTTGAGAACAAAAAGTTTTAAAAAACACGAGGATATAAGAAGAAAATGTAATAAAAGAAAATTATTTTTTTCTCATTGTGCCCCACCTGGCGGGGGCAGAACGGGGTCTATCTAATGAAGATCAAAACTTCAGTCTTTTTGAGTACAAAATTCGCAAATCAATACAGAATCGTCATCATCACTGTCAAAACCAGCACATGACATATGTGCCCATTTTTACAACTAACACAAGTGCACCAGCCCTCATACGACTGAGAATATAAATCTTCACAATACAAACACTTCGCATCTTCATCGTTCTCTTCCTCTGAACTATTCTCGTCTTGCTTTTTAGTTCTGCTTGATTTTGTTCTCTTTCCTATTCTCTTTTCCTTATTTTTTCTGGTCTTCTTATTCATATCTTTTAATTCCTTCCTTTCAATCCTTTCAAATTTCATTCGCTTTGCATTCTTAGTTTTGGCCACTACTTCTTCCAATTCAATTTTGTATGGGGATGATGTCAAGACTGTCGTCTTGCCCCTTTTTCTTGTTGCGCTCTTCTGCTCCGTTTGAACTTTAGGCAAAGGAATCACATCTTTCGGAGAGACACACAAGAATAAAGAGATAAGCTCTCTTGTGCGACTAGCCATCCAAGAACAACCAGGACTTGCTTCATAACTAGAAATGTTTTGTGCGTTACTGTCGATTTTTGTAATGTCTTGAAGCGGTTCACCAATATCTTGAGAAATAACTGGAGGATTTTCATCATTATGCAACATAACTTGAAGATTTTCTTCCCTTGTATCAATATTTCTCTCAGGAGTTTGAGGAAGTTCTGATGTGCTGATAATATTGTCATCAGGTAGTGTAGTTTGTAAATCAATATCAGTAGTCATAGATGGCAAAAAATCTGTATCTGTAAAGATATTTGGGTCTACAGGCCAGATACCAGTCTTGCCAAACCCATTCAGTGCAGTTTTCATATTAGCAGAACTGAAAAAGCTTGTTCAAACAACTTCGAAATTTCAAACAGTGTTATCACTTTTCCTGGATTCGTTCTCAACCATTTTCGTGTTTCTTCATCATAATGGAGACTTAGCGGCTTCATGAATGATACATCTAGGGCAGCCATGTCAAACATGCGGCCCGAGGGCCGCATGCGGCCCACTGAGCATTTTCCTGCGGCCCCGAATCAATTTTGAAAACAGCCATGTAATGCGGCCCGCGAGCCTGTTAAAACCGAAAATAAAGTACTGTGATGATGAACTAAGATGCGCGCTCAACCTAAAAGCCTGGCTTGTTCCGGAAAGTTCTATCGCGCGAGAACACAGATGACGCTACCTGAACATTCTGGAAAGAACTGTCGAGAAATCACAATCCGTATATAAGCCAATACCGCTCGATTCAGTTCAGTTGTTCAGTCAGTTATGAGTCAGTTGCGATAGAATTGCGAGTTTAGTTGCGTACTTATTGTTACAACACGTAACAGTACTTATTGTTACAACACGTAACAATACGTAATTATTTGCTTGATTTGTAACAGTACAGTCGGTGTCCCAAAATTATATAATATAAAACGTCACTATGATAGTCATAAAACTAAGTTTGACAAGTATACAGGCATGATTAGAAACGAAAAGTTAAAAGAGTTAAAATCACGGTTAAAAGATCAACAGCTTATGTTTACACGTTCAAAGCAAGAAAATGAATCTGCCGTTCAAGCGAGCTACGTACTGTCGGAGTTGATCGCAAAACACTCAAAACCATTTGTTGAAGGTGAATTTATAAAAGAGTGCCTTGTAAAGGCCGCGGAAATTGTAAGTCCCGGAGCGTGAAGGCTTTTCAAAATATATCCTTGTCCCGGAATACTGTCGCTGAAAGAGTTACCGAGTTGGCTGCCAATATAAGCGAACAGATAAAAACAAAATCAGACTCTTTCATTGCATTTTCTATTGCCTGTGACGAAAGTACAGATGTGTGTGGTGTGGCGCAACTCGCTGTTTTTCTTCGTGCTGTTGATAGAGATATCAACGTTTATGAAGAATCGATGGAATTAGTACCATTGCATGATACAACAACTGGGGAGGATATTTTCAATGCTGTTTATGGACTTCTGCAAAAGTACAATTTAGATTTGTCAAAACTGTATTCCGTTGCAACAGATGGAGCTCCTTCAATGACTGGAGTAAATAATGGCTTCATTAAAATATTACAAACAAATATCAGAGAAACGGGCAGTGACAAACCAGATTTTCATCATGTTCATTGCATAATCCACCAAGAAGTTTTATGCTCAAAAGTGATCAAGTTGGAAAGAGTTTTAAAGTCAGTGAAAAAATGATAAACTTCATAAGGTCACGTGGCTTGAATCAGCGACAGTTTTGTGCGTTTTTACGTGATTTAGAAAGTGAGTACACTGGTTTACCTTATTATGCAGAAGTGCGATGGCTTTTGTGTTCTATGGTTCTCGATCGGTTTTGGAAACTCAAAGAAGAAATACGCCTTTTCATGGAAGTGAAAGAACAAGATGTCAGCTTATTATCCGACGTACCTTTTTTACAAGATCTTTCATTTATGGTAGACATCACAAAACACTTGTCGGACTTAAATACGAAATTGCAAGGACCACGTCAAGTTGTAACAGATATGCATGATCATGTTAAAGCTTTCAAGTGTAAGATGATGCTGTGGAAAACCAGTTAGCGGTGGATAATCTGTCACATTTTCCGACTTGCAAGGCGTATCAGGAAAGGACAAGTGGCCCAATATCATACAAAATGTATACAGAGAAAATGGGAAGCCTTCTGTCAGAATTTGAAAAGCGTTTTCAGGATTTTAAGTACCAAGAAAACAATTTTTCTTTATTTACTGGTCTTTTCACTATCGATATTGATAAAGTTCCCCCTCACTTGCAGATGGAAGTGATTGAGATTCAGTGTCAAACCCATTTAAACGAAAAATTTGATAGTGTTGGTACATTCGAATTTTATAAGTACTTACCTTTTCAATACCAAGAAATGAGAAAACTTGCCTGTAAAATCCTGTCAATGTTTGGAAGTACCTATAAGTGTGAACAATTATTTTCTTTGATGAAAGGAAACAAGTCTCCCGCAAGATCGCGATTGACGGACGCACACTTGGACGCAGTTTTAAAAGTTATTTCCGCCGATAAATTCACGCCACAAATAAACAACTTAATTAAAGACAAAAGATGTCAAATATCTGGCAAAAAGAAGTTAATGTTTGTAAGTTTTCTAGGGTTGCAAACGATGCGAAGTGTGGAGGGAAACATAATATGATGACTCCACTGTTTCGTGCTGTATCAATCACTTTCAAATTCTTTGTATGAGATGTAGGCCGTCCAAGAGTAGCAAAACAGGATTATTTTTTTTCGCGTTTGAAAATTCGATGAATTTCAAAAACCATTTTTCAAAAATTTCGGCTGTCATCCAACCGGAATTATAAACTTCGGCCCATCCTCCCGCGGGTAGGCCCAATTAAAATTCCTTCTGTTTCTTCTTACGAGGGTATATAAACATCGGTGGCATGTATAATCCACTAGCTGAAAAACATATTTCAGCAGTGACCGTGTTTCCTCTTTCCGCTGAAGTCAGCGCACCGACTTGTCGTTGTCCTTTAGCGGCAGTATCTTTCGACAACTGTTTGGGATTGACTGTTATACCTGTCTCATCGCAGTTATAAATTCTATCTGCGGTCAAGTGGTGTTCATCAATAACTTAAGTTAACAAAGTGAAGAATTGCGAGATTGCCACTTTATTAAACCCCATAGCTCGAGCTCCGGAAGTAGCCTCTGGTTTGCGTAAACTCAATTCTGGGTGACGTATCATGAAATTTTCAGCCCAGTCTTTTCCTGACATTCCTGATTCCCTGTCAAAATTATGCCTGCAATTATTTTTCTCAGCTAGTTGAAAAGACAGGCGGCGGAGTTCTTTCATTGTCACTCGAAATAATCTTTTCTGCGGCTCTATCAAATTGAAGCAATTTCTCTCTCCTGTTCTGCTGTGAACACCGGCTGGAATTTCGCAGCAGTCTTGTCAATGACTGAACTCGCATTTTCTCGTTTCTTCTTCACGTACCTCTCCAAAGTAGAAGATGGCACGGAAAAAGTATCGGATGCTATTCGATAGCCAATTTCCCCGACGATGACAGCATCCACAGCACGCTGCATGTTGTCTCACGACCAGCTTTGACGGCCTGTTTTCCTAATGTAATTACGCACCATCTACAATAGGACAGAATGATCAGAATTATAGATAGACCAACGGAGTAATCACAACATATATCCCATTCTGCCCCACCCCGTCCTGCCCCAGCATACACTACTGCCAGAAGTGAATATGAAATTCATTCTAGTCGAACTGTCATCATAATATCCCATAAAGAGTGTGAAAGACTATCCAACGAATGTAATGTACAACCCCTTAATCGAATGTAAGTGATAAATAAAGTAACTTACCGCGATCCAGTGACTGTAATTTTACAACCTTCGAAGAAATTCTATGAAGCACGTGTAAATTTGTATAAAACGTAGAGTGAGATACACAACACAACACTCATAACAGAGTACGAGCAGCAACTAAACGTTAAGATACAATCGGCGCGATTTCCGCCTCTACCTACTATTCGTCAATCTAGCTCTGTACCATTCCGCCCCGCGTGCCGTTCTGCCCCACCTTCCCCTACATACATTTTCGTCAAAAAATTGTCGTTAAACCATGTCGAAATGGTACCGTAGTCGCTAACGTTTCGCCACTATCTTAAGACAAACACACGAGTACTCTACGTAGACAACTAAAAGTCAGACAATCAACTTAACCAAACTAAACTCAGTCTCAGTCTCTCATAAAGTAAAGATTGATGAGAAGTAATAATTCAATAAATTTGGTATTTCTTTGGGATCTAAAGCTGTTCTGGCGTTGAAAGTAACCAGGGGTGAAATTTTAACTTCCTTGTTTCAATTTTAAAAAACTTGGAGACTGCAGGTAATATTAAACTCAGCTTTTTAATTTTAGTTTCTGTAATCAAGAGATCAGAAATTTAGATCTTCCACCACCACCACTTTGTTAACTTGAGTTTGCTGAACAGCGATCTCTGCGCGGTGTACATTAAAACTTAGTTCACAACTGAAAACTTATTTGCTCGAATGTTCTTCATACTTTGGATAATTGATAAGTATTCTGTCTCACAAACTAAACCAGTAATACATCAGCGATCTCCACATCGCCACTGATTCATTTTAGAAAAAAAAATTGAAAATTTTGCAACGTTTCCTTTATGTTTTTTTGAAATAGATCAAAATTAACATAAAACGGATAAAATGGAAAATGTGCATGAGATGCAAGAGGCGAATTGATGGCAAGACAAACAGAGAAGTTCCAATTCAATAATTAATAGGGGTAAACGGTGATTGCCAAACAAAAGCATAATATGACGTGAGACTTAGGAAGTCCACCACCTTTAGAAAGTAACGAGTTATCAATTTAAAACAAAGACTTTATACAAGTTTAATAAAATAATTTTCGCAGCTTGTAGTTCATTAGTGTTTAGGAAACCAAAAACTCTATCATGATTGAGTCGGTGGCAGTCGAAAAATATAATGGGCTGTTCGCTTTAAGCGTGCTTGGGAGGAGAATCTATCGAAATTGGTAGAATCATTCAAGGATGACTAGGAAGTATTAAAAGGTAAACTCCATGAGAACCCAATCTGGACGGAACATGTCTCCATTCAAAATCCCGAGTTAGTTCTTAGAAACACGGTTTGAAACAATCTGATTCAATTTATGAAAATGCATTTTAAGCCAACCAAGTACTATAGAAGAGCACAAAGAAGACAATCACTCGATGAATGATTAGAATCAGTTATTCTAACATAAATAGGTATAAACAGAATTTACTAATTTACTAGCATCGCAAAAACCGTGTAATTCGAATAGAACTGGGATCAATGACGAACACAATAAGTCTATTGATAAAAAATGATTCAAGGTTAAAAAAATGAATGGTATGGTTAAAGAATTCAAAGCTGACAATCTCTTATTTAAGTTGAGCCAACTTTCCTTTATTTTATTTAGCACTGCATCGTCTCAGAAACATTTTTGTAGCCAATGTTCTTGAAAAAGTATTTTGGCGATAATGCTAACATGGTGAAAAGTCTGAAGGATCCTTGTAATCTCTGACAGAATCTGGCGCAGATTACAAGTTGAAGTAAGGACTATTGAAAATTTAAAACATTGAATTTTTTTCTCTTATGCATGTCAAGGGATGAAAAGGTATACTTTTCAAAGCACATGGATGGTTGGAAAATTACTTGCGTTCCGGATAATTCGAGAAATTTGAAGATGTTCCTGCTCATAGTAGCACTAGGCTATCTTTTGTAAACAACGGATTGGGGGATAGCTAGAAGAACCAAGACCCTACTTAAGTCATAACTTTTCGCCGGGAGCAAAACGCCATAAAATCGTCTGAAGGTGGTGTTGTATCTTGCGTCGGTTTTTTCCAGATATTTTTCAACAAGAATACTTAGGTGAAAGACTTAAATGTAAACAAATAAGAGACTGTGTATTAACTCACAGTTAAGACATTGGGTACCTTCCACGGACTTGCGGCTCAGGTAATACTTTTTTTACATCTTGAAAGGCAGCAATGTTACAATCTTTGACAACTGGAAATACAAACGCCTTTTTTTGACGTTGGAAGCAATAAACAGTCACGTCCTTTCCAACTATATCGACTACTTTGCCAACATGGTATATCTATAGATTTTGAGCCTCTTGGCAGTGAAGCTGAGTTCGAGGCAGGATCCAACTTTGAAGACTGCTTCATCCTCAAAGAAGTCAGTTTCGTGTTCCTCTTTAGAGGAGGACGATATAAAATTCTCTCCTTCAGAGCTATTAATTTTTTAATTTTTTGTAATTTTTTTAACCTACTATTTTTCATCATTGTCGGGACTAGCGCTTGGACCGGTCCATTATATGTCGTTATGCAATGGCTGTGCTGTTATATTTTATGTTCTTATTTACCTTGAATAATGTTTACACACTTAATTAACAAATACACACATACAACCGTGGCCCGGTTTGTCTGTCTGTCCGTATGTATGCTCGTCTTCTCCTCCGAAACGGCTGAACCAATTTCGGAGATCGATACGTCAAATTGTTCAGGAGGTCCAGGGGTCTCAAGTTGACCTGACCTTTGACCTCTGACCTGGAGCGGTGACCTCACGTTTTTAATTTCAGGTTTGTCTAGATTAGGCCCATTTTCAAATGGGTTTGGTTACTAGTTATTACATATGAATACTAAGGTGGGTAAGGGTTGACATGTCTAGGTTTTAGTCTAGTTATACTACTTTTGCTCGTGGCATTGCGGAGCATCTAAAATACACAAAAAAAGAGCCATACAACACAAGGAACCTAGTTTCCGAAAAGGCACCACATATGTTGTACAACGGTTTATGGTACAACACTACAGTATTTTTTCTTAAATTAAAAAAAACAATAAATACTTTAAATAACAATTACGAATGTTCTCTGAGATTTTTTTTGTTAACGCTTATGTTGGCTATAATTATCGAAGGATCGACTTATGTAACGGCTTTTACATACCTGTCGACAAAGTTGCTTAATGCAAACCATTGCGTACGTGATCGCTAACACGAGTCGACACTAGATGTCGCAAAACCTACAGTTTGAATATGATGTACCCTCCAGTAGGGAATATAGTTGACAGCACGCATTTGTACAACAGTGAACTTACACTCGAGTTCTCTCACTCCTGAAGGGTCCCAAAGGACGAAACAGCTGTCGAGTGATTCTCAGTGTTTGTTTGCTATTGTACAACCTCTTGCAAATTTACAGCAGGCGATTTGAGATTTTTTTTGCTAACGCTTATGTTGGCTATAATTATCGAAGGATCGACTTATGTAACTGCTTTTACATACCTGTCGACAAAGTTGCTTAATGCGAAACATTGCGTACGTTGATCGCTAACACGAGTCGACACTAGATGTCGCAAAACCTACAGTTCTCTGAAATCTTTCTAAAGCTTTAATGAAATAAACATTGCTTCACCAGTTGTGCCAACTGAACAAAAATTGTTTATTCATGGAACATTATTGCCGCGGTTTTCAAACGTGTAGCTTTCATGAGGTTCAACGAGGCACAACGTACAACAGTTTTCCCTACATAGATTTAATGTCCGAAACAAGAGCGATAGAGGCTTACAAAATCGAAGAAGGGTGGAAAATAAGTCCATGTAATACACCGCACCGGAACCATTAAAAACTACGCGCAGCTTTGAGAACCGGACTCGTTCTTAAAAACACCGCGAAAAATTAGAATAATGACATGTGGTCTATTCTTTCCTAAACTGTGTATATTATTCTTTTAACTCTGCATTAACATGCAATCGACGGTCCAAACACAAAAACATAGATTTTGCAAATCGTAAGAAACTTTTTTTCAGTGGAAAAAGGGCAACAAATCTACCGTTTGATTCTCTTGGCGTAGTTTCGCAAAATATTTTTTTGCAATTGAAGTTTTCTAAGGAAGCTAAACAAGATCGGAGCTCTTCAAGTAGCCAATTTTTTTTAGCTAGTGTTAAAGTTTAGCATCCAAACGAGTGAGGTTGCAATGGTACTCAAGCACAAGACCAGAAAGAACCTGTCTAACAACAATTTGATTATACGCTATCTTTTGGAAACCTCGACAAGACCGGTTCTATCTTGTTGTTACTAGTTGTTTGGTATGTCATTATGTGTGTCTATACCATATTTTGGGAGATTCGTTAATCCAGCATCTTTTGGTAAACGTCATAAGTTGTATGTTAATCGGTACTGAACATGTGGATTTATCGCCATTTTGGAAGATTTTAAATCTATTCTACTACCGAATTATGTGTTTTCTGTGAACGTCAACTTCAACGTTTACAATTGTCCAAAGAAAGTTTTACCATGGGTGTTAAAATTTTATTGGATTGTATGCAGTAGGAACTTTTGACCTGGTGCCCTTTTCGTCACCGATAACCTACGTCGCCGCTATGGGAAACTATCCGATATCACAAAGATCATGACTTTAGCCATATGTTGTGATGATATGTAACAGTTCCTGTGAATGTGTCACCGATATACGTCAGATAAGTCTAGTTTTATAAAATTACCCTTGTTAATTGTACGTCGATACGCCGTTAACTCCAAAACGCGTCTTTTGTGTATGCGCGAAACGTCACTTAAATTGCGAATTACATTTTTTTAAAGAAACCAATTAAACATTGGGATTACTGCTTGCAAACTGAAGAGTCAGTCAGGTTTATTAGGGTTAAATACCTTTAAAGCCCAATACTGCTTATGAGTATATCGTGTATATCCTGCACAAAGTGAACAACGATGCAAACGTTATTAAAGAACGAAATAATGACATTGATACAACTTAGCACCATTGATTTAAATAAAGAGGTGCGTTTTTCCAAAAAACTAAATAAATTGTCGACATTTGGAAATTCTGTACATTCTTTCTCAAACTCCTTAACAGTAGTGCTGTCCAACTTTGACATCATTACCTGAATGAACATCAAATCAAGTTGATTTGGTAGAGAAACTATTTCAACAAATGATTTAAAAAATCTTTTACTAGAATCTCAAACAAAATTCGCAAACGATCGGACGACTCTGCTGCACTCTCCGAGTGCTGTCGGTTCGTTCTAGTTGTCATTTTGAAAATTTTTTATTATGCGGCACCAATATCTCTTTAAGATTTAATCACAACATTTTTTACTGTGTAAACATCAAAAGTAAATAACACAGAAGTGTGGTATTGCCAAAAATTATAATTATATTAATTTGTTAATGGTTACCGTGTTTATCTAGTGTGCGATTCTAGATTAAAATCTCCAGCACAAAAATACTTTCATTTTGTAAGGTTTGGTAAGTTTTACAAGTGGTGGCATAACATTTTTAAAATGCAATAATTACATTTGAGGTACTCAATGCTACCCTTATACCCTGACTCCAGGAGTCACGAAAGGTCAACCCTCTAAAAAAATATATTTTTGTGTTTCTTAATAATCAGTACTATATATTATTTTGGTAGCTAACCTATTTATTGTCAAAGAAATCCTCAAAAAATCCATGTTTTGACTTTTTGGATTGCCTAATCAGATCTGCAGATCATAAACCGATAAAAAATGTTTTAGAAGTTGACCTTAAGCAACTAGGGAGTGAGTCAAATTAAGAAAAATGAAGGGTACCATTGAACTCCCCTCATCGAGCACTCATGTCACCACTTGTAAAACCTAACCTAAAATTTAAACGAAATTTTAATAATATAATTTTGAAATTCTTTAAGAAGAAGATTAAAATAATTATCAAAAAGTGATAAATTTTCAAAATAATAAATCGTCTATAAAAAATCAGTAAAATTCAAAATGATTTGATAATTATAATCACGAGGACAACGATCAAGATGATAAATTGAAATATTGATTTAAGTGGTATAAACAATCTAAATATTTGATTTTGTGTTTTTTTATCACCCCACTTCTTTTTAACTATGATGATTTTATTTGCAAAAATACTTGTTTTGATTAATAATGGCATTGTAACCGTTTCTCTTATATTTGTTGGTTTCTATACTAACGAACCAACTATAGCATAAGGACTTGATTTATCAATAGATTATTATTAAATTATTATAATAACGCCCAATTTTTCTTATAATTGAAAGAGTAGTCACTAAAAGCCTCCTTACAACTGGACACGTATTTTGATAAAAAGGTCTTTGGTTTTATCAGCTAAAAAGGTCTTACGATAACGGTATCCAGAAATAGAATTTTGAATGTGCATTGAATGACTAGAGATTTTCTTAAAGTGTAGTACCTAGATAAGTTTTATAATACAAAACACTTACAATTAAATATTTAATTAAAAAGATAAGTTTTGATAGTACATGAAAATATAAAATTAATTTTCAAATTAATTAATTTTAAAGAAATCATTACTACGTATCGGTAAAATCAGTTCTTTTCTACAGTGTGACTAGTAAAAAGAGTATCAGATCTTTTTTTGTTAAGAGGTTTATTCAAAATTTGCCTTTGGCATCAATTTGTTCTTAGATCAAGATAGTACAGGAAAGAAAGACTTCAACCTGAAAAACAATTAGTATTAAGGAGGTTTTGTTTGCGCCAAAATGTTGGGTGAAGTGTCCTAATATTGGAGACAATAGTCCCCATCTCTAACTCATACTTTTTCACCTTTTTAAATTTAAATAATGAAAAAAAATGAAAAAAATAGAAATTTCTTTTTTTTTTAATGTCTTGAAATGGCTATTATGACGTTACGAAGCCCACAACACATAAAATAGTCAGAAAGTGCGAGCCCATATCTCCCATATTTCCCATTTTAAATCACGCGTTCTAATTATGGCTTAGTCATAAACTTAGTGTCGTTGGATTTATCTCGAGTTATATTTTCAAAAACGTTATGTAACAAAAAACTTTGCGTTAAACGGGAAAAAGTTATTACTCTTCCAAGTCGACAGAACGACTTTTCCTTTTCGGCTCCTATCTTTTTTCAAGTCCACCTGACGGTTTTTTGCGTTCATTTATTATTTTTAATATTTTATTTCTAACTTTAGTTTCTTATCTATTTTTAATTCAATTTTACAATTTAACTTGATTTTCTCTCTTACATCTCTTACTATACACTATAATTAAAATCATATAAGGTTGAATATGACCCTTTCTGAATAACTAGCAGAATTAATTTCCATAAACGTATGTCGACGTTAGTATGATCTTTTTTTACAGGTTCCTATAACATGTAATATATAGTAGATTTAATCCCATGTCGATCATTTTATTTAATTTCCAATATTCATTTCTCTATTGTATGAATTCTTGACAACAGAAATAAAGTTAAATGCAGTTACGTATACAATTGATATTAAACCAACAATCAAAACAAAACGTCAAAATGTGTCGAGCATTATTGTAGTCGCATACTTTACTTCGACAAACTTTCCACAGTTCCTTGAATCTGTTTTTTTTTGAGCACCAATGAATAAAGAGAAACAGAGCATTGTAACCAAATTATTATAATAAGATATATACCCAAGCTTAATTGATTTTAACTATAAACTTATTTAAATTTTCTGATGTGACGTAATTGGTGCAACCTTATGCAACTTTGAATGATGACCTCTATGACTTAGGTTTCATTGAATGTTCTTTGTTTGTTGATAACCTTGATGCTTGCTTCATATTCATTTGCCATTAGTGCTTCATTTATTAATTACTTCGTGGTGCACTTTATTTATTATTGTCTATTGTCTTTGTTTCTATTACATTTATTTTTACGATGCGCAAGCGGACTACCATTTGCGGGCTGACTACGATGCGCGGGGTTAAGATACATAGCTGTGTTAAAACTTTTTATACAAAATTATAAAACCATCTTTTAACAATTTTAACAGATTCATTGTTTGGTGAACCAACTTAACTTTACACCCTCATCGTTCACTGCTCAAAACCGCCTCTTCACTTCATTTGTAGTACGTACACCTTATATCGATTTATCCTCATACTATACACTACACAAAATGTCCTAATACTATACAATACACATAGTTACAAATTCATATATTGCAACGCCCTTGCAATCACTGCCATAAGTTACAAATTATTAAGTTGGTATTTGATGTTTTTTTAAACAAAAGTTAAAACAAGTCAGAATTGAATATTGATTTTTCTAGAGCAATTTGATTTGAATTTTCTTTCGATATTCCAGAGCATGTGCTCTATTTTTCATTAATTGGATGAATTTGATTTTTAGACCATTTTGTTAAATTGTTTGTTCGGCATTTCGAACATTTCTTTAACAATCTTTTATGCGAATTCTCAGTCACTGCGTAAAGAGATCATGGTCCAAAAATTGAAAATACATCCAGAAGGTTGTATTTGTTTTGTCTTCATTGAGCAATTGTAATAGATGTTCTTCAAGAATAAATGTGTGAAACATGAGTTCACGATTGTTTTCGTCGGTGGTCGTGTACATCGCCGATAACAATCGTGAACTGACAATCCTGTTTCCACACCTGTCGGCGTAGTATTTTTTATTATTAATATTTACTGTAGTTCATTAATATTCATATGAAAAATGGTAATCGCTGCACTAGCAATATAATTACCCTACTTCCACATTAAAGCAGGGCCGGCTCTAAGCTCCTAACACGACCTCTGCAGTAAAACCTTACTTCTAGTGTCTAAAAAAAATTAAAGTTTTTACTTGTATGTTTCTCCATTTTGAACCCGTCCCAGCAAAAAAAGTGAACTATTTCGGAAACTTTAATTTTTTAATTTGATAATAGATCCATTGTATTACGGAAATTAACCGTCCCTATTTTAATGAACGTGAGTGTACATTAATTACCGAGCGTTCATTAAAGTACGTTACTGTTATAATCATGACGTACCATCTTATTGGTACTTCTAGTACAAGAGTAAAATAAACCAGCTTGACTTGGGGAGTGGTATTCCACCATTGGAATACCTTCAAAATCTTTCATAATTTCGACAAATAGCTCATTTTAGATTATACCTACAGGAACTGAATCAGTAACAGTAAAATTAATTTATGTAACGAAATTAGATGATCAATTCTTAATTGCACTTATTTTATTAATTTCTTATCACAATGTTACTTTTCACAAGTACCTTGATAAAAATAATTTTCGGTAACAATCAACTTATTATACTGATTGTAGGCTTCCAATAATTAAAATACGCAAAAAATTACAGTTGAATTTTGACCCCCTTTTATCTTATCAATTAGAGACAATTCCTACTTTAAAATAAAACACGTTAAAAAAACTAGGTAGTTGTAACGGTTTTCCGAGGCACGATGAAGCACATAATTATTTTCGCAATCATTTTCTGTTCTGCAAATGCAGAATTTTTGAGATACTCTCCAAGTACATTAACTAAATTTTTGTATCTTAATTTTGTAATTTTTTTGTAGAAGCTCCAAGAATTTTGAAGCTGAAATAAACGCCTCTTTAAATGATTTGCAACAATCACTTGCCAAACAAGATCCATTGTTGATTCCCGAAATTATTTTGAACCTCGATAACGAAGTCCTTAGGTGAGTATGCCATATTTTTTAGGACAAAAAAATTAACTGAGGAAATTTCAGCATTAATCTAACTGCAAAAGATATAATAGTAATCAATCATTCCAAATTTGTGGCGACAAAAATTAAAGTAAATGTTTTCCCCATCTATGCTTTTAAACATATTCTTTGAAAAACCCCAATTTATAGTAACATCGTACGACCTCAGCGCAAAATTACTTTTTATTCCAATCTATGGGCAAGGAAGCATAAAGTAAGAAAACTAATTTTTTTTTAATTTTAGATTTTTACGTTGTATATTATTTAAGTTTCGCTCCTAAGAATATAGATCTGGGTATTGATGCAGTGATTGGTATTGGAGGCAGTGGTATTACAGTTACTAAAGCTGCACCAACGTTGAATTTAACAGAGTCTTTGGTAAGATTTAATTACCTATACATTTGAAATACCATTTTAATTTCTTTTACGTAGCTACACTTAACTGGGATATTGAACAATGAACCATTGAGTCAGATTGTTAGTAGTTCCACCACTGAATGTTTCCCTAAATTTATTGCCAATTATGGAAAGAAATTTAGCGACCTTCTTGGCCCAATAATTGCAGAAGTTTTAAATTCAATTTTACAAAATCTGACGTTTAAAGGTGAATTGATGCCTAAACAAGGTACGATTAGTACTCACCCGATCGATCATGAAGGTTTCGAAGGAAACCTACAAATTCGCTTTTAGAACTACTGTTTGTGAATTGGAAGAGGTAGAATGTATAAATACTTAGGTATATAAAAATATATGTTGTGCTTAGTGTTTTAATTTCTTTATATTTACTCCTTTATTTAGTTATGGGAAAATGCCAAATCGGATACATTTTGCTTTTGCATTTCCGATTTATTTGATTTTGATACTAGTTGAGCTCGCCAGTTAACTTTTCAAAATTTTTGTATTTAGAAATATTGAAAAAATTATTGCTTTGATAATCGATACTATCCAATAGAAAACCATCTTAATTAAAAAATATTAATGTTGCGCCACTGCTAATTTCTCTCTCTCTCTCTCTCTGTAGGTTTGCAGTCTCTTCTTGACTGGTTTGACGCGTATTTCCAATCTTGTCTTCTCCTTTCATCGACCCTTTCTAGTACTTCGTCATTAGTCCAGCTAATTGTCATTATTCTTCTATAGCACCATTGCTCTAGGGCTTCGAGTTTTCTCTTTTCTTGTAGGTTAATGGTCCACGACTCGCATCCATATAGCGCAACACTCCAAACAAAAGTGTGTATAAATGTCTTTCTTGTGTCTAATTGAGATATTATTGCAAGTAGTTTTTTGGTTAAGAAAAGCTCTTTTAATTTCTAGTACGAGGGTGGTTTGAAAAGTCCGTGCACACTCAAAAAGATGGCACTACTGGTGCGTATCGACGTTATTTTCAGTTAGTAGCATCTCTTGGAAGAACACACACCAAGTTTCAGCCAGATCGGTCTATTTCATCTGAATCGAGAAAGTTGAGAGAATTTCAAAAAATAGACAAAAAATAATTTCGTGTGTTGATTAAACATTACTTTATGAAAGGCAAATCGCCTCAGGAGACTAAAGAGAAGCTTGATAAACATTATGGTGATTCTGCACCATCAATTAGAACAGTCTACAAGTGGTTTCAACATTTTCGAAGTGGCCATATGGGCACAAACGACGCTGAACGTTCTGGTCGCCCAGTTGAGGCCACTACTCCAGAAATCATTGATAAAATCCATGACATGGTGATAGATGACAGAAGAGTGAAGGTGCGTGAGATTGCTAGTGCTGTGGGCATTTCGAATGAACGGGCACCTACATAATATTTTGCACCAACATTTGGGCATAAAAAAACTATCCGCAAGGTGGGTGCCGCGATTGCTCACGATTGATCAAAAACGACATCATGTGAGGTGTTGCGAGGACGGTTTGCAGCTATTGTAGCGAAATCCACAGGACTTTAAGAGTCGTTTCGTCACTGTGGATGAAACATGGATACACCACTACACTCCTGAGACCAAAGTACAATCCAAACAATAGATTGCCAAGGGACAATCTGCACCAAAAAAGGCCGGGAAGGTTATGGCGACTGTCTTTTGGGATTCGCAAAGAGTAATTCTCATCGACTATATGGAAAAGGGTAAAACTATTACAGGTGCATATTATTCATCGTTATTGAATTGTTTGAAAACCGAGCTGCAAGAAGAACGGCCACGATTGGCTCACAAAAAAGTCCTTTTTCATCACGACAACACACCAGCTCACGCCTCAGCAGTTGTGGCCGCAAAATTGATAGACATGGGTTCCAACTCGTTTTAACTTGGCTCCCTCGGACTATTATTTGTTCCCAAATCTGAAGAAATAGCTTGCGAAAAAAAGATTTTATTCAAACGAGGAGGTGATTGCAGAAACGAACGCCTATTTTATAGACTTGGCCAAATCCTATTATTCGGAAAGGATCAACAAATTAGAGCAACGTTGGACGAAGTGTATAAGCTTCAAAAGAGACTATGTTGAAAAATAAAAACAGTTTATTTCAAAAAATTAAGTAGTTTTTATTTTTGCACGGACTTTTCAAACCACCTTTGTATTCGGTGGTTTATCTCTCTTTTACTTTTCTGGTCTCTTGTAATTATACTACCCAATGCATATTCGTTAGCCTGGTCTATTTTTTCTTCATCTATTCTTATATTATTCTTAGTTTGATGTGTTGATTTTTTACATACCATGATTTTGGCCTTTGTTGTTAAATTTTAGGTTGTATTCCATTTGCAATAATTTCTCCATGGTGTTTAAGAACCGTGGCATTATAGTTTTCTTCATGTATATTAATTTCTGAGTTGTCTAAATCATTGATTTCATTAATTGCTTTCGGGGTATATAAGTTAAATAAGAGAGAATATAGCACATCCTTGTCTGACGCCGTTTTATTTATATTTCTCTTTTTTCATCATTTATCGATATTATTCCTATTTGAGTTGTGTAGACGTTGTAAATAAAGCGTGTATCCTTATAATCTATGTGGGACTCTTTTATTATTTTTCCATTTCTCATTGTGAAATGCCTTTTCTGCGTCGATGAACGCGATATACACTTTTTATTCTTTTCGATACATTTTCTATAATTAGTCTTATTGCTAGTATTGCTTCCCTTGTCTCTATGTTCCTACAAAATCCGAACTGCTCTTCTGTCAGTGTTTTGTCAACTTTGGGTTCGATTCTTCGCCAATATTTTAAAGGCATTTATGACTTCTTGTCTTTTTTTAGTTTTGTAATTACTATGCTCTTTGTGAAGTCTTCAGGGATGTGTCCAGTTTCATAGAATCGTTTTTATAATGGTCATATTTTAATGTAAGGGTTTCATGATTTTAGCATTTTATTACTTCTGCGAGCATTTTTTCAAATCCTAGAGCTTTGTTATTTCTTAGTTCCTTTAATACTTTTCGACTTCTGGCTTTATTATTGGTGTCATTTGTCTTCTTCTTTTACTAACGCCTGGTTTATCTGAAGTTTTTCTGTCGCTTTGTCTATATATGTTTTCCATTTATCCGCAATTTCTTCTTTTGTTATAATTATTCCTATTTCGTTTTCTATTCCTAGACTTTTTTGTTTTCTTGTTACAATTGTTATTTGATTTTCTTATATTTTGTTCATTGTTTCCTGCACTCATTTTTTCTACTTCCTTACAGATGTTTCGCATATATTCTTTTTAGCTCTTCTGCTTTCTTTGTCATTCTATTTCGTAATCTTTTGTATTCTTGTTGTCCTTCTTCCGTGCCGTTATTCTTATCCATTCGTTATCTCTGCAATAAGTTGTAGGTACTACTTCATGCGTTATCCAGGGTTTTTATTATGTTGGGTTTTTTCCCAGTAATTTGTTTAGTCCTAATGTGATACTTTGTTTTATATTTAACCACATGTCATTGCTATTTCCTGGGGGGTCTGTTTGAATTTCATTCTTTACTAGGTCTGCTAATTTATAATTTATTAATTCAATGTCAGACGGGATACTCTTCTTTATTCTATGATTTTGTATTTCTAAGAATCGCATCACAAATTAATTTTTTTCTGTTCATACAGTGAAACTGTAAAACCTTGAATGGCCTTAATACCAACACAATGGAGCAAAACAAAATTATTTGATTAAAGTAATTTTCAATTTCAAAGTAACAATCCCCAACGAATTAGGGTACCGGTCAAATACATCCAAGTCATGACAGTGGTCAGCGTTTAAATCGACCTGTGAGAGATGAAAGAGCTGCTATGAAACTCCAATTTCAACCAGAATGCTTTCACGAGAGTTTGAAGAACTTTAAATTCATCCGTATCACTTCCTTATACCAGACACTGAAAAGGCAAGATTTACAGAGCCAGTTGAATTTTTGTAAAGGGTTGCTGAACCAAAATCGGAATTTGTGTACCGAATTTTTGGACATTCCAAAACAACCGAATTATCAATATCCATAATAATCACTACTGGTCTGATGAGAATCTTCACAGACTATTCAAATAGACAACCAGCATGTTTGGAGTTTAAATACCTGGTCCGAAATTTTAAGAGATCAAATCAGTGGTCTGCATTTTTTCGACGGATGGAGCAGTGTAGACGATGTTCCAATTGCAACACGTTTAAAAAGGTAGATACAACAAGATGGATCCAACCCATTTTTCAAGATTAGCTTGCCAAACTATTAATAGTCTTTTTTTCCCAATTGTTGGATCAGAAGAACAAATCTGATTCCATGGGCAGCTTGTTTAGTAGATCTGTCACCACTCGACTTTTTCTTATGGGGACGAGTCAAAGAAATGTTGTATCAGAGCGTCCAACCATAAGAGAAAACAGGAAGGGTATAATCCGTAACGTTTACCGTTCGCTGAGCAAAAATAAAGTGTCAAGAACAGTCTACCATGTGCGTCTTTGGTTCCAAAAATGTATCGATAAAAACGGAATATCTGAACAATCTCTTGTATGTATTTTTCTATGCGCAGATTAGTGTTTTTGAATTTGATTCAAATAAATTTTAATATTTATTTTGTTAATCATACGTTTAATTGATAAATGTTTCCTATAAAAGTTATTGGATTTTCAATACCTATCCAAAAGTACCTCACAATATATACGTTTCTATTTGAAAATTGAGTGTGAGTATGCTACTTCTGGTTAAGTACTTGGCAACTACTACTCTACGGCTTAATCGCTCTTTTGTAGAGCATCGCCACCCTATATTAGGGAGGTTTCCCTTACACTCCCACGCAAGCCAAACGGGTTGGAAGTGGCTGTGATATATTTTTTAACGATTACCACAGGTGTTAGTATGGTTTATTAAACTGGCGCTAGGCTATGCTTCCACATACTTGGCAACTACTAGCATTAAATGCTATTTTTTTCCTAATACCCTGTATAGAAAAATAATATTTAGCACATTAGTGGTATATTGCGGTAATTTCAAAAGCAATTAATTGGTCGTCCATGTGGGCACACTACCGGGAACTCAATGCAAGAACATTGCCTGACAGGTACCATATAAAACATATTAAAGACTTCGCTCAATCCTTGTGTGAGAAAACAATCTTTTAAACCCTTGATCTTGCCCGTCATTTCAACCAAATTACAGTGTCAGAAGAAGATATACCAAAGACGGCCTTTGGCTTTTTCAAATTTCCTTTTATGACTTTTAGCTTTTGTAATGCAGCCCAGACCTTCCAGCGCTAATTTACTACAAGACAAGACATCAACCAACTGGACAGCAGACAAAACTCAGGCATTTGAGGCATATAAGAAAAGTCTAGTCTAAGCAGCTGTGTTAGCACACCCTGAACCCAATGCTCCGTTTGCCATCTTTACTAACGAATTAGATTTCGAGGTTGAAGCTTCGCTTTAACAATGTATGACCTGTTAAAGATTCTCATTATGGTACACAAAAAACGTTCATTTTTAAAGGCTTGTACACTGCTGATCAAGTATTTATTCGTCATGATAACGTTAAGAAGGGGTTGCAACATCCTTATGTTAGTCCCTTTAAAGTATTCACTTGTAACAAGAACATTTTACTGTGCACAAAATGGTCGAAATGTGACTGTTACCATCGAACGACTTAAACCCTCTCAGTTCATGGCTGATGAAACATAAAAGATGATGCCTTCATCTGGTGTTTAATTAGGAAAAATTAGGACTGTTATATACAATCAATATAGGTATAGTCTTATTAAAGAAACTAGTAAATGTAAACACGCAACTAACGCCAATGACGCCCAACCATGAGTCGCTTGGCATGCTTAGGTTTTCCATCATCATTCCCTGATTGCACGCGATTCGTCAACGTACTGTACAGGTTTATATTAATCATTTAAGACGGACAAGTAAATAAATAACACCAGGACACTGCATGAAACAAAATTTCAAGATATGTACACCAAAAATTTAGAAACTGAATTTCTATAGAACAAGGGCGGGTAAGATGACATACTTTTTCTTTGCGGTTGCTCCTTCCTTTCCATTTCTTCTTTTCATACTTCACTTTCAAAAGATTCCTTTTGGTCACATTTCTGTTCTTCTTTCTCTGTTTTAGCACGAGATAAGTCGCGATGTGTCATCTTGTCCGTCAAATCATGCTAATAAAATTGCAATCAATGGAACACTTTAAATACCAATGTGGCAAGCATAAAGGGTCCGAACAAAATTGAGACTGAAATAATGTGAATAAAGGTTTTAGGTGAAACGTAGACTCGCGCGAGGTTCATAATCATAATAATATGTTCAGATGAAATACCAAACTTTGGAGTTTGAGTCTGCAATATCAATTATCAATAAAATAGGTATGAACCCTACAGTGTGGTTTTAGTTAAAAATTATTAATTTTAAAAACTTCCAAAAAGTGGAATTCTATTTTAGTCTGAATTCAGTGTTAAATTATTAATCGGATTTCAGTTTAGCTTTTGTATATTTCATATAATTTTCTTGTAGTATATTATCCCACACTCTCAGTTTTCTAATTTTAGATTAGTCTCGTTTTAAAACTTCCATGAGTGTAATTACATGTAATTTAGAAACCGTTTATTTTAATTCAACATAAACTTATAATTTGCGCTTTTGTGATAAACTTTGTAATCGCGAGGCCTCTCGAATAAACGGTAAGTAAAATTAGGGAAGTCAACATCATTTCTTTGGATTTAAATTCATAATAGTATAATTAGGGTACTTACTCTGGATACGTGAATTATTTATTTGGTATTAGCCATATTTTCCCTGCGGTTAGAGGGACAACCACGATATTGCTATCAATAACTTGGTTTAACTTAAATGTTTTATGTATTTTGGTCTGTGACACAAGTGGTAAAACAAGCTCTATATCGCCAATTATATGTTTCTGGTGATAACAGTTTATTTTCTCTGCGTTTTGAGACCTTACAATTTAGGACGAACAACTCTAACCGTAGGGATGCGCCCCTTTATCTCGAAGCATCTTCTTATCACTACATCGCTCATAATCGCCCACGACCCCTTCCCGACCGCAGCAATCGGGTGACGCTTCGATGTGAGTACATATTTCTATCAATATAGATTTTTCCATTAAAACAAACTGTAACAGGCAAAATATTTGCGTGATTTAGAACACAATTGTCAAATGGGAAACTAAGTAACAACTTTATTTTATAAGTATTATCATGTATTATTAATTACCTATATAGTTTAAATGTATTGCATTACTAAATAAACAGATAATTATTGTATTTTTCTTTAATCGGTAGAACATTAAAGCAAATGACTACAGTCAAAATCAACGTTTTGGTATAAAAACGGTCAAATCGATCGACGCCAAATTGCTCGGCGCGAATTCGGCCGGTGCCACAAAGGGCCAGGATGTCCCATTCCGAAATTGCTTAAATGTTCGTTTTGAAGTTTGCTAGAAATTTTGTGCTAATTTTGTGCTATTTATTTCTGATAATTAAAAATTTTGCGCTGGTATATTTAAAAAGTTATTAACAAAAACAGATGGATATGGCCGACTTCACGTGGCCGTACCCACTTGATCAATTCGACATTTTTATTATGGGGTAATTTTGTGTTAATTTTAGGCTATTTATTGCTGATAATTAAAAAGTTTGTGCTAGTGTATTTAAAAGTTATTAACAAAAACAATTGGGTACGGCCAACTTCTCGTGGCCGTACCCTATTCATCAATTCGACATTTTTATCACTGTATAATTTTATGGAAGTTTTGTGTTATTTAATGCTGATAATTAAAACTGTTATGCTAGTATATTTAAAAGTTATTGTCAGAATCAAAAGGGTACGGCCGATTTCAAGTAGCCATACCCACATGAACAATTCATTATGTTGCTGTCCCCTATTTCGAGAATAATTTTCCAATAGAAAAAATGTTCGGGACTCAAAAAAAATAAAAATCGATGTTGTATGTATTTTCAGACCATTAATAAGACTACTACCATTTACTGCAATCGATAACATGTATATTTTAGATAAATCATGTAATTTCGGATAAATTGTAAATGCTTGACATTGATTTTAGGTTGATTACTTTGTCAATCAAGGTGCAATTTTATCGATTTTGTTTTCCACCTACCAAGAGCGATTTTTATCACTATAAAATAATCCCAATGGGTCCATTTTTAAAAATTGACAATTTGTTTGATTGATATAGTAAGTATGCGTGTGTCTCACAGAAAAGTTGACATAGACATTTATTATGTGAAAAATTAAAAATTCATGTTCAATAGATAAAATAGAACAAATTAATATATAATAATGAGTATTTAAAGCATATTTTACTAAAAAATTGGTAAAACAAGTTATTTGTTAGGTTATTTTTATAAATTATTATCCGAATTAGTTTTCATTTAATAAGCGGCCTTCATAGACGAATTCGTTAATTTGTCGCCCAAAATATTTTGCGTTTCTTACCAGGGTTCGATTCCGATTGCAGTATTTTTTATTTTATTATTGATATTATAGTACAATTTTTAAAGTGAATTTGAAAAAAGCCCTTAATAAAAACAATGGGATGTTATTGGCACTTTACACAGTTCTTTCTTGTAGAATATTCATGATGATAAAAACGTTTTCATGCCTCCGTTCATCATTGACAGTTTTGTAGGATTCAAAATCGGCCGGGAACATCATATTCCCGGCCTAGACCTTCAAAAGTGACATTTGGTAAAATTACACCAAAAATGTCACTTTAATTTTAAATTTGAAAATTAAGTAGCTATACAATGACAAGTGGATACCAACCAAAAAAAAATAAATCCCCGGCAATAAATGGTTGAACTAAATTAAGAATAATTTTGTAAATATTTTGAAGTTTGTCAGCATAAAAAAATTTTGTGGATTACACGTCCAGAAAATGTCTTGCGAGTGCTCGTGTTGCTTCTCCTCGGTTAGGCAATATCACTCACACTAGCAAAATATCATTTTCTGGACAATTTATTTCTAAGGATTTATTTTTTCTGGTTGGTACCCACTTGTCACTGCATACTATAAAGTGACACTTTGTGGTGAAGAATTTAATGGAAAACGAAGTATGGAAACACCAGCTCACATAAAAGATACAGCGGAAGCAGTGATTAATAATATATTACCAGCAAAATCTGTAACTCGGTACTGGAAAGCGTTTGAAGAATTTAAGAAATTGTGCGATAGTAATAGTACCACTAACATTTACAACGAGTATGTTCTTCTTGCATATTTTGATGAAATAAAAAAAAACAATTCTGCAACTCTTTGGTCCATATTTTCAATGTTAAAATCAACTCTGAATATTAAAGACATCAACATTGAAAAATATTCAAAATTAATTGCTTCACAACCCACCACACATAACCTAAAAGTAATCACGTTAGTTGAGGTTTATGTAAAAGTATTAATTGGTACTTACATTAACGTTACGGTTACATCTGCGTGAGGATTCCATAAAAATCAACGTTTATTTGTTTGTTAAGAGTTGGATGTTTTTCTTTTTTGTGTCCGTTTTGTTGACATTTAGAAAATTAAGTAACAATGGTGCCACTCCGCTCTCTGGGGAATTTTACCAAATGTTACTTTTGTAAGATCTGGGCCGATTTTGAATCCTACAAAACTGTCAATAATAGCCGGAGGCATGAAAATAATTATTACAGGACGATTTTTTAGTGTTTTTTCATTATTGAGAATGTTGGCCATCATAGTCGATACTCTGGCATTTTCTTGATCAGACCTCCAGGCGTATGACTTAGAGGCAATTATGCTACGTTGGCCAGTTTTAAAAATTACGGATTCAATCCTTGAAAAAGGATTAAAATACTCTACGTTTTAGTTTGGCAAAAAGTAACGGATAAGCTAGAAGAAATAATTCTTTGCAACATTACCTTTATATTGATTACAAAAATTTGATTGTTGTACAAGCACGACGTCGACTTTTTACAGTTTCGGATTGTTAAGTCATTGGCAGCTCTAAAGCTGTCAACATTTATCTGCAAAAAAAACAAAAACAGAAGACTATTAGTTTAAAGAATATTCTGCTGCTGTTTTTGCCGTTTTCCGCACTCCATCATCTTCAAAAGTTACAAACTCTTCTTCTGCCTTAACCCACTCAGAGATATTGTCACTACCGGTACTCGCCGTACTGGACTATGTTTAAAAGCCAAATTTAATCCAAATATTAGTTCCTTGCTTTTCCATATAGCGACACAAAGAGTCTGCACTACAACTCTCAACACTGAATTTTTCCATGTTTAATCATACGTATCTACAAAAAAGGAACAATTCTAGAATACACCATTTTACTTTTTACCTTTTAATTTTCATATATGATTTCGGCATTAAGTTTCATTCAAATCTGTGTCATATAAAATCGTACTCCATCAAATTATATAGTATTATCGATTGAATTTTGTATAAACAAAATAATATGTTTGTTTGGATCCATAATTAAATTTTATTTTATCACTTTTTGTTTTTTATTCAATTGTGAATTGCGTACATCATGCTGTAAAAAACAATTATTGGAAAAGAAATATGAACAAAAGGTTTAATCCCTGTAATTTTAATATGTGATTTTGAATGCCTTAGAGTAAATCAAATCAACGCACAGTATCATCAGTAACTTAAGCAAAACCAAAAAGTTACCAAACACATACTAACCCAAATAATAGCTTTATGGATTTTCTGGGCGTTGGCTTACCGCAGTAAACTCAAGTAGACCCTACGAATTCTACTAATTTCAAAGTTTTTGTTTTTTTACTTTCACATATTTTCAGGATGTTGGCTTACCGCAGTAAACTCAAGTGATCCCTATGAATTGTATTTATTTTGAGGTTTTCCCGCTGCTGCTTTTTAAAAGCTTTTAAGTATACTAAATCAACACACAGTATCATTAATAACGCAAGCACAATCATAAGATTAAAAAGTATGTATTTTTCTGGGCGTTGACTTACCGCAGTAAATTCAAGTGGACCCTACGAATTCTATTAATTTCGAAGTTTTTATTCTTTCTACTTTCATATATTTTCAGGACGTTGGATTACTGCAGTAAACTCAAGTGATCCCTATGAATTCTGTTTATTTTGAAGTTTTCCCCGCTGCCGCTTTCTAAAAGCCATCAAGTATATTAAATCAACACAAAGTATCATTAATAACTCAGGCACAACCATAAGATAAAAAAGTATGTATTTTCTGGGCGTTGACTTACCGCAGTAAATTCAAGTGGACCCTGCGAATACTATTTTTATCGCCGATATTTTTAAATATACTATTCTAAATGCCCTCAAGTATACTAATTCAACACAAAGTATCATCAGTAACTCAGGCGCAACCAACACGTAGTAACCTAAATGCAACAGCCAACCCAAGTTTTTGTCGTTGCAATTCTAAACGTTCCACTCCTGAATGTTGTCATCATATCATCAATAACTCAACTGGCAAAACCAAATTTTGTAGATTTCTTGTTTAATACTATAGTCAAGTGATCCTTAGGAATATTCTTTAATTGTAAAGTCTGATCCAGCACAGTTTCAAAAAGTCAAATTGTGAAATAAACTCATAGAATCCACAGTAACAACCGAAATCTCAATTTCTTTTACTTCTTCTTGCTATCACTAGAATACCGGACTCACAGTTGAGGAGGTAGTCAAATTGATGGGTTCCTAAACTATAAAAAATTATTAATTATATACCTGATTAGTAAATGCATCTTAATATTATATTGTAAAGCACCAATGCAGTTAATAATCATGCCCATCATAAATGTTAACTTTAAAATTGAACTCCATTAAGTGTGTGAGATTACATAAAAATCTTATAAAGTTAATATTGTCAATCTGTTAAACACATAAACGCAGTAATTATAGTAAAATGTTATGATTAATAAGTAAAATGTGTGTCTTGCGACATCTCGTGTAAACATTGACTCGTGTGAATAGTATAAACTAATCTTATACTATTATAAGTAGCAAAAAATTGTTCAGATTGTTTTGGGCATGTCCTAATTTGTTAGCCACTTGCTCAACACAAACTGAATATGAAAACAAGAGAATAAATAGGTAAGTTTTGACGATGTCACGTGATTTGGAGCAGCATCAGCATTTAGGTAGTGGTCCAAAGCCTATAGGGGCAAAATTAATAACTTACAGAAATAATTACTTGATTCTCACAAACTAACCAACGGTAATTGGATATTTATGAGAATGAAACATACTTATCGTATTTTAGTTTAAAACGGCTACAAAACACTACACTACACTCCCGAAATCACGTTTGGATCTTTCTAAGCACTACAGCACAGGTATAAACAGTTATCAAGAAACAAATACATAATTAAAAGACGTATAGCGCAAATATTCCCGTGGTTTTAAATTGGAATAATTAATAATTCTTACTTTATTCGCGTCCTTACCCACCAAAAGACGATCACAAACTGAAAACATATTAAAATTAAACGAAGTTGTTGCTAGCATTAGTTAATGATTTCAGACGTTTTTATATAATCAAAGTGTCTTTATAATTTAAAGGTGATTGTTTGACCTATTGAACTTGTTGCAAATAGACGAGAAAGAAAAGAAATTATTTCTAGAAGTTCTGCTTTTTGAGAAAATTAATTAACGACCAGAAACTCTTAGATCTCGTGTACAGGGTGTTAATAAATTAGGAAAGTAGGAAAATGCTTCATGAGATAAGTGACATTATTTATTATTTTTTACAAAAATTTTATAAAACAAAGATTTTTATAAACTAAACTAAATACAGATTTTTAAATAACTATTCGAATTGTGAAAAATTATTCGACACACTTTTCCACTAACTGGATATTTATTTTATATAATTTAATTTTTTAAAAATTTTAATTTTTATTTCAAAATTAGTATTCAGACTTAATGTTCGTTTATAAATAATATTGTTTTATAAAATTTTTTAAAAATAGTAAATAATGCTACTTATCCCTTGAAGCATTTTCCTACTTTCCTAATTTATTATCACACCAGACAGGGTGGGCCATTTTCGACACTTTTAAAGGGAAACTCTTTCATCCAATTGGGATAGGCAAAAACTGATGTCGGTGTCTGAGGCTTATTTTTAATAAAAAACACAATGGCAAAAACCGCATGGCAATATCCATTGTAGTGTCGAAGATACAGGGTGATTTTCGAATATCTGCATTTTAGAAAAATGTCTGTAAATTGTTTCCTGTTGGAAATTTTCAATTTCTGCAAAAACATTGCTTCGGCACTTTTTTACGTAGACTCTAATGCCGTTTTCAAAATGAGTATACTGGGTCACGTCAAAAAGTAATCGTACCAAACTTACTTTTTTTAAATAGAACGCCCTGTATGTTTTCATCTATTTTATTTCTCTCATTGGGGTCTACGTAAAAAAGTGCTGAAGCAATGTGTTTGCAGAAATTGAAAATTTCCAACAGGAAACAATTTACAGACATTTTTCTAAAATGCAGATATTCGAAAATCATCCTGTATCTCCGACACTACACACTGCAATGGATATCGCCATGCGGTTTTGGCCATTGTGTTTCTCATTAAAAATAAGCCTCAGACACCGACATCAGTTTTTGCCTATCTCAATTGGATGAAGGAGTTTCCCTTTAAAAGTGTCGAAAATGGCCCACCCTTTACATGTGATCTAAAAATTCTTTATAGTGAATTCATTTTCTCAAAAACAGAACTTTTTATAAAGAATGACTTTCGGTAGTAAAATGAATAATAAATCTTTTTTCCTTATTGGGTACCCCAATCTGCGGACTGGGTATACAAGGTGTTTCAAAATTCAGTACAAATATTCTAATGGCGTATTTTTGAGATGAAAATAAGACTTTTTTTTCCTATAAGCACGTGTCCTAAAACACACCCTCTTCGAGCTACAACAATCTTATATGAAAAATGGAGGGCTGTGTTATAGCTGACGGAGGATAATTCCAGCATTTGTTATAAAGACGTTAATTTCTTCGTTTTTAATAAAATTAAAAATAAATGTAAAACCAATTTGCTTAATCCTTGTTTCAAAATTAAATTTAAAAAAATTCAAACCAATTTAGTTTCATAATAACCCTTGATTCTCTAACAACAATTATCTCGAAAACGATTAATTGTATCAAAAAAATGTTTGAACGCCCAAACAGATGAAATACTAATTCTTTTAAATTTATAAACCAAAACATAAAAATGTTTCACCTTAAATGTGCCTACCCCTTTAAATGTATTATTGTCATTTTAGAGATAAAAAACAGTAGAACGTTCAAATCAGCAGTGGATTGCAAATTGTAAAATAAATACCTAATTGCAGTCAGAATTTAAAGAAATCGATTTTTTTAAAGAAGATTAAGATGGCTGTAGCTCAAATAGGGTGTATTTTAAGACACATGTTTATAGAGAAAAAAAGTCTTATTTTCATCTAAAAATTTGCCATTAAAATATTTGTACTAGATTTTGAAATACCCTGTATATCTATAATATCCAAATCACTTTCCAATTAGGTCAACCTACTTAATTTACTTATAAAATAAAATTTTAGTACTTTAATGTAGGTTACTTTTGGCTAATTTTCACTTTTATATAATTGGTAATACTTCTCGCACGCTATCAGGTCCGTGAAGTTGAAGGTATCACATAACAATATCCAAGCGATTGACACGTTATAATTTTGTCTCCATTTTGTGCCAATTTTTATTGTATAATACAAATTTTGTGCCCAAGCCGTAATGGAATTATTAAACATTTTATATGTGTACCTTCAACTTCACGCTGGAGGTATACCATCACCAAAATCAAATTACTGTCGTGTCATAATTTTGTAGCCATTTTGTGCCAATTTTTGCCGTATAATACAAGTTTTGTGCCCAAACGGTAATGGTTTTATTAAACATTTTATATGTGTATTCAACTCACGTTGGAGGTATACCATCACCAAAATCAAATTACTATTGTGTCATAATTTTGTGTCCATTTTGTGCCAATTTTTGCCGTATAATACAAATTTTGTGCTCAAACCGTAATGTAGTTATTACACATATTATATGTGTACCTGCAACTTCACGCTGTAGATACTCCATCGCCAATATCAAATTACTGTACTGCTATAAACTTGTGCTAATTTTTACTGTATAATACAAGTTTTGTGCCTAAGCCGTAATACAGTTATTCAACATTTTATATTTACCTAACTTAACTAGTACACCATCTCAAATCAAATTACTGTGGTTCATAATATAGTGCCCATTTTGTGGCAATTTGAGCTATATAATACAAATTTTGTGCCCAAGTCGTAATGGAGTTAATAACATTTTATATGGTACTTCAATTTCAGCTGGAGGTACACCATCCCCAAATCCAATTACTGTAGTCATAATTTTGTGCCCATTTTATGCCAATTATTTCCGTATAATACAAATTTTGTGCCTAAGCCGTAATACAGTTATTCAACATTTTATATGTGCACCTCCAACTTCACGCTGGAGGTACACTATCTCCAAAATCAAATTACTGTGGTCCCATAATATTGTGCCCATTTTGTGGCAATTTGAGCTATATAATACAAATTTTGTGCCCAAGTCGTAATGGAGTTAATAAACATTTTATATGTGTACCTTCAATTTCACGCTGGAGGTACACCATCCCAAAAATCCAATTATTGTAGTTCCCATAATTTTGTGCCCATTTTATGTCAATTATTTCCGTATAATACAAATTTTGTGCCCAAGCTGTAATGGAGTTATTAAATATTTTATATGTGTCCTTCAACTTCATGCTGGAGGTATACCATCAAGAAAATCAAATTACTGTAGTGCCATAATTTTGTGAACATTTTATGCTAATTTTTACTGCATAATACAAATTTTGTGCGTAAGCCTTAATACAGTTATTCAACATTTTATATGTGCACCTCCAACTTCACGCTGGAGGTACACCATCTCCAAAATCAAATTACTGTAGTCTCATAATTTTGTGCCCATTTTGTGCGAATTATTGCCGCATAATACAAATTTTGTGCTCAAACTGTAATGGAGTTATTAAACATTTTATATGTGCACCTTCAACTTCACGCTGGAGGTATACCATCGCCAAAATCAAATTACTATAGTGCTATGATTTTGTGCTAAATTTTGCTGTATAATACAAATTTGGTGCCCAAGCCGTAATAAACTTATTTAACATTTTTTATGTGTACCTCCAACTTCACGCTGTACGTATATCATCACCAACATGAAATTAGTGTAGTTCCATAATGGTGTCCCATTTTGTGCCAATAAGCTGTAACGGAGTTTTCCAACATTTTGTATATTTTAGCAGACGCGCGTTTTAATAAACTCGGTAGTAGATCATAGTTAATCATAATAACGTATTAAGTTAATTTAGTAAGTAAAATGTGTGTCTAACGACATCTCGTGTAATATGGACACGTATAAATAGTACAAACTAAGAAATGCCAACAGTTAACTGTAACGACTGTGAACGGTTAAAGTGCATTATCGTTATCAGGAGCGATAGCTTTAAATGCTTAAACATGCGGGTCGATAGCAAGCCAAGTATTTGTTGTACAGCAGCATACACGTAACTAAAGAACACCTGATGCGCATTTCGCTCTTATTATGAGTTCATCAGAGGTATATACTTAAGTGCGTTGCGTGTGTGCTACTGTACAAGAAATACTTGGTTTGCTATCGACACGCATGTTTAGGCATTTAAAGTTATCGCTCCTGATAACGATAATGCTCTTTAAACGTCCACAGTCGTTACAGTTAACTGTTGGCATTTCTTAGTTTAATTTAGTAACTTTGATACCTAGTAGACAACATTAGTAGTGTTTCGTTTCACATTTTTTTCCTAATATATCATTCAAATTGCATCTAGGTTAAGAATTTTTGTTCATAAACTTGTTTGCTAAAACTCGCAGAACTCACTAGTATAAAAAATAATTTCAATTTCAGTTTATGTTACACTATATCAAGAGTAATATGGTAAGTTGATAAGAAATATAGAAACCAGCACAATTTGGAGATTTTCTTAAAATTAAAAAAACTTTAAAAGTACTGTGTGAACAGTAACGTCCTCATTATTAGATATTTTATATTTAAAATGTGTTCGAAATTTTCTTTTATCATCAATTTCTGTTATGATCAAGATGAAACTTGACCAAAAAAATAGTAATCACATGATCACGTTTGATACAAAGCATATTATTTACAGTTTATTATTTACAAGCAAGTGATAACGGTGTCGCCACCTTATGGAAGATTATTAAATTGTCCTGCAGAATTACACTCGAGGTTTGTATTTTAATGAGTTAATTTGTTTTGTTTAAATTTTAATCTGCTTGTTTAGCAATTAGACTAGAAAAACTTTCCATTTCTCCAAGCAGTCGCAATTCAGAGTCTTGTTCCTGTTCTTCTCCTCTCAACTGCTCAGGCTGTTACGTCATCGACTATGGTTGTTCTTCTAAGAACCTTGACTTTTTCCTCCAATTTAGACCAATGAGTACAGTTCATCGGACAACGTCTCCTAAACGTCTGCGTTGCGGTGGCTTGTTCCAGCACGGTGTTCTGCCTCATAGTCGTATTTCTTACAATCGCTCAATCCATCTGGCTACTTGTCCTTCTGGGTTTCTAAATTGTAACACCTATTTCAGAGCAGCGTATAGGTATTTGTAGAAATGTTCGACCCCTAGGAGTTCTCTTCTAGTCATACAGTCGTTCCTTTCTGGTTTTAACAAAACCTTACTAAAATAACAGATAACTTTTTCTTGGCCTGGAACAGTACTATTCCTACAGTAAAGTTGCTCGTATCGGTATCTAACACAAATTTTCCTTCTTCGCGAAGATAAATGAAAACTCACACGATAAGTAGAGACTGTTTAAATTGCTGAAATGCGTCTACGCCATCTGGGTTCTATTGAAATTCTTATCGTTCTTCTATTAGTTTTGACGGTAGTACGTGCACAACCCAAAGAGAAACCAACTAAAACTTCAATATAAATAGAATTTGTAGAGTCCAGAACAAACAGTCAGATTCTCCTTTGATTTGGTCGGCATTCATACCCGAATTGATGTTATTAATGGAACTCTATTACATTTTAATTCTTTTGTATGTATGAATTAAAAAATGCCAAACGATAGAGAGAACATTTTAGAACCACACACAAATTAAGAAACAAAATTTATTACATAATAAAAATGAAAGAAGGGGTTTGTATATGAGAATTTTAAAATAAATTTGAAATCAGTAAATATGCGATCACAGATTAAATCAATATAAAGTTAACTGAATTATTTAACATTAATTAATTAAATTCGAATCTAAATTTTCAGGTTCGCAAATATAGTTTTTGCGGAAGAATCGTAATTAAAGGCGAAGCCACGAAAAACTATTTGCGAGAGTGTTGCATATACAGGGTGGTTCATAACTATTGGGACATAGGCTAAGGGTGGGTTATTTAGGCTAAAATATGACTATAGGACGCAATATTCCTTAATAAAATATTGCTGTGGAAAAAGATACAAGAGGTTAGATAAAAAAATTTTTTCTTCATTTTTTGTTAATAATTTCACTGTAAATTTATCAATTCTTATCAAAATCTACAGAGAAGCATAGTTATCTGACAGTCCAAAACGCACCCTTAATAAATAAAGTAATATTAGAAATCTCCTTCTGACACTACGAACTGTTCAACTGCGTTTTTCTCGGAAACAAATGAAATTATCGTATTTAAACAGCAGTACCAATATTGTGTAGAAATGATATTTACGTCATATTCTTTAATCAAAATCACTAAAAAGTTTTCTCAAAAAAAGTTACCAGTCGATATCATCATCAGGAATAATTCACGTGGCGCCCCCTACAACAAATTGTAAAATAGTACATAAAATAATGTTTTGGTCTAAAGTTATCTCTATCAATTTGATAAAATTGATAAATTTACAGTGAAATTATTAACAAAAAATAAAAAAAAATTTTAATTTAACGCTTTATATTTTTTCCACAGCAATATTTTATTAATCAATATTGGGTCCTATAGTCATATTATAGTTTAAATAACTCGCCCTTAGCCTATGTCCCAATAGTTATGAATCACCCTGTATAATTTTGGTACCAGTTCCGAAAACTGTGAAGTCAAAGAACAGAAAAAATACAAATATTGTCTTTTCAGGGAAAAATAGTACTAAGTTATCATAATCAGTAATTTGTTAATCAATACATTTCTTTATTAATTATTTGTCGTCGGAATTCATCAAGTTATCGAATTACTAAAAAGTTTTAAATAAAAAACATATTTTTTTTTTTACTATAAAAATACAAAATATTAGCTGTGTGCATCTGCAGGTGTACTTTGTTGGGTGTTTTTAAGGAAAGTATGTAATGAAAAATTAGATTGACAAAGAACTCCCAACGCAGACAGAGTTTGGATGAAAACCACACTCTTTTACAAAGACCTGTTTTGTTGATTTATGATAAGCACGCAACTCAAATTTCAAGAAATCTCATAAAGTTTTGGTTTAACAAAATCAAGTGACAATCATGAAATTACCATCACACCTCCCACGTTCTTCAATCAATTTAATGTGGCCGTTATCAAAAGTTTAAAATGAAAGTGGGATAAATACCGATATAAGTGGCAATGACAAAAATCATGAAAGAAAATTCTTAAATCTAACTTCTTAGCCATCTTAACCAACTGTGCTGAGCAGATTCTATCAGAAATTATCATTAATGGCTTTAAGTCAACTGGCATATACTATAATCTAGATAAACTCTTTCTAAGGACAATAACTTTCAAAAACTAAGAAATTGCTGAACATCAATCTATTAGTGAGCTGCCATCTATATCAGAACAGCCACCGATGGCTGAGCAGTCATCGTCCAGTAAGTCCTAATTGGACCAGTAGCAACCGTGACGGACTACTAACTACTGGGCAAGTATTGTCAGATGATAACAATCGAGCGGCTAAGCAGCCATCAACATTGCAACAATAGCTGAAAGAATAGTGCTTTGAGGAGCTATTATTGAATTGCATGTAAACTTAAAAAAAAACAAGAGCCAGTAGTAAGAAAGAGGAAGAAATTTATTTGTAATTGTGAAATAATGACAACCTTGAAATGAAGGAAATTCAAGAAAAAGAGAAATCGAAAGCTCAGGCTGAAACAGAAAGAAGACGCTAAGAAAGAGAGGAAAAATCAACAAATAGAAAGAATCTTGAATAAATCAAAGAAAAAAACTTAGTTCATCTCTAAAGAATTCTAATGCAACGTTAAAAGAATCGTACAGCATTCTTCAAGTGATGAAAGTGACCAGAATCTTCTAGAAAGTTCCATGGAAGATGATGAAGAACAAAAGGTAATCACTTAAGCCAGGTCACTTTCTGTGTAGCTAAAGTGTTTGGGGAAACAACAAATGCTTTTAGATTGTAAAGTTTGCATTTAAATGTTGTACCAAGTTGTTCAATTTTTTCTATGGCGTTTTCGTTTTTTTGGTTTACTAGATTGCCTAAAAACAGTTTTAGCGTTTGAACGAACCCCACTTGATAGAAGCGAAACCTCAGCAACACTACTTAAAGTCAGTGTTTTTTTTTATCCTCCACCTTGAAAGATTCTTAAATGGAACAAAATTTAGTAAAGAGATAATGTTATGGAACCATACTCGTCTATTGGAATGAGCTATTTGATTTTCGTAGAAATCATTTGTAGGAATTACTGAAGGAATTTTCTCTAAATTCAAGAATTAATTTATGAATCCAACAATATGGAGCATCTGTAAATTACGTTCGTTGAATGCTTCAAAGTTTCCAAAGATGGGTCATTGTAGGCTAGGGATATGTACAGTAGCAGTGATACGTTAGCTGATCTTCGACAAGATATCGTCGATCCGTCGAAAGCTGAGGTGCGACGGGATGTCACAAACTTTCTGAGAATGAGCAGTAGTGATTTTGAGAATTTGATTTCAATGATCAGACATAAAATCAAGACACTTTTGGCACAAATTACAGAACAGCAGTACCTGTCCAAGAAAAGGTAGCAGTTACATTACGTTTTTTGGCTAGTAGTGATTCGTGCATAAGTCTAGGGGCACGTGGAGGAGAAACAGTTCTCTACTAGTTTTCTACAAATTGCTTGCAAAAAGGCGCTGCAACACCACTTTTAGTTGTCAACTTTCTTTGAAACCAAAATTTTGTGGAAAACAAGTGAAAAACAGAAAAAGTTGCTGTATTTTTTAGAAAAAGCAATAATTGCCGCAACTGGTGAAAAACTTAGTGGTAGACTCGCGACTTAAGCTCTTTAAATGCTATAGTTCAAAAGGCATATACATGGTAGCTTTTATGTATGGAACCAAGGCTCTGTAGCCAAAACGGTTGAAGGCATCATTCTGGAAATTTTAGGGATCAAATCTGAAGCTATTTCACATAATTTGACACAATCAAAAAATTTCTTTGCTCGATAATATTTTGACACGGCCGCCATCTTGAATTTTTTTAAATAGCAAGATGGGTCATGTGATATATCATTTGAAAGCTTATTTTATTTACTTTGCAACTGACTAGAAACATTGAAGTTGTATTTGGAGGAAATACCTAAAAAATTTATTCTAATAATTATTTCTGCAATTATTTGTATTATCGCCTTTTAATTTAGGTGGCGATGCTTTTGACACGTTACCAGGTGACGTTACCTAGGTAACGTTATAACGTCAAAACATCAGTTATTCTCATTACTAGTTCATTATTATTCAATAATTAGAACCGTCTCGTAAAAATGAATCAGCTAACTGAATCAGAAAGATTACAAATTCTTATGATGGTTGGTTACGGCGATAGAAAACGCACGCATAAAGAAGTTTGCCAACTCTTCAATGCTGAAAACCCTGATAGGAATCCTATAGTGAGATCTACTGTGACCAAGACTTTACGACGGTATAATATCACTGGGAGTGTTAAGAACCGTCGCAGAAGTGGCCGACCAACAACAGTGGCTACAGAGGATAATTCACTGGCAGTATTAATGGATGTAGTTCATCAGCCCAAAACATCAGCATATCAGCTTGCACTAAACCATAATATGTCTCGATATTCAGTTCAGAAAATTCTAAAGCATCACAAATATCATCCTTACAAGGTACATTTAGTACAAGAATTATCGGAAGACGATTTTGATAGACGTGATCAGTTATGGGTTGCGGAGAATAACAATTATGGAAGTCCAATTTGTTCTGATGAGGCCACATTTACTCTCAATGGCGCCGTAAATAGACACAACTGCCGATATTATTCCGACACGAATCCACATTGGATGGAAACAGTGCACACCCAGTATCCTCAAAAAATAAATGTATGGTGTGGCATAATTGAGGTAGAATTATTGGACCATTTTTCATAGAAGGGAATCTCAATGCCAACAGTTACCTCAACATCCTACAGGAGAATGTTATCCCTAGGATTGTGGAACTTTTTCCAAACGTGGACGACCCAAATGCTGTTAGGGGCGATATCTGGTTTCAGCAGGACGGTGCCCCACCCCATTATGGGATAAACGTTCGAAATTATCTAGATGAAACTTTTCCAAGACGCTGGATAGGGAGAAGGGGAACTCTCGAGTGACCAGCCCGGTCACCTGACTTGACCCCTCTGGACTTTTTCTTGTGGGGCCATTTGAAAAGCTGTGTATACAAGAACAGACCCTACGATTTAAATGAATTGAGAAACCGTATTGAAGCTGAGATTGCAGCTATTCCAGAAAATTGGTTGATAAATTCGATTAATTCTTTCCTAAATCGTATACATTACTGTCAGGAGGTAAATGGTTCACATTTTGAGCATTTAATTCGCTAAATTATTTCAGTTTTCTTAAGAACATTGACTTTCTACATACGATGTTATTTAAATCTAATGATTCTTGTTTCTACATGTAAGTCTTATTGTTCCTTTTTTTTCTCGATAATTATTTCGTGAGCAGTAAATTAATTTGTATTTTTTCTGAGCGTATTTTTACCATTCAACTCAAATATTCAAACTCAGTTACAAAGTAAATAAAATAAGCTTTCAAATGATATAACACATGACCCATCCTGCTATTTAAAAAATTCAAGATGGCGGCCGTGTCAAAAATTATCGAGCAAAGAAATTTTTGATTGTGTCAAATTATGTGAAATAGCTTCAGATTTGATCCCTAAAATTTCCAGAATGATGCCTTCAACCGTTTTGGCTACAGAGCCTTGGTTCCATACATAAAAGCTACCCTGTATGTAGAATGATACATTTAAAAATTTTGAGATATTGCTTGATTTGCGTTTTGCTTCGCCCTATACCTATTAATGAAGTTTCTGATAATACAAATATATCTAGGTAGTTATATCTTGTAAAATACCTTGTACAATTGACGTGCGACATTTTTGTAAAGCTCTGGATGAGATCTTTTTGAAACTTGAAGAGGTCGCAAGTGTGGATATCTCTCGTTAAACAAACGGCAAGTTCTTTCAATAATCTTGTAACATTCTATATGAATAAAAAATAAATTTAGTATGTCTTCATTCGAATATTCTTGGTGGATTTCCATATCGTGTATAATGTGTCACGTCGACGTTTACAAGTTTGATAAATAAGGCACATTGTTTTAATTTCCACAGGTCACTAGTCAGAAATTATTTAATAAAATAGAGAAATATTGTGTGTCGAATGTAAATACATCGATAGCAGGAAAATGGTAACAGATAGGTATAGGGAACCCTTATGAAGATTGAAAGACCATTTAATTCTCCATCACATAGAGCAACAAGATACAGGGTGTTCCATTTAAAAAAATTGACTTTCGGGCAGTTGAAGTTAGTCAGATTTAGCCAAACATTTTGAACACCCTGTAAATAATGAAATGTCAAATTACACATCATTTAAAAACTTAACAGTCCTCCTACGTATAGCCCAAATTTTGTTACTATAACTTTCTTTTTCAATCATTGACAAGCGTTTGAAAACAATACTACAAAACCAATTTCTCTCAAAAAAATGAGAATACTTAAAAACTATTGATTTTTCATATAGGTTGTGCTAACTCAGATTTTAGCGTGGAATCCAAATATTCAAAAAATATGTCATTCCAATTAAAATAAGAAAGTTGGTAGCCACTTCCGGTGTAACCGAAAGTGCTAGAAGAGCTGAAATATTTTAATTAAATAGAACTTTTCGAGCAATCCCTTATTCCAAATTTTTAAACAAATATTTCAATGGGAAGTCTAATAACTTCTAATGGACGGGTTAGCTGAATCACCCGGTATAGAGCGATCCATTTCAAATAACGAATTTGATGTCGACTTCTGGTACAGAAGTGTCAGAAAAATGAAAATATTTTAGTTGAGTTTGCCCTTTTGTTTTAGCAGAAATACATCATCTCCCCCGGAATGTAGAACGTCACATAGATACAAGCAGTATATTCTCTATACGTGTTAGTGTTTCCTTCAGTCACCGATAGATGGCGTTATGCGTTGGCTTTTCGGTTTCGTCATTGATTGAATATCGCGAAATAATGTTACCACACGACGGAACAACGCAATAATTTAAAAATTGATTTTTTTAAGTTTTTAATGTATTATTTGTATAAATATTTCTAGGATATACTATTCAGTTTGTTTGAATTAATCTTTAATTTTAAATTGAGTGTTAGGTTAGGTGTGAAAATTACAGGAAATTATAATAATGTATGAATGTAAGCTTTCGCGGCTGTTGTCACTAAGATTATTATCTTCCGGGTTGAGCCGTGTTCGTCCTTCCTTCCTTCGTTCTCTGCTTGACGTTTCGCTAACCATGCTGTTAGCTTCTTCAGAAGTTACTCTAAAGACTGATGTTGTTGTCTTCTGCTCCTCGTTATATACCTATGTTCCGCTACGGTTGGTTGATGTCGATCAGTGACAGGTGGTTGGTTTTTGATGGTTGGTTGATCTTCTGTTTGGTGTTGACTAATTTTGTGGTGACATTTGTTTTTGTGAAGAGTTAGTTTCCACGTGTTGCTTAATCGGTTAATCTTCTCGATTGAAGTTATTTTTATTTTTCATAATTTCTAAGGATTCTCTGATTATCCTTGGATAGTAGTTGTTGATAGAACTTTAGCTTCCTCGAAGTTGATGATGTGTTTTCCTTTTTCGTGTAGATGTTCTGCGATTGCTGATTTATCTACCGCTCTGGACTTGGCGTCTCGGTGATGTTCTTTTAATCTACATTTTATGTTGCGTCCGGTTTGACCAATGTAGACCTTTCCACATGAACAGTCAATTTGGTAGACCCCTTTTGTTGAGAGTTTCGGCAGGTTATCTTTATTAGAAGGTAGTAGTTGCTGGATTTTTCTAACTGTTCCAAACCTGACACCGATATTCTTCTTCTCCAATGATTTTCTTAATTTGTCAGTTACTCCAGCAATGAATGGCAAACGAGCGTAGGTGGTGACCTGTTCCTTCTCTTTTCGGATTTCCTGCGACAGGCGGCTCTTACTTTTTTCTGGTATAGCCGTTCTTCATTAGGGCTTGTTGGACGTGTCGAAGTTCTTCTGCCTTGTGAACCTCGTCAGGAATCTTGTTAGCTCTATGCAATAAAGTTTTGATTAGAGACCGCTTCTGCTGTGGATGATGGTGTGATGTGGCATGGAGGTATCGGTCGGTGTGTGTCTTTTTACGATATACACTATGAGCCAACTTGTTGTTATTCCCTCGTTTCACTAGAACATCCAGGAAGGGAAGCTCCTTTATTCTCTTTTGTCTCCATGGTAAACTTGATCTTTTCGTGCTGAGTGTTGAGGTGGTTAAGAAATACAGTAAGCGCTTCTTTCCCATGAGGCCATATGACAAAGGTATCGTCCACGTATCTGAACCAGCTATTCGGTTTCTTTTCGCTGGATTGAATGGCTTCTTGCTCAAATACTTCCATAAAGATATTCGCTATAACCGGTGATAATGGTGATCCCATGGCTGCACCTGATTTTTGTTCGTAGAAATCTCCGTTCCATAGAAAGTAAGTTGTATTCAGACAGATTCTTGCTAGCTCTGGTATGTCTTCTTAACTCATGGGTTGTGCACAGTTGTTTTATGATGTTATGTGTATCGTCGACTGGTACGTTAGTGAATAGCGATTCTACATCAAAACTAACTAGTATATCGTCATTGGTTACTTCCAGAGTCATCAGTAATTTGACGAAGTGTTCGGAGTTATTCACAAAAGATTCAGTTCTTCCCACGTACGGTTGTAGAAACTTAGCCACGTAACGGGCCAGTTCATAAGTTGGAGATCCACATGTGCTGACAATCGCCTTAGGGGGTTACCAAATTTGTGAAAAATTTTTTTTTGGTAATCCGTATAGTCTAGGTGGCCTGGACCCGGAAGGTAGCAGTTGACAATGTTGATCGACTGGTGTAGTTGAATGTTTGATTGCGGCTCTCGTTTGTTTTTCAATTTTGTTGGTTGGATCTCCTTTTAACTTGGTGTAAAGTTGTGGATCCAGTAGTAACCTCCTAAGGCCAATTGTCAGCAATGTGTGGTATTTCTGGTTTTAGTCATTCTCCAAATTTTTTCTTTGTATGCTTTTCAGTATACGGCTTATGTAGGTTCCGGAGAGACCCTGTATGTATTTTTATACAGACATATTCTCATTAAAAAGGCAAATTGATGTCGTTCAGTTTTACTTGCTATTAAAATTTAAATTATATTAATAACAATAGTGCAGTAGTGTACGATAGGTGGCATATAAACCAGGGTTAATTAAGTAAATAAATTTATACACGTAATTTCCTAAAAACCTAATCAATCAAATAAGTAATTTAGTTACGCATATGTAATTGAAAGCGATACTAACATCTCCATTCGAGTGTATTATTTACTGTAAACAAAAAAAAGTGTAATTTTTTAGCTCTGAGGCACGAGAACCAATTACACCACTACTTTTTATAAAGATTTAAAATACCATTAGTCATAGCTGCGCGTTAGTCATCTCTTATTTAAAATAGTTTTCAATACCACTACAGAAATAAATCAGAATAAACCTCAGTCACCTAAATTAATTATAATCATAAATCATACGTTATGAGAAGTACTGGGCGTTTATTTCAAACAATGTATTTTTTCCCTTTATGAATTTAAAAGCAATGACAAACAAAGGAATATTCTCTGTAATCGTTTTTTTCCAGGAGGTGGGTTCAATCAACAAGTGTTTAGATAAGCTCATTTCAAAGAAAAGAGATTAGGTATACTAATCTTCAACTTTTCGTAAACGTAATGTCTTTTCGGTGAAAATAAGAGGCTGGAGGAATTATGTGCTTGGACGGGCAGTAGGTTTACGAATTCTTTTGTGTAACGTTATTGATCTTTTGCTTGAAACAAGCTATTTCTTTAGAAGGACATTTACGGCTGTAAAACTAACCATGCAAAAATAACAATTCTCTGGAAAACATTAACCAAAATGCAAGTTCAAGGAACTTTTATTACTATGACTCAGTACTTAAAATTCTTGCTAGTTACTCGTTTTCAATGTACTATTAATTGAATTGAAAACTTCATCGCATTGGTTTACTTGGTTCAAAAGTACGTTGAAATACATTTTTAATTACCGCAATATGCACCTAAAGACAAAACATTGATCTTGCAGAATGTAAAACTTCGAGAATCAACGTGAACAATGACGAAATAAACACAATTATTTTATCTTTTATTAGTATCTAGTTTGGTAAATTCAATTAAAATGTAAGCAATTTTTACTTTTGATGATGCAACAATTCAATATCTAATATGTTCTCTATAAATTCTTTCCGTCTCGACTATTATTTATGCTGATCAATATTTTAAAGATGGTTAAAGTAATTAACACGGTTTAACAATTACACTGCGTAAGCACATTTTATTATGTAAAACGGCTTTTAGGAATCAATTTTTGCACGTATGCGGTAGAATTTTTCTCGAAAATGTAGGCGCAGCTTTTAAACGATTAAACGAGAAAATAAACTTATTTCAATGTTCACAATAAGCAGTTTTTGTGGAAGTTTATTGCGTTAAAATATATTTTATAAACTATATACAGGGTGTCCCAGATTTACGTAAACAAGCAATATCTCAGTTATTTGATGAGATAGAAACATAAACTAAAAAAGCAATGAAATGGCTGATGACACCTCTGGAACCGCGTTGTCTCTTTCCGCCTCTCAAGAACCACCCTCCAACTTTCTTTTTTAAATAGCACCCTTATAGCTAGACTCCGAAATTACATTTCCACATCATTCCGTCCATAGTGATGTTTACGCTTGATATGATACAGTTGTGATAATATTTTGAGTCTCAAAATTTCACGTGTTCCACGAATCTACTTGTGATCACAACTTAAACTTTTACATTTTTTTTTAAAGTGAACACACACAGCTTTGTACTAATTTCTTCATTTATATACTTATCTTCCTTAGTGAATCTTAGTTCTACAGAATGTATACCTGTGTATATGTGGGGAAACATACAGTATAACGAATCCATTTCACCGTTACAAGTAACTGACCAAGAATTGTTTATCAATTTTTGAAAAATAAACTAGATAAGAAACATCCGATAGTCCCGAAGATTTCCTTCTGAGACGACATTAAGTAAGATTTTGATCAAATCGAATCAATTAGAACCCGTAGTCTTGTTGATTATTGATCGAAACGATTGATCTATTTACATACAGGGTGGGGCATTACCAACGAATTATTCTATAGCATAAAAACGACAAATAATGTTAGAAATTTTAAGGCATACATATGTTAAGATTATTTGAAACCATATTTTAAAAATATTTTCGATTGTACAGGGTGCTCTAGAAACAAGTGCCATATCAAAGTTGGGTTATTTTAAATGGATCACCCTGTATTTTTTTCTATTTTTGAATTGTACGATAAAAAATAATGTATGTTCTTTAACATGTCTCTATACCTACTTACTTCCGTTTCTGGGATAAATCGATTTTACCTGATTTGCAGACCCTCCAAAAAAATGCAATAACTTCAAGATGAATAAGAACAAGCAACTTTGGTTTACACCACCTTACTAAGAGCCTTCAACATCTCTTTTGCAATATTTACTATTATGTTATGATGTACAGGGTGTTTTTAATACTACCGCATAAGACTAACGACTTAAAACTTAAATAACTTGCTTAACTTAAATAGAACACCCTACATTTCTGTAGCTTGTTGAAAGCTGGAACTAATTACCTTTAGTCGGTATTAGGGTTACCAACCCCTAACTCTGATAGTTTTCGAGATATTTTAAAATTTGATAGTTTAACAATTACGATGTACTGGTGTCTAAGTTACCTGTGAAATATCCCTAATATGGACATTATCTTGCAACATTCAGTTTTAAATATTTACCTTAAAAATATTTATTTTTTTAGAAAAAATAAACACAAATGTGCTTATGACTATAGTATCGCGGGCTCTAAGAGTCAGTCGAATTACGCATACCGGTCACAATTTACTAATCTTTAACAACAGCAACCGTTATTTGGTACTTCAAAAATCGAACATACTGTAAACATCGACAAACTTTAACTTGTTAACTAAGAATGTAATACAAATCGCTCTAATAGTAGTACGATAATTTCGAAAACTATTATTTTTAAAATTTTTTAACAAAGTTACCAATGTTTACAGTGTTATCGATTTTTGCTGAAACTAATTAGGTTGCTTTTGTTTGTGACAGGTGGGCGTGATTCGACTGACTCTTAGAGCCCGGCATAAGTCATGAGCACATTTCTGTTATTTTGTTGTAAAAAATTTTTTAAAGGTTAATCTTTAAAACTAGATTGGCCTATACATTAAAAATGTTTGCAAGATAATGTTCATTTTACTGATATCTCACAGGTAACTTCAATTCCAGTAAATTGCAAATTGTTACACTCCCAAATTTTAACTTGTTAACTAAATTTTTAAATATCTCAAAACTATCAGAGTTAAAGGTTGGTAAACCTAATACCAATTGAAAGGTAACTAGTTCCTGATACCAACAAACTACAGAAATACAGGGTGTTCCATTTAAGTTAAGCAAGTAATTTAAGTTTTAAGTCCTTAGCGTTATGCGGTAGTATTTAAAACACTCTGTACATCATAACACAATAGTAAATATTGCAAAAGGAATGTTGAAGGTTCTTAGTAAGGTGATGTAAAACAAAATTGCTTGTTCTCATTTATCTTGAAGTTATGGCATTTTTGGAGGGTTTGCAAATCAGGTAAAATCGATTTATCTCAGAAACGGAAGTAAGTAGGTATATGAACATGTTAACAAACATACATTATTTTTTATTCTACAATTCAAAAATAGAAAAAAATACCGGGTGTTCCATTTAAAATAACCCAACTTTGATATAGTACGTGTTTCTGGAGCACCCTGTACAATCGAAAATATTTTTAAAATGTGGTTTCAAATAATCTCGATATATGTATGCCTTAAGATTTCTTACATTATTTGTCGTTTTAGTAAAAATCCAATACGAGAGGCGTGCCGCAGAATCACATCAGATATGCTTAGAGCAACCTGCACACGAGAGTTTTGCGACGCTTGGTGAGACTGGAGGTGACCAATTTGAACATTTGTTGTAAAACCGTCCTTACTGATTAATAAAACATCTTCAATTTTTGTCATGATTGTCACAACATTTCTTATTTGTAAATGTTAGTTATTTATTTATCCGTATGGTACATTTTTAATAATGTATTGTGATGTAAGTGTTATGTATGGTGCCCCAGAAGATCACTATAAACCTGTAAGTGTGGTGACGAAACCGTATGCAATAGTGGATTGGTTCAAGGTTTAGGAAACCACTAAAACCTAAACTTACCCACCTTAGTATTCATATGTAATAATGAATATAATATAATGTGTAAACACTATAGAAAGTAAATAAGAACATAAAATATAACAGCACAGCCATTGCATGACGACATATAAAGGGCCGGTCCAAGCGCCAGTCACGACAAGGAGTAAAAAATTAGTAGGTTAACAAAATAGCAAACAAATAAATAATGGAAAAACAGATAATCAGGACAGAAAATACAAAATATTATTTAACGTCAGATGTCCTTCAGATTAGTAAGCCACAATATAGCTTCGTCCGTTAAATTATGAATGTTCACAAACCCTCCTTTAAACTTTGTTAATTGACAATCGTCCACAACATGTGCAACGCTCTCTGGTTCGTTTCACATTTACAATTTGGATTAGAAATCGCACCCCATTTAAACAACATGGAGTTGCATTTTGAATGGCCTGTTATAAACAACTGTGACATATCAAGTGTGCTATATCACTGTGCTCTGAATGATAGGGAGATGCGATTTCAGAGTTTAGCTAATTGAAAAAAAGTTGGAGGTGGTTATTCAAATAACGGAGATATTGGTTGTTTAAGTAAACCTGGGACCCCCTGCATATATGCAGTGATTGGAGGTGCAGTTGAGAAAAAATTATTATTCTTTGACCCAATTGCTAATTTACGAACATATGAATGTAAATCATTGTTTCACTCTATAAAAAAAATTAATAATTTTGTGTATATTTTTTATCGGTAAGAGATGATCAAAATAGGTTGTAACGAAGACATTCGTTAGTGAAAAAAAAAGCTATCATCATTAGCGAGCTGACTCTAAAAGTAGAAAATAAAATAAGCTTATAGAAATTATTTACTCTAAGAAGTACACAATGTGCAAGAAACGGGTTTTCGCTTTTACAAACATTTTAGGGAGGTTTACATGTGCTTAGTAGCGTATGTTTATAGAGTGGGTTTCTTTGGTATACTTCACCACAACATGCCCCGTTTCAGAAGGATATGCGCGTAGGCCAGATATTTATGAATCAATACAGGGGGTGTCTTGACGATAGCATGTTAGACGAATAATGAGAACGAAAATACAGATTCATCAGAAAATTTGTAACTTTATAGAAATCCACATGGTATATTTACTGAAAATATTTTCATGGCGGTATCACTTCCGGTTATACCGAAAGTGGATACTAATTTCGTTATTTTCGGTTTTTGCCTAAAATTTTACGTCTTCTACTACTAGGTATCTCGTACTTATCTCTTACCATTATTAAGAAAAAAAAATTATTTCAGGCCTTAGCAACGATAATTTGATTCTATTGAAAAATTAATATTTCATGAAACATAAAAGTCAGATAAGTGAAACTTGTACAACGGTTAGATATGGTATTGGACTATGTTTGCAGTATTAGACATTTTTGAAATTTATTTCTAGGGGAGGTCCGAGAGTAAGGGTAGTTAAGAAAATTAAAATTGTCAATGAGTCAATTTTTTTAAATTGCAGTATTGTTGCTATACCTAAACTGATTGATTTTCGTGTTATCTGCTTTTTTCTACTTTTCTTGGAGATGGTGTAATGTGCTTGTAATCTGTTTTAGCCAACTGATTGAAGGTATCATGCGATAGGCAGCAAAAAAATTGCAAAGCACACTATTAATTTATTATATCATCTTCAGAAAAGTAGAAAAAAAGCAGATAACACGAAAATTATTCAGTTTAGGTATAGGAACATGATATATCAGCAAATGGGTAATTAAATTAGTCATATAATGAGAATATCAAACATAGTTGCATTTTAAAAAAATAACTCTTTGACATTTTTAGTTTTCTTAATTACCGGTACTATCGTACCTCCCCTAGAAATAAATTTAAAAAATGTATAATACTGAAAACATAGTCCAATACTATGTCAAACCGTTGTACAAGTTTCGCTTATATGGCTTTTATGTTTCATGAAATATTAATTTTTCAGTAGATTCAAATTTTCGTTGCTTACGCCTGCAATTATTTTTTTTCTTAATAATGGCATGAGATAGGTATGCCAAATCTAGTAGTGGAAGACGTAAAATTTTATGCGGAAACCGAAAATAAAATAAAAATTAGGGCATTGTATTTAAAATAATAAAGTTGGTATCAACTTCCGGTGCAACCAGTTTTCAGCTGAATCGGTGTTTTCCTTCTCATTATACGTCTAACATGCTATCGTCGAGACACATCCTGTATGTACATTGTACATCTTAAAATAAACGGACTCAATATATTACATCTTCGTGTAGGGGAGAGGTTGGAACAGTGGCCCCTGTTTAAATAATTGCTTGATAAAATAATAATAAATTGAAAAATTAAAATGTATATTGTTGCAAACAAGTCATTGAAGCAAGAATTGAAATATATATAAACAAAATAAACTGACTACTATTTTTTTTTTTTTGAAAATTTGTACAGTGGCCATAGAAGTAAGGTGCAGTGACCACTACTTTTAAGTTTTATAAAAACGTTAAGTAGACATAATTAATCACCGTATCTGATAGAAAACACTTGAAAATGCAATAGATTATACAAAAGGAGAATAAATAAACAATTTGTTGACCAAAAATTTATCAAAAAAAAAGTTCCTAACAAACATTATAAGATGACAAATCTACTTTAAAAGAAGTTCTCCAGAATTTTCTATATCATCTTCTGACACGGATGCACAGTCTGATAAATTTGAATATGAAAAATTCTTTCCATGTCGTTGTAAAAATGTTTCTCCGAATTCATGGTTGATGTTAAAAATGTTTGTGACTTTTGCTACACAAAACTTTGAAGTTATTTTTGTGTTAAACTTAAATAGAACAAATGTGTTAACTTGAATCTTAGACATATCCCCCTCTTCGTCAGATATTTCTCCTAAATCTAAAAAAGGATCTATATCATTATCTGTATCTATAATGTCAGACATTTCGACATCACTTTCTTCTTGTTACTAATATTATAACGTTCCTCTAAAACAGAAAGTTTCCTTTTAACACCTTTCTGAATTTGTTTCTTCTAGCTTTTATCGGGTGTCTAAAAAATTCCAGTGCTCTTTTTCTTGCGAGTTTTCTTTGCGGGTGCGCGGTCACTTTCGGATACGGGTTCAACGTGACTAGAAAAACGAATGGTTATTCAAGTGAGAAGACATCATCGATTCACTGTTTCTCAGGTGTTGTATCTCACTCTTTCGAAGTTGATGAATCAGGTGTGTCATTATGTAAAGAATCATAACTGTGGTCGGGTTGGTTATCATCGTGACATTTGCAGCCATAAAGTCGTCATTGTTCTCGATTTTTTAATAGGCACAATTAGCATTTGTGACTATATTTTTTAAAAAGCCATACACCTTTTGTTCATGGGTTGTAGTCGATGACTCAGACGTGGTGGCAGAGTTAGAAGAATAATATTGTTTTCCTTCGCAACGTTATTGTTTCCAAGGAAGTGTTGCTTTCATGGTTATCCATGATTAGTAAGACGGGAGAAGTTTTTGTTGGATTGGCATGTCTTATGAAATGTCCCACCCATTGTCCTTGAAGTAGTTTCTTGAGGAAAAGTTTCCATAAGATTTGTTTTGACCAACTTTCGCCGTATGAAAATGGTTTTACTTTGTATACGAACGAAAGTTGCTCAAACCCACACACAAAACCCACCTCTATCTAGAACGTTTCAATAAGAGAATACTTATCCATAAATAAATGTTTGAAGAAAACTTTCTGTGGTATTTTAACTTAACATTTGTAGATTTCATAAGGTAATTGACTTTCTCAAAAGAAAAAAATGAGCGTTATGTGCCGAAGCCGGAAGCAGGCAAGCGTTTTAACAAAAGAGGAAGTTCAAACTCCTGATAACCATTAGTTGTTATATAAAGTGGTTACAATTTTTGGAATTTTTGATCACAGATGAGGGCTGCTGCAATTTTCAATGATGGTTTTCCATGAGTGTTTTCCAAGAGAAATTGCTGAAAAATTATTTTTGAGTTCAACAAATGGCTGCCAGGTGATGCAATTCTTACAGCAATCAGAAAACGGGATTTTTCTAAGAAATAAACACGTTTAGAGATATTTCAAATAAGCCATTATGATTATTAGAAAATTTGCAATTTTTTTTGTTTGAGGTACTTTGCTCTGCCTCATGAAATAAAGTGGTGGGGAAAAGTCATCCATTATTTTTTTTAAAACCAATAACTCCCGTTTGACTGAACGAAATTAAACACCTAAAGTCTCGTTGGAAACATCTTTTTTTACCAAATCATTTAAAAATTTTTTTGAATCATTCTATCGCATCAGCTAGGATGAGCTATGTGACGTTACAACAATTATTGCTCATTATCATGAAAAATTGAAATGGGGCGCTATATTTTCGTTTACATGGTTTGATAGACGATGTTAGTGCACACTGCAAATCTCTATCTTTTCTCTAACCGAGGATTAATAAAACCAATACCATTAGCTTGACGGCTATGTCGTATTTTCGAAACTTGTACTGAAAAATTCAAATCATAAATTATAATGTTTTAGTGAAAATACTCGAGATGTATGTAACATAAAAAATTATATTTCGTGTCTCTGGAATGGCCACTAGGCAGGTCAGTAGTCTTTCATAGACAGAAAATTGTCAATCTCTTACCAACACCTTATTGAAATTATTTGTGATTCATGTAGCAAGAGATGTTGGTGATAATTGCAGAATTACGAGCTCATCAGTATAGGGTAGCTCGAACGCAAATCTACAAAAATCATCAGTGATTTTTGTAATTTGATTTAAAAAAAATTATTTTTGATATTCTCCCACCACTTTATTTCATGAGACAGAGCAAAATACCTCTTACAAAAGAAATTGCAAATTTTCTAATAATCAGAATGGGATTATTTAAAATACCTCTTAACGTGCATATTTCTTTAAAAAATCCCGTTTTCTGATTGACTATGAAAATTGCGCCACCTGGCTGCAATTTTTTGAACTCGAAAATAGTTTCCAGTGATTTCTCTTGACCTATTTACCAATGATAAATATTTTCTACAAGTTGTAGGACCAATGTGATATGGCTGGCATCCATTCTTAGTTGAAAGTAAAATAAAAAATGTCAACATCAATTTTTTTATATTGTGATGGTCACTATTTTATAAAATATATAACCTATTTACATTTGATTCATTACATTTTTACCTGTCACGGGAGTGACTCAAGAGTCAAGATAGGGTTCTCTGCTGTCTTTGAATTATTAGTGATTATGATTAGTGTTTTCGCTTACGATATGTGAATATATTCAGTATTTTTTACAAAAGGGTGAGTTTCTTAGCATAAACTTGCGCATAAATTCTAACATGTCCTTAATTTAAATAAATGAAAAATTTAAATCTAAATGGAAATAAACAAGGTAGACCACATACGAGTCGAGCTCAACGAACAGAAAATGCAACCAAATGAATAAATCCCAATTGATAACTAGATTTTAAAATTGTGTTAATTAAAGACATTATTGTCGTATATGAAAAGTAAATATCATTGCCAAAAGTTTCTAAAAATTTTTAAACTTTCAATACTTTCTAAAAATTGTAAAAATAATCAAAATGTTTTTACTTTTGTGGCCACTGCTTAGTTTCGACACTGCACAATGATAATGAATTTGTTACTTAAATAGCCTAGTTTAACAGTGGCAGTGACCAAAAAGTATTTTTTTAAATTTTGACTTAATACACTTGTGGGAATGTACGTCTTGATTTTACATTAAGCAACTTTGTTGCTTAATGCGAACCATTGCGTACGTGATCGTTAACACGAGTCGGCACTAAATGTCGCAAAACCTACAGTCTTGATTTTAATTTGTTTTTTAATTATACAGATGGTTCTGACTTTATCAATTTGAATTTAAAGATTTAATTGGGAATTAATGAAGGTGAAATAAGAATAGCAAAAGAAAAATGGTGGGGTGAGCAGTGCCAAGAAATTGAAAATTTTGAAAAAATATGACAGTTTTAATATGCGCAGAAAAATTAAAGAAATTACTGGAATGAGAAAACAACATAGAGCTAATGTAAAAGACTCTAATGGTGACATCATCACGAATATAAAAAAACAAATTGAAAAGATGAACTGAATATATAGAAGAAGTATTTCAGGACACTAGGCAAGAAAGAAAAACAGATTATCTAAATGAAACAGGCCCAGTAATACCACAGATATTTATCTGTGGTAATACTAAAGGAGGAAGTATTATATGCCGTCCAGCAAACCAAACAACGTAAGGCGACTGGTCCAGATGAGATCCCAATCGAATTGCTGAAACTTATTGACAGTGAAACAATATCTATCTTAGTCAAATTGTTTAACATCATATACGCCACAGGAATACTGCCAGAATAATGGCTACTCTCCACATTCATACCCATACCTAAAAACAACAATTCTAAAGAATGCTCAGAACACCGAATGATAGCACTAATGAGTCACACCCTGAAAATATTATTAAGAATAATCCATAATCGGATATTTAGAAATTTAGACTCGGAAACTAGCGACACTCAACATGAACCAAAATATGTAAGCGTGTTCGACTTCGAGAAGGCATTTGATAAAGTTAGACATGACAAATTAGTGAAAATTATTAAATCAAAAAATATAGATAGCTGCGACATCCGAATTATAACAAATCTCTATTGGAACCAGAAATTCAAAGTTAGAGTTGAAGGTGAAATATCAGAGGAAATTAATATCCAGCGAGGTGTTCGACAGGGCTGCATACTATCACCATTACTCTTCAATATATATAGTGAATTTTCCAAGAAGCACTGGAGGGAAGTACAGAGGGCATTATAATAAATGGAGAGACCGTCAATAACAAAGCTATGCAGACGACACGGTGATAATCACGGACAAATTACAAGATCTACAATATTTGTTAGAGCGTCTGAACGAAAGATGTAACCACTATGGTATTAGAATAAATTTTTAAAAAACCAAATTTATGGTAGCTACGAAAAATGCAAATCACAACGAACGTCTTTCCATTTCCAACGCACAAAAAGAAAAGGTAACAGAGTAAATACCTTGGCTTATGGCTTACTCAAAACGCCGATCAAAACAAAGAAATAAGAGTAAGAATAGAAATAGCTTGAGCGGCGTTTACAAAGTTAAAAAAAGTCCTCTGTAGTCGTAACCTCACTTTAACTCTACGAATTCGTATCCTGCAGTGCTACGTGTTCTCCACATTATTATATGGAGCTGAAACGTGAACACTGAAACAGGCAAAAATCAAAAAACTAGAAGCATTTGAACGTTGGTGTTATCGAAGAATGCTACGAATACCTTAGGTGGATCATGTTACCAACATTTAAAAAATTGGTGACCAATGACATTCAAAATGCCCGTTATAAATAACGTTGCAATAAAAGTTCCGCAGGTTATGCCGGAAGATCCCAAGCTTATCCAGTGCAGAGACGGTTAAGAAATTACGTCAATTCTTCAGGTTCCACTGAATACTCTACTACGGGATAGTGTGAAAAGTAAGACACCAATCAACTGGGCAAAATTCAAACGTTTGAAGCATATAACAGAAGTCTAATCCAAGTAGCTTTGGCATAGCACACCCTTAAACTAATGCTCCGTTTGTCAGCCTCACTGATTTCGTCAGATTTCGCGATTAGATTCAGAACAGTTAGGAACCACTACATTTCTTCTCAAAGAAACTGAGCCTAGCAGAATGTAAATACGGAACTTATAGGTCGAATTTTTACGATTTTTAGTGACCACAAGCCTCTTACTTTTACCTTCCAAAAGAAAAATTAACCATGTTCACCTCGTCGATTTCGATACTTGGATTTCATCAGCCAATTCACCACAGATATTTGCTACGTTTCAGGTAAAAATAACATTGTTGCCATGCATTGTCGCGTAATGAGGCTTTAGAGACTAGTCTTGATTTTGAAGCTCGAAAAAAACGACAGAGAGCTCAAGAAATATGTAGAAGTTAATAACTTAAACTTGTGAATAACCCTGGCACTAAAGCTTAATCAATCTTCTGTGACGTATCGAATTACACGCTCTTTTGTTACTACAGAATTTCCACAAATCTCTTTCAACGTTGTACACCGTCTTATGATTTAACGTTATGTATTACCTTCAGAACAGATTGTCGGTAATGGGCCTGTACTTGTTTTTAGTGCCAACACCTGTTGTACATTTGCGCCTCGGTGACCCGTTTCGATGACGTTTACTTGAGATATTGTTATTTTACCTATGTCAGAAGAATTTGGATAATTTTTAACAATGGTAGAGCGCTTTACCCGATGGCCAGAAGCTGTACCAATTCAAGATCAAGAAGTGTCAACTGTTGGTCGCGTTTTTTATGATGTTTAGAACTTGGTTAAGAGTTACCACTGACCAAGGTTGATAATTAAAGTCATACTTTTTTGAACATTTGAGAACGACAGCATATCGTCCATTTGGAAATGGTATGATAGAGCGACTACACCGCCAGATAAAGTCAGTTATTATATGCCACCAAGAAATCAGTTGGACTTGCAAAATAAAAAATAAATATGAATAGTCTTCTGTAACAAATATAAGAATTTGGATAATGTTTAACAATGGTAGAGCGCTTTACCCGATGGCCAGAAGCTGTACCAATTCAAGATCAAGAAGTGTCAACTGTTGGTCGCGTTTTTTATGATGTTTAGAACTTGGTTAAGAATTACCACTGACCAAGGTTGATAATTAAAGTCATAATCTTTTTTGAACATTTGAGAACGACAGCATATCGTCCATTTGGAAATGGTATGATAGAGCGACTACACCGCCAGATAAAGTCAGTTATTATATGCCACCAAGAAATCAGTTGGACTTGCAAAATAAAAATAAATATGAATAGTCTTCTGTAACAAATATTTTATAAATTTTTTCAAATGCTCATTTTTCCCTCAACTCGTTTTATAAAAAAATAAAAATTGATTTCCATATTCTACCTAGCAAAAGTGTATACTTAATAAATGTCGCTCCGAGCAACAGCCTTCAAGCTTACGACTGGTCAAAATTAATAATTGAGCGTGTTTAAAAGCCAACGAACGGGCAAACAACAATAATAAATTTAAAGACCAAAGGATTAAGAACAGAAATAATGTAAAAGTAAATTTGCCAAGAAGATATAAGATAAAGAAAAACAGATAATCGTTTTAATTAAGTAGTTTTGGTTTCACAATAAATATTCGACAAGTTCAATTGTTAATTTGAACCAGTCCTAAGCCTGGATAAAGTGTGAAGGACGGCAATGTCTATTTAATTAAAGTTACAGCCAACATCCAATTATCTCAGAAAATATAAGTATGAAAATATTAAAACAAAGATTTCATAAAGGAAGGCATAAAAAATTAAAACATTTAAAATGTAAAAAAAGTGCTGTAAGTTGTGCCCCTGCAATTTACCACAAAAATGAGTACTCAATTTCGTGCAAATCGTACAGCTAGATAATTATCTAAGAAAAACTAATAAAAAAACAATAACTTTGACGCTCTGTATTTCGGAAGCTATCAACTTTTTAAACCAGGGTCAATAATTTTTGAAACCGAAAAAATAATAGTAGGATGAAACCTATAGGAAAAGGAAGAGAATATAGCCAAAATGAAAGGAAACATCATTTACGGGCGATCTGAGATCGGGAAGTAATAGGGGGTGCGTTTTTAAGGGTAAAAACGGATTTCCAGCAAAACTACAAGTCTTATCGAAAAAGTTAAATAGCAAAGTTGTAGGTAATAAAAGATCTACACTTTTTTCACATAACTTTAAAATTATGTGAAAAATTGAAATAACCAAGTTTTTGGTTTTTTATTTTTATGTTTTATCAAAAAAAATTTATAACTAAATTTGGTGAAAATTTATCTTTTTATGTCCCAAACACACTGTAATTTTTTTAATTTAAAATATTCATTTTTTCACCTTGTTTTGACTTAATATCGAAAAATCACCCTTATTTTCAATCGAAAATTTTCGCGTCAAAATGACCGCTTTTTAAAAAAGTCGGTGTAAAAATACATTACTATGGTAAATGTTCTCAAAAATGCAAAAAACGAAAAAAACGAATCCGGAATTTTTTCTTTTTGTCGGAAAGTTCAAGTACAGAAAATAACCTCAGGAAAAATGTTAAATCCCAACTTTATGAATTATTTGTCAGTGCGAATGGACCAACGCATTCTGACGGCAGTGTGCATGTTGTCGACGGTGGAGTTTTACTGCACAAAGTAATTTGGCAGAAAAATGAAACGGTGGAAGAGATCATAAATATGTATTTGCGCTATGTAGAAAACCATTACGCAGCAAGCAGCTATATCGTATTTGATGGGTATCCCGAAATGGAAAATCAGTTACTGTGACAACAGTACCAGTAAGCTCTATTTTTCACGTCTAATAGTTTTAAATATGAATCTTTCAAAAACATCGTTGCATTTCTGCATTGTTTTTCTGGTTGAGATACAACATTTGGATTTGCTGGAAAAGGAAAGAAAATTATCGTAAATTGATTAAAAATTTTTGTCAAATTTTTTTTCAAAAGATGCAAACGAAGAAGGTGTCAAAAAAAATGGATTACAATTAATCAAATCTATTTATAAATCTAAAAATAATAATATAACACTGAATCAATTAAGATTTCAAAAATATCAATTGGCAAAAATTAAATCATCTTTCATATTGGCAAATCTCCTACCCGCAGAAGGTGCAGCAGAACAACACTGTTACAGGGCACATTATCAGTTCCAAGCTTGGCTGGATAACAAACTGACAGCAACAGATTGGGGCTGGAAACAACATCAACGTGGCAATATCCCCAAATTTACAGAAAAGAAATTAATTCCGAAAGTATTGCTCAAAACTGTTTGCTGCAGCTGTAAAACTGGATGTAGCAGTTTAAAATGTGCTTAAATTGTCATGGTTAGGAAAAATACTCCAATGTGGAAGAAAAAAGCTACGAGGAAATTGATGGTTTAGATGAAATCATGGAAGAAGAACCAATGCAGACTGTAAATAATAATGGAGACGAAGACGGTAATGGTCTAGAAGATTTGAAAGATCTACTAGAAACGGGAAGGTTTGTCTAATCTAACGATGGAGAAGTGGATAAGTGACTAGAATTTAAGATAATGTATTTAGAAATAACATAAATGTAATTAGAATTTAATAATACAACTTTTTACTGGAAAAAATAGCAGCTGTCACATTTTTTAGATGAAATTTCCTTTAAATCCTACCTTCAATTATATTTAGAACAACTATTGCATGTTTTTTGCAACCTTGATGTTTTATGGATTTGTAATTTTTTTATTTATCAATGTAACATAGAATAGAACGTTTTTCGAGTAATTGAAGTATAAATTTTAATAAATAGCTCAAAATTGTACTTAGTGACAAAAAGAAAAATTCCGTATTCGAGTTTTTCTCGTTTTTTGAATTTTTTGAGAAGATTTACCATAGTCATGTATTTTTTACACCATCAGAAAGTAGAAATTTCAACGAACAAAAACTTCACCGACTTTTTTAAAAAAGCGGATATTTTGATGCGAGCATTTTCGATTGAAAATAAGGGCGATTTTTCGATATTAAGTCAAAACAAAGTAAAAAATGAATATTTTAAATCAAAAAAATTACAGTGTGTTTGGGACATAAAAGATACATTTTCACCAAATTTAGTTAAAAATAAAATTTTTTATAAAAGATAAAAATAAAAAACCAAAAACTTGGTTATTTGAATTTTTCACATAAATTTTGAGGTTATGTAAAAAAGTGTAGATAAAAAGTTGTAGATCTTTTTATTACCTACAACTTTGCTATTTAACTTTTTACCATAAGACTTGCAGTTTTGCCGGAAATCGAGATAAACCGTTTTTTACGCTTAAAAATGCACCCTCTACCACTTCCCGATCCCAGATCGCCCGTAAATGATTTTTTCTTTCGTTTTGGCTATATTCTCTTCCTTTTCCTATAGGTTTCATCTTACTATTACATTTTTCGGTTTAAAAAATTATCAACTCTGGTCTAAAAAGTTGATAGCTTCCATATACAGAGGGTCCAAGTTATTATTTTTTATTAGTTTTTCTTGGATAATTATCTAGCTGTACTATTTACACGAAATTAAGTACTCATTTTTGTAGTAAATTGCAGGGGGCGCCACTTACAGCACGTTTTTTTACATTTTAAATGTTTTAATTTTTTTATGCCTTCCTTTATGAAATTTTTGTTTTAATATTTTTACACTTATATTTTCTGAGATAATTGGATGTTTGCTGTAACTTTAATTAAATAGACATTGCCGTCTTTTACACTTTATCCAGGCTTAGGACTGGTTCAAATTAACAATTGAACTTTATTGAATATTTATTGTGAAACCAAAACCACTTAATTAAAACGATTATCTGTTTTTCTTTATCCTTTATCTTCTTGGCGAATTTACTTTTACATTATTTCTATTGTTGATCTCTTGGTCTTTAAATTTATTATTATTGTTTGTCCGTTGGCTTTTAAACACGCTCAATTATTAATTTAGACCAGCTGTAAGCTTGGAGACTATTGCTCGGAGCGACATTTATTAAGTACACATTTTTGTTAAGTAGTATATGGAAATCAATTTTTATTTTTTTATAAAACGAGTTGAGGGACAAATGAGCATTTGATGAAATTTTTAAAATATTTGTTACAGAAGGCTATTCATATTTATTTTTGAAGTAAGTGAACTAATCTATTTTTACGCGTAGCACGATGTATTCCAACACTCAGATGACGCTAGAATATAAACTTAATTAAAACGCAAAATAATAAATGCCTCTCTGAATTTCCTCTATTATTAAAAATAAATTCTTTCTTTTATTGATCCATCCTTATTATTTGTCGTCAACCATTGAAAATGAAATTATTTTCAGTTTTTTTAATATTAGATAATACTAAAAAATTGATCAAATAAATATTGTAATATGAATTTTGCCAATCTTATCTTATCAAAGACCTTATAAGCGAAGCGGATATAATCCAGGAAAAACACCTACCGAAATAATCCACAGGAAAAAACCCATTGAAACAAAATTACCGTATTCATTTTAATTCGAAGCAATTATTATGTTTATAAAACATCTTGAATGGAATGCGCAAATATAGCAATAAAACTTTTAACGCGCCATTGCTAAAATTCGTCTGTAAACAAATACACCCCATTATAAAGTACGATGATTTGTTTATTTAAATTTAAGTTAATCTTAATCGTTTCATTAATCATAATGAAGGAACTGTAGACTTTAAGGAGATTGTTTATATAAAGTTCCTGCTTTTCATACTATAAACAAATAATATGTAAATTTTTGTTGTAACTAAGAATGTTTTTTCAAAATTTGATACCTGATAAATATGTATTGCCAACAATTCATTGTTAGTTCTAAAATTTTTAATTTTTTCCAAGGATTTTCCTTAGAATTTTTTTCCAATTTTTTGTCGCCCACGATTAAAACGCGATGTTCGCCTCTTTTCACTATGTATTTTGAAATTTCACAATAATTATTAACAAACATTGATTTGACAAGCTAGGAGAAATACGAAATACTCAAAAATTTGGAAATACTTGTTCAACCTTTTCAGAAATGTATAGAATAAAATTGAAATTTGGGAAACATATACCGTGTGTCTCACGTAAGAGTTGACATGGGCGTTTTCTATGGGAAATTCAAAATTAATGCATATTTTTTATGGCACAGCATAGCAACATGTTTTTTAGATGCATAAGTAAGAAAAAATTTATGTGGTAATGTAGTAAGTGTTTTAACAAAAAACAGTAAAATTTTGATAATGATTTACACGAAAAAAATCCGGGTTCGATCACGATTATCGTAATTTTTTTTTATTAATATAATTATAATCTATGTTATTATTATACAATTGTTATAAAATGAATGTATTCTTTTTCCAAAATTTTAATTCCAGTCAAGTCAATGAAAAAAATACTGCAATCGGAATTGAACCCTAGTTATAAAGCACAAAAATATTACTAGGTAACAAATTATTCAATTCGTTCACGAAAGCTCATTATTAAGTAAAATTTTACAAAAATAATTTATTTTAGTAAAATATGCTTTGAATATTCATTATTATTACATTAATTTGTTTTATTTTATCTGTTTAACTTAATATATTGTTATAATGTGTTCGAAATGTGCCAGAAAAAAAGATATTCGTTAATTTTTAATTTAGCATAGTAAATGCCTATCTTTTCCGTGGAACATACGGTATAATTCGAACTAGTCAAATGTATTTCAGAAAGTGCACAATGTAATTCAGAGAGCTTTGATAAATTTCAAATTAAAGCCAACTGTAATTTAGTTTCACATATCTTAAGTAAAATTGGTAAAATTGCAAATTGATGTTTATATCGAACTATATTTAGAACAGGTGTGCATGACAATTTATCTCAATCTGAATTACAGTGTGGCTTTCTAAATTTCATTTTATACTTTCTGAATTCCAACCGACTTTTGTGAATTGCTTAATCGGAAATTCATTTGATATTTTCTCAATTAATTTTGGAAAAGTGGAGTATGGAGTATAAAATTGTGAGTTAATAACAAAGGTTTCAAGTATTGGTTTGTTACTCTTTTATTCCAATAATTTCTCAGATTTACTTTTACAAAAACCTTTGCTACCTTTGCTATCAGAAAAAATCCACAGGAAAGACCGACGAAAAATGCAATATTATCAAGTACAAAATATGAGTTTTTAACCCATTAGTTAATAAGTCCCGAGGCTGATACATATATGGCGCTTCTAATAAAGAATCTGTAGGATTTTTATAAAGTACCATCTTTCGAACGATATGTGTGAGAAATCTACACAAATCGGAGCATTAGTTTCCAAGTTACAGTTGTTTAGTAAGGCTATATTGTCCAAACAATGGAGAAAAAGAAATTTTCTGTGTTCATTAAATACTGTTTTTTGTTAGAAAGAAAAACCTCTAGCGGTGACATGCGAAACTAGCAATACTTCAAATATTATAGCATTTGTAGTCCAGTAATAGCTCTTTTCAACCGGCCCAAGGTTGTTAAAATCGGCTTAGCCGTTTCTAAGATACAGGATGTTTTTTATAGAAAACTTTAAATACCCCCACTACTTTTTTAAAGATACAGGAAGAATTGTCAAACAAAAAATGATTCAGATTATTCTCAACTTTATAAATCAGGTATTTTTTGTTAGATTAATATAGCGCAATTCACAGAAACATAATTTTTTTGATTTGTGGGTGTCGTGAGTGTAGTTGTTCCTTCACATAAAGATGTATTTACTAAAATATATACATGTAATTAAGCAACGTGTGCGCGATAGTGTGCGGCGCGGATGAGGAAGCGGATGAGCCGGTAAGTAGGTCTATGACAAATCTCCGAATGGACAAAGCGCTGAATTTGTGGACAAATTGCAGAAAAACTTCTGTAGACAAATCGCCAAAAAATGACAAAACGCCGAATATGCTTCTGTGGACAAATCGCCAAATTTGGTCAAAACGCCGAAAAGTAAAAAACATGTCATCGTCCCCAAACTCCAATTAAATCCGCGGATAAAACGTGGAGAATGCTTTCGTGGACAAATCGCTGAAAATACTTACAAGTAACTTCGAGTTTTGAAAAAAAAATTGAAAATAAAAATTAATATTTTAAAAATAAAACCCAATATTGTAATAAAACTTGGGCCAAAACATTTTGATTAAGATATAATATAGATCTTGTTTTGTATTTATCCTTAAAAAATAAACTTCCAAAATCATTTATAAAGTTTTTCGCTTTGCAACACCAAGAATACAAAGATCCACTGCAAACTGAAGAAAAAAAGATTATCTTCAACAATACTGTTGTTTTTCCGCTATTTTCTCATTTGTAGATAATGAAATAAGAAAATTCAAACGGGCCAGGGTATCGCAAAAAGTAGCACCCGAAACTAAAATAATTTTACCAGTACTCTAAGGAGGAAGACTGATATCATGGGATTTTTGCCATCTCCTCTCTTAGTAGAATACCTACCTTCAACATTGAAGAAATATTAAAAATGACGAAACTTCTATCAGCAGTAAATAATCAATTAAGGTCTTGGATATCTAAATCTTGCAGCCACGACGTAGAACAAATTGTAAAACTAAGAGGGAGAGGAGGAGATTTATGAAGTAGAAAATTTCATTGTACAATTATAGTAGACTTGTTGGTACCCGCGACTTCGTTCGCATTCTTTTAATAATTTACTTAATCTTTGCAAATAAATAAATAAATAAATATTATTATAATACCTCATTTCATTTTTTCAAATATCAAATATCCACTGTTGCCAATTGAAATTTCAGGAATTGTAACAGATATGGAATATTCGAAGATTGTGAAAGTTTTTGGTTCCTCCCGAAAATTACGATTTTGATGGTACGTCTTAACGTCTTATTGCTATTAGACTAAAGATATCCTTTTTAATTTAAACAGTTTACGATAATAGTAAGTGAGAAACATCGGAAAAATATGTTGCATTGAAATTTTAATGTTGTTTTCTTCTTCTTCTTCCTTCCGTTTATTGTTAGGTTATGTTTTAATTTTGAATTACGCTCGTATTTTGAACTTATAAACGTTTCTAGAGTAACCGTCACAATGTGGGGTCCTTATTTAAGGGATAATTATCACATACTAAAAATTGTAGTCTGTGTCCCTTATTAAGGGATGATGTGTTGGTGTGTAGATAATTCTTTGCAAGAAGCCTATTTGATGATAAAAAGTGTTAAGTTAAATAAAACTATATATAGGTACGTGTACAGGGCATGTCATTCTAAAACAAAAATTTCAAAATTTCATGCCCTACTTACCATATCCCAGAAGAATACACGTATAATAATAATAATAATGTTTTTTTAAGATAAAAACAACAGTTCTTCTGTACCCTGAAGTCTGTTTTAAAGCAGACCCAGCATATATTTATTTGTCAACAGTTTTATACATATAGGTAAATTTAAATTTACAAAATATCAGTTCCTCAAAACCTCCTTATAAACAATATTTTTAGTTTGTTTTTTAAGCTGAAGAATAACTAAGCTGTCAGATGAACTGACTCTTGAGCACGCCACGTATAACTGGCCATGGAAAAAACAATCATTCCTGAGGTCTATACCAGCCACTTTCAAAGTTTGACCCTGTGCTTGCCCGTGAAAATGGTGGCTTCAATAACATATTTGTGCAATGCCTTCACGTGAAGTTTGGTGCCATTGCACAGTTTTGGGGGGTTTAAATTGCGCAATAAAATAATTGGAGCACCAACTGTAAGGTAGAGGGTATGAGGTGATATTTCTGGTGGTTCAAGTGTGTGGAGAAACTCTACAGGGTAATTGACAGTATCATCAATATGCAATACAGATTCCACTGATTCATATTTTACTTCAACAGCACTCAGCTTTTTCAGTAAAAAGTTGTTAATAGAGTTGGCTGAGTAGTTCCTTGGTGAAAGAATCGCCCTTTCTCTCAGCCATGAAGCGCAATTTTGTCCAGCTTTATCAATTTCAGGGTAGATTCTGTTGGTTAAGCTGATTAGATCTGTTACAACATCACCAAGTTTTGTGGGTATTTTGATTTTTCCTCCCTTCTCTGAAATATTTCCATTACCAATATCTATTAATATTTTAGAGAATTCTTCCGCCTTTATATTCAGATCCAAAGACACTATGGGTACTACTTTCAAAATATTTGGCATTAATATGTTTCAGGACATTCTCTACACGATGGTGATATCAGATTTTAAATTGGACGAATTATTTCAAAATGGCGACATTCAACTTTTTTTTCTTAAATGGAATGCCATCATTTTTCTTTTATTATTGAGATCCTAAAACATTCTTTTTACGGTAGTATTTCGTTTTTTCTTAAAAAATTCATTTCTTTCCCTATCAAAAGCAAACTAACATTTTAATCTAGTAGCGCACGATTGTTTTACACTCGATGTTATTTTTGTCCAAATATCAAGTAGCAGTAGACACAAAAGAAACAAATAAACTTTAATCTAGTAGTCAAACGTCAATCAATGCAATTTAGTTGTCAGTGCTTGTTAATAACAATTGCATTATTGAAGATTATAATTGTTAATTTAAAATTAATTGATACGTTTTAAAATGCCGTTAAGTTATACGAGAGACGAGTTAATTGATATGTTCCTAATATTTGGCAAAGCAGATGAAGATCCTTATGAAGCAGCCAGATTGTTCAGAAATAAATATCCAAACAGAAGGCACCCTGAACATCGAACATTCACTAAATTATTGGAGAGAACGCGTGAAACGGGAACTGTGGATTATAAGAAACCGGTACATGAAAACCCACCTGCTTGCAATGACGACAACGAAAACCAGGTAATGCTACACATTATTGAAAATCCCCATGCCAGTACTAGGGAGATTGCAAATTTGGTTGGAATATCGCATACTTCGGTCTGGAGGATAATAAAAAAATAAATTTCACCCATTCAAAATGATTCTTCACCAAGAATTAACCAAAAATGATTTTCAGTTAAGAATTAATTTTGTACATTGGGGTTTGCAACAGATAGGACAAAATAGAAACTTTTTAACAACGTTTTATTTTCGGACGAAGCAAGTTTTCAAAATGATGCTGTTGTTGTAAGACATAACATGCATTATTACGATAATGTAAATCCACACTGGACCCGTGAGCGACGTTGTCAACATCGATGGAGTTTAAACGTGTGGTGTAGAATTATAGGACAGCACATTGTTGGGCCAATATTTATTAATAGACTAAATGGAGAGCATTACCTCAATTTATTAGAAAATGAAATTCAAAATCATCTAAATGAACTCCCATAAAATATCAGAAATAATTTGTGGTGGCAGCAAGATGGCGCTCCAGCACATTATGCCCTTCCAGTTAGGGAGTTTTTAAATAATCGATACGAGAACCGTTGGATTGGTCGTGGAGGACCAGTTGGTTGGCCACCTAGTCACCTGATATGACACCACTGGACTTTTTTCTCTGGGGTATGTAAAAATCCCAGGTGTACATCGTTGAACCAACAACTATTGAAAATATGCAAGAGAGAATTCGTACGTGCATAAACGAAATTTCTCCGGAAATTATCCTTCGATCTATTGGCTCCATTGGACGACGTTTCAATTTATGTATTGAAAAAGAAGGAAAACATTTCGAGCATTTTTTGTAAATACCTAATTTGTATATGATGTAAATTTTTAATTTTGAGTTTCAAAAGTAGATGTTTATTACAAAATAAAGTTTATTTGTTTCTTTTGTGTCTACTGCTACTTGATATTTGGACAAAAATAACATCGAGTGTAAAACAATCGTGCCCTACTAGATTAAAATGTTAGTTTGTTTTTGATAGGAAAGAAATGAATTTTTAAGAAAAACGAAATACTACCGTAAAAAGAATGTTTTTAGGATCTCAATAATAAAGAAAAATGATGGCATTCCATTTAAGAAAAAAAGTTGAATGTCGCCATTTTGAAATAATTCGTCCAATTTAAAATCTGATATCACCATCGTGTAGAGAATGTCCTGAAACATATTAATGCCAAATATTTTGAAAGTAATACCCATAGTGTGGCTAAAAAAGATAAGACGCTTACTCTGAAACAGGCTGTATATATATATATATTTTAAAATTTTTAAATCGATCAACATATAAATAGACAAAAATGCTTATAACGTCTGCGATCAAAGCAAGCTGAAACAAAGGATGGTCTGAGTAATTTCATAACAATAAATTTGTTTTTCTACGACAAAAAAACCAATATGCTAATTTCGTGCCTAGAAGAGAAAGAATTTGTGGCGGTTGTTGTTTACAAAATAACAAAAAAACGACGGCTCTAGCGAAACAACCTAAAAAAACTAAACTAAAGGGAATTCAGCTCAATGTAGGTAGCGCACTAAATTTGTGGAGGAATAGTTAGAGCAGCAGCGTCCGGCTTCGTCGGAGAGTTGCGTAGATCCCTGAATAACTATAAGAAATTAGACTGCTAGTCTAAAAAGGCGCCACCTGCTAGATAAAGAAAGAAATAAAACCGACCAACAGGAGATCAACAGGTTTTACTTAAAATCTAATATGCTAAATCGAACACAAACCAGAGAGAAAGACAGACAATTCAGTACAACAAACAAATCTTAAAATATTAGGATAATGTGACAGAAATAGGGAGACTGTCGCATATAGTTACGTGCGTTAGCAGCAGCCTCGCTTACAATAAATAAGGCTCGCAATTAATGTGTCGAATTTCAGGTAAACTTTAGTTACGCTCATGTTAAAATTATTATTCCAATTGAGAATTGGCTGCTATTAAGGCTCTGCGTACACATATCACTTACACACGGCGATTTACACTAAACCTAAACTAGAATGAAAGGGTAAGTACCTCCCCCCAAACCCAAAAGGCCTTTCGTGTCCGCGACAACCGCTCTAAATAAAGCGCCCCAGGCCTTATTGAGATGATTAAAAACAAACGTCCGGTTGAGGAGTGTACACCGAATAAAAGTTACTTAAATATTAGCGATTGAGCCGTTTTATGTCATATGTACTTGAGCTTCATACGCATTATTATTATGAATAAGTGGCTTAAATACTAAAACTTAGCTGTAATCGGTAGAGTGTACTTCCGAGAATGAAGGTATTCTGTTAGCGACGGTATCGACAGTTCGGGGAAGTTAGATAGTCCCAGGGGTTCCTCTTAGGGAGGTGTGTGGAGAAAAACAGAAAGCGATTGACTCCCTCGCTAGAAGTATGCACCATAACCAACCCCTGTAGACGTGGTATTCACCGGTGGTCTGCAGCTTAATTAATGCGAAACCGCGGTGTTGTCTTTCGTTGATAAGGAAGGTTCTTGATCAGCCACTCCAGCATCCTCAAGAGTTATCCAAGTACAATACACGAGAACATAAGGTCGAACGCAACGTGCTAAAAGCAATTAGAATTAATACAAATAGGAAAGAAACCAAATATACTCACGGTGAATTTAGCCGGATTAAACTTAAACGCCAATTTGAATTGGAAATCGTGAAACCCACATTAAATAATTTTTGTAAAAATTTCACTTCAGGAAGTATGCTAAAGACACCCGCGTGTATCAAACGAAAAGGAAGATGTCCGCTGTACATCTCGAAAATTCGGTCGTATTTTTCTTACCGCCAATAGAATATTAGCAACATGCGCACCAAATACGACTTTCGTCGCAACATACTACACGCGACACACGTTTTAAGACAGCTCACGACATACGTCCTAAATTCGGAAAATAAAACCGTAACAAATTCAACAATTATTACATTGTTTGCCAATGAAATACTTTGACCCACTAGAATATTTTTTGTTTTTCTTTTCTATTAAAACTTGAAGAAACTGAAGAATTTTATCGACACATACAAACAGATGGTTGACTGAACCCAATTTGAAAATTTATGATTGCCTAGTATTTTAGCACTAATAAATTGTTCCTTCCATTTTTTGTATCAATTTCTGTAATCTTGTTATTGTTTTTACTTGTCAAATCTGAACTTAAACATTACTTGACTGCTTTTCGACCTTGACGTGAGTGACTCAAGGTTCATCCAATGTTTTTAAATATTTTTATTGATGTTTTCTCAGTTTACTTACTATACATGTGAATTTGTTCAACTATATAGAAACATTCAGTCACTTATATAACGTAGTTTGTTTACCAAAAGATGTAGAATTTAAATAAATTCTTACTGCTAGAGCCGTTCATGAATTGAAATTGAAAGGTATCAAAAATATGACCATTTTCAATTTTGGAACACAATATTCGTACTTAAATATACGACTCGTGGCCCAAACAAAAAACAGAAAGCATAATAACTTAATCCCATACAGTAGAATATGAACAGAAAATGTATCCAAGCATTCAAATCAGATTAAAATTAATTTTAAAAATTGTTTTTATTGTTCATTATTATATGTTGAAAGGCTATAGTGATTACATTTATTTTTAGTTAGAAAATTCGTAATAATCAATTAAATACAGTATTTTTGTTCGTCAGACTCATTGAATTCCGCAAAGATCGGTTCCTGAGTCAATATTGTTAAACAAAACAAAACTCAAAATTTCATTAAACATAACCTTTTAAAACTAATAGCACGTTTTTAGACGATAGTTCTGATTCAATTGTCAGGGTCAGATACATTATTGTATAAATATTATCACAAGTATACAAACAAAACTTCTCATTATTATTATTTGAATATTATATTACATTCTATACGTATATCTGTAAATTGTAAATTCAAATAAGATTATTTCACTTATTTACAATTACTAATAAGTTTGGAATTATTTAGTTCAATAATTGATTGAACAATTACTCTTTTGTAACAGTAGTTAGTAGTCTGAAATTCTGAATCTGTCAATCAGTTGTTATATCCTTGACAGGTAGAATTGTACCTAAATCCGAAATAAATAATCAAATATAAAAGTTTTTTTATTCTGCCTTGAGAAAGTATACCTAATATATTCTTATAATTATGTTTTTAATTATTTAAGCTAATAAATTACCAGAAAAAACCAGCACATACAGTGTGTCCAAGATAAGGATGAACAGCATGGGGATTACGGAAACCGTGAGAGATACAGAGTCGGTTAAATTTGGAAAAAGGTGCCCACTCGAAGACTCGACATTTTGCTGTTGAGAAACTCGCTGAGTTTGGCTTACTTTCTGAGATATTCGAAAAAAACCAAAATTGTGCCATTTCGTTTTCGTTATATTCTGAAGTTATTCGAAAAGTTGTCGAAAACGGAATGCACTTTGTCATTGCCACTCTTTTTACTCTACAAGATGGCGTTCACGAATTTTCACTACAACGTTTTGTTTCAAAGAAACCATCATCAACTTTATTTTTTCTTATGGCACTCAAAAAAAGTACACTCTGTATAGGAAAGCATTTTTCATTATAAATTCAACGATTTACTACACAATATGGTTATTCGTGGTTTTATTGAAAAAAATAGCGGTTTATTAAGTTTCTAAACTTTTTGGTCTAGTGTACAGTGAATGAAACCATGGCAACGAAAAAATGAAGTCGAATCAACAATCGCCTTCATTTCTTTCATTGTTAATTCTAACAGAATCTATTTGAATGACAAAGTAGTATCAGTATAGCAACATTTTTCAGTGTAGGTCATATTTTACAATGAAGTAAGTAATGTTTTCAAATGAAGAGAATGATATGCTGACCTGCTACATTACATGCCGGAGAAATTCTGTAGAAGCCGAACACTTGTATTTGATCAAGCACCCGGAACGGAGGCAACCAGGAAAGTCCATATTTAGGCGTTTTGTGTCCAATCTAAAAGAATACGGTTCATTCAAGCAACCCGTACTGTCCCGCCAAAAACATTCGAGCGCAGTAACATTTCCCACAATTATTACAACGCACACTACATCAAAAAGATTTGAAATTTACGTGTTCTATTGTAAAATATGACCTATACTGAAAGGCGTTGCTAAACTGATACTACTATGTCAATCGAATCGATTCTGTCAGAACTAACAATAGACTTCATTTTTCGCTGCCATGGTTTCATTCAGCTTACACTAGACCAAAAAGATTAGAAATTTACAAACACGTTATTTTTTCTCAATAAAATCACGAATATCCATATTGTGTAGTAAATCGTTGAATTCGTTATGAAAATGCTTTCTTATACGGAGTGTACTTTTTTTGAGTGCCGTAAAAAAAATAAAGTTGATGATGGTTTCTTTAAAACGAAACGTTGTAGTAAAAATTCGTGAACGCCATCTTGTAAAGTAAAAAGAGTGGCAGTGACAAAGTGCATTCCGTTTTTTGGTAACTTTTCGAATAACTTCAGAATATAATGAAAACAAAATGGCACAATTTTGGTCAAACTCAGCGAATTTCTCAATAACAAAATGTTACCCCTCTAGTGGGTAACTTTTTCCATATTTAACCGACTTTGTGTCTCTCACTGTTTCCGAGATCTCCATGTTGTTCATTCTTATCTTGGGCACACTGTATATGTACTTTTGAATTAAAAAATAGTGACCAATACGTCAAGACGTTTTAAAAATTTCAAAAATTTAACAATTTCTAAAAATCGTAAGCTTTTTATAAAAATAAGTAAAATTTGGCACAAAGACTGGTTTACTAGAAACTCATGGGCGTAACTTTCATTCTCCTTATGTAGAACGCATTTATTAGTTTATGACTTCTCCGAGAAATATATTCAACTTCAGTGACAAACAAGCATTATTTCTATTTCTCAAAATTTGAATTTTTTGGATATTGTGACTATATATTCGTTAGTATAAAATAATAATAATCAGTAGTTGACCATATACCAATAACTGGTAATTTTACTGGCCAATTACTAATTTTTTTTCTCAATATTTTTATTTCATCATGCCAAAAATTAAAACGGGGTAGAAATATTTAAAAAATACACAGAAGAGGATGTAAAAAAGGTCCAAGAAGCAATTCAATCCGGAATGTCTCAAAGAGTTGCTGCCCAAAAATTTAATATTCCAAGGGCAACTCTTCAGCTTAGAAAAAGTAAGAGGTTTTCCAATAAAATTACACATGGTCCAGAGCCTTTCTTAAAAGAGGATGAAGAAAAGCTACTTCCTAGGAGAAAGAAAGATATACAATTATGTATTAAGCAATTTTTGGTTGCAAATCTACGCCCTAACTCATTTAAAGATAATATGCCAGGGGATACTTGGTACAAAGGTTTTTTAAAACTCCATCCAATTTTGACTGAACGTACAACCGAAGCCGTAACTGTAGCAAATTCTAAAGTTTCTGAGAAGGACTTGCGTAATTGGTTTCTAGGAGTAGAGAATTATCTTAAAGAAAAAGAACTCTTTGATATTCTTGATGATCCATCAAGAATTTATAATGGTGATGAGACAAATTTTATGTCATGCCTAAAAACAAAAAGAGTTCTTGCCGGAAAAGGCAGCAAAAACTTGTATGAAATAGACTGCGCATATGCAAAACAATCACTGACGTAGTATCACCGATGGTTATCTACTCCTATAAACGATTACCCATTGCGATTATCAATTCAATGCCAGAAAATGATGCAATAGGGTGTAGTAACAATGGATGGATTATGCCCGAACTCTTTTATGAATACATAGGAAATGTCTCTCTTCCATTTCTTGTCAAATCCAGCGTAAAATTTCCTGCCATGCTATTCATTGATGGTCATAGTACTTATCTAACTATGCAAGTGAGTGATTTATGTACTAAATTACACATAATATTGGTAGCATTATATCCCAATGCGACCAGAATACTTCAGCCTGCAGATGTTGTAGCATTCAAACCATTGAAGAATGTTGGAATGGAAAAGTGCTGTTCTTGAATTTAAAAGAACGTATCCATAGTTGGATATAACAAAAGAAAACTTTTTACGGTTACTGAAGACTGCTGTCGATAAGTCACTAAAAGCAGAGATATTAATTAAGCGGTTTAGAGCATGTGGCTTGTATTCATGGAATCCTTCTGCTATCGATTTCAGCAAATGCTTGGGGAAATGTGACTTACGTCAGGAAAAAAATAGTAGAATATACTACAAAATATCATAGCTTAAGCAAGTTTGAATTGTTGGGCCTGAAATGCTTGCTTCATTGAAAAGTGATGTCAACGCAGTGGAACTTACTATTTATAAACTTTACAAAGTTTTTGAACTACGTGACAGACAAAATACTACAACTAATTTACATGTCGTTTCTGAATGCACCTCGAACCGGAGAGTATTTGTATATGTTCAAAACACTACCATAATTGATACAACAATTAGTGAATTATACTATGAACCCATCGACAATTTTGATGTCGCAAATATGCCTTTTATAATCAAAAATTCATCTGACTCAATATGCAACTTATTAAATGATACTGTAAACACTTTTCAGATACAAGATTTGTCACCAACAAATATTATTGTTGACACAAATCTGGCTGAAAACACAAATAATTTTGAAGACGAAACTTTAGACTCTTCTACAAATAAGAGTTCTTTAGCTGATTTTGTAATATGACCTATTCTCCTGAAAGAAAAGGAATGAAGAATTCAGAAAGAGTACCATTTGTTCTTACCTCATCAGGATGGAATAAAATTCAAACTACAAAACAAAATTCTAAAGAAAAGATGGAAAAAGAAAAGGTACGCCAAAAACTTGTAAGAGATGAGAAAAAAGCAAACAAGAAAAAAGAAGAAAATAAAAAATTTTTGCTTAAAAAATACTAAAAATCAAAAACAGAAGAAAAATGTTAAACAAACTCCGACAGAATGTCAAGAAAATAAAAATGAAAATAAAGAGAATATAGAATCTTTAAGTCCAAGTAAAGCACTAGTAGAGTATGATGCAAGTGAAGCAACGCAGGAAACTATTTTACAAAATCCATAAACGGGTGGCCTATTAGTTCGAGAAAGGTGGATATATGGGTTAGAAAAAAACTTTCTCAATGAAAGTTGTGCAAATCAATGAGCTGCACATTTTAAAATTATTTTTGTTTATACAGGGTGTTCCATAAACGTGCCACATACCATATTTTTTTAAATGGAACTACCAATTTGGATTTCTTGGGAAATTCGAATGTGACTTTATGCATTATACATAGTGTCTAAAATGGAGGGTTTTTGCATTATTTTACTTTTTCTGGAAAAACTGACGTTTCGAAAAAATTAAATAACTCAGTTATCCTGGAATTTCTCCAACTGCGATTTCGTAGCTTTAATATGCATTACATGTGCTAACTAAAGCTAACCTTGCTAAGTTTTGAGTAATCAATTATTTAAATTGAACTCCCTAAATTCATGGATAACATGATTTTTTCAAATGGCTCCACCTACTTTTTTATGTGCCGTTGAATGTGGAATTTCATAAGCATTCAAATGATAGGTTGTAGGTATCTAACTCTTAAGGATTTTTGCGAATTTTTGAGTAACAGTTAGATACCTACAATCCTATCATTCGAAAGCTTATGAGATTCTACGTTCAACGGCACATAAAAAATTAGTTAATGCCATTTGACAAAATCAAGTTTTCCATGAATTTAGGGAGTTCAATTTAAATAACTGATTACTGAAAACCAAACAAGGTTAGGAAGATGAACAACCACCTGCATTTAGCATATGTAACGCATATTAAAGCTGTGAAATCGCAGTTGGATAAATTCCAGGATAACTGAGTTATTTAATTTTTTCGAAAAATCAATTTTTCCGGAAAAAGTGAAATAATGCAAAAACCCTCCATTTTCGACACTATGTATAATGCATAAAGTTACATTAGAATTTCCCAAGGAATCCAAATTTGTAATAAAATGGGTAGTTCCATTTAAAAAAACATACCTTTGGTATGTCGTACTTTCATGGAACACCCTGTACAAACGAAAATAATTTAAAAATGTGCAGCTCATTGATTTGCACAACTTTCATTGCGAAAATCTTTTTCTAACCCCAATATTTTCCGATATTTCCACCTTCGTCGCGCTAATGGACCACCCTGTATATACCCAAATATTTTTAAACGATTATGTTTTGTATGCGTTAATAACATTCCGTATCAAAATATTGGTCTTAAATATTTTCAGTGTAATAGAACGTACCACATAAACTGTATATTAAAAAATGTTCAACCATAGTTTCGGACACATACCTTTGCAATTCATGTAAAGTAAAACAATTAAGTTAATTTAAAAATATGAGTTTCAGTTTGTTTTGAAGTAATTCAATAAATTATTCAGAATTGTCTATTTGAAGTTTATTTTACACCTTATACAACAAAAAGTTCCAACTGGAACTGATTAATAGACACATTGCATATACGTTCAATAGCTTAATTTTAGAGGCCAATAACAAAACGGACGTGGCCAATAACTATACTCTTACACCTTAATATAAATAAGCGTTTGTAAGATTAATATGAATAGTAATTGCTATATCAGGATATTATATAATTAATGTTGAATTAATTTGGAGTAATATTAAATAAATTTTTATAGCCAAATGTATTTTAAGAAAAATTTACAACACCGCCAGGTCTACTTCTAAACGGCCAATAACTAGCTCGTTTATCCTACTATAGTTAGCAATTGAGGTGCATAAGTAATTTTACATATTAAAATATGTTACGATTAGTTTTTTGCACGTACCTAATACAATTTTAACCACAGAATTTAAAAAGTGGAAATTAAATGTTTACAGTAAGCAGTTTTTGTTGAATTTTATAGCGTAAAAATACTTTTATTTATAAACCAATTACTTTATGCAAAAGTTTACAAATTACGTTTATACAGTTTTTGTAAATTATCACAGCGAAATCAAATGTACGCAAACAAAACGATTCTATTTAGAATAAACTTTTTAGTTTAACGTGTTTGTATTTGTGTACATAAAACTAAAAAAAAATTAAATGAGGATTATGTACTTTTAACAGAAAACAAATACAAACTACTCTAAAATTTAGGGTTGAAGTAATCTCTTTTCCTGGAAGTGCCTGATCCGTTTATTTACAGTTAAAACTGGAAAGGCAAAAATAAAACATTCTGAAATGCAAGTTCAAAGAACTTATTAAGATGGTTCAGTACTTGAAAATTTTGTGTTAGTTATTATTATAATTAGTTTTTTTTCTAATTATAGCTTGTTTATATTTTTAAGTGATTCATGTGAAATGCATTAATTTAACTTGATATTAAGCTGGCTGGTTGCCCCCTTCATTTTGAAAATTTGAGCTGAAAGGTACGAGAACTAAATTTGAAACAACACCTAAATTTTTTTAAAATTTGAATTAATATTTCCCAATAGTTTTGTTGAACGATGTCAACCAAAACAAGTATAAAACAACGATTTGAAGAATATGTCGATTCATCAACAAAATGTTTGTAAAGGTGATGTTTCATCCAAAAATATTTTATTGTTCTGAATTTGGTTTAGGACCCCCATCTGGTGGAGGTGGAAGAACCAGAAAAACTCAATTGTTGAAATTGCCAACATTTCGCTTTCTGTGTGAGAGTTTTATCAAGGCTTACTTAATAAAGAGTTATCTATTCTCATGGGGTTTTTTCATCAAGGAATGATGAAGTCATTAAATATTACAACATGAATAATGTTACGCCACTAGAGTTCCCAGTATAAATTAGAATAATTGCTGCGTTTCTAGAACATTCAATTATCTTATAGATTGCCTATCATATACAGGGTGATTCATTGGTAAATGCGCATACGTTAGGATTAGATAGAGGACATCAAGAAGATTCTAAAAAACATATATATTGTACAGGTCCCCGATCCTTTAGAACCAAGATACGGGGTGTTTTATTTATTTTGTTTATTTCTTTATTTGCGCACAAGTCACGAATCACATTCTGAATTTTATTTATATCTGCAACATATTTTCCTTATCCGGTAAAGTTTTTTTTGTTCTCTTCAAATATGTAAACAGTTTTTCAAAATTTTGACATACAGGGTAGGGTGTCTTTTTTAAGTAAAAAGTCGGTCCCTGGATTAACATTAATGTTTATACGCTATTTATACGTCAGCTGTCAACATCATAAAAATTGACAAAAATCTACTATAGATATATTTATTAATATTCTATGTCGAGTAGATATAGAATAAACTACGATTTATTTTCTGCATATGCCAAAGAAATTGCAGAGCTTTATGTTCAACTTTAACCGTAGGATCCAATGACTCTTACGTTACATAAAATATTAATACGTGGTTCCACAGTCATAGAAAATGGATTGTTTCCGTTAGACCAGTTATCAGAAGCCAAAGAACGCAGTAAGACTTTCGACTTCAGAAGCATGTAGATGTGATAAATTGGCTACTATTCACTTCGGATCCTGTCGTAAAAGGAATAAGGCCTTAAACTCTTTTAAAAGAGATAATTTCAATATGAATTCCTAGTGAGCTTGAAAGAATAAGTGATAAAGACCCTTTGGATCACGACTCCTTGGATGAAGATTTTTTGGATGGAGAGGACATGTTGTTTTTAGACTAAGATTCTTACTGAAATATTAGTATGCTAGATTTTGTTAGAAAGTCCTGATAACGACGACACTGGGCCATAAGACTGCTCAGTCGACGAACCCGATATAGCAGAAGAAACAATTCTTCGGGTTAGCTTTACTCTACACGAAGTACTGTAACTGTACTTAATTAATATTATTACATGTGAATACTAAGGTGGGTAAGGGTTGGCATGTTTAGGTTTTCCTAAACCTTAATGCAAATTCTAATTTAATTTAATCAAACTTAGTCTTTTTCTTTTCTAGTCAACTCTAGTCTTTTCTTTTCTAGTCAATTCTAGTCTTTTTCTTTTCTAGTCAAGTCTAACCTTTTTCTTTCCAGTCAACTCTAGTCTTTTTCTTTTCTAGATCAATTCTAGTCTTTTTTCTTTTCTAGTCAAGTCTAACCTTTTTCTTTTCCAGTCAACTCTAGTCTTTTCTTTTCTAGTCAAGTCTAACCTTTTTCTTTCCAGTCAACTCTAGTCTTTTTTCTTTTCTAGTCAACTCTAATCTTTTTCTTTCTATTCAACTCTAGTCTTTTTCTTTTCTAGTCAACTCTAATCTTTTTCTTTTCTAGTCAATTCTAATCTTTTTCTTTTCTAGTAAACTATAGTCTTTTTTCTTTTCTAGTCAACTCTAGTCTTTTCTTTCTAGTCAATTCTAGTCTTTTTCTTTCTAGTCAAGTCTAATCTTTTCTTTTCTAGTCAATTCTAGTCTTTTTCTTTTCTAGTTGACTCTAGTCTTTTTTTTCTAGTCAACAGTAATAGCTGTGCTGTTATATTTTATGTTCTTATTTACCCTCTATAATGTTTACATACTTAATTAATATTATTACACGTGAATACTAAGGTGGGTAAGAGTTGGCATGTTTAGGTTTTCCTAAACCTTAAAGCAAATTCTAATTTAATTCTAATCAAACTTAGTCTTTTCTTTCTAGTCAACTCTAGTCTTTTTCTTTTCTAGTCAACTCTAGTCTTTTTCTTTTCTAGTCAAGTCTAATCTTTTTCTTTCTAGTCAACTCTAGGCTTCTTTCTTTTCTAGTCAACTCTAGTCCTTTCTTTTCTAGTCAACTCTAGTCTTTTTTTCTTTCAAGTCAATTCTAGTCTTTTTCTTTCTAGTCAAGTCTAATCTTTTCTTTCTAGTCAACTCAAGTTTTTTTTCTAGTCAACTCTAGTATTTTTCTTTCTAGTCAAGTCTAATCCTTTTCTTTTCTAGTCAACTCTAGGCTTCTTTTCTTTCTAGTCAAGTCTAACCTTTTTCTTTCCAGTCAACTCTAGTCTTTTTCTTTCTAGTCACCTTAGTCTTTTTCTTTCTAGTCAAGTCTAACCTTTTTCTTTTCCAGTCAACTCTAGTCTTTTCTTTTCTAGTCAAGTCTAACCTTTTTCTTTCCAGTCAACTCTAGTCTTTTCTTTTCTAGTCAACTCTAATCTTTTCTTTTCTATTCAACTCTAGTCTTTTTCTTTTCTAGTCAACTCTAATCTTTTCTTTCTAGTCAATTCTAATCTTTTTCTTTTCTAGTAAACTATAGTCTTTTTTTTCTAGTCAACTCTAGTCTTTTCTTTCTAGTCAAGTCTAATCTTTTTCTTTTCTAGTCAACTCTAGGCTTCTTTCTTTTCAGTCAACTCTAGTCCTTTTCTTTTCTAGTCAACTCTAGTCTTTTTTCTTTTCTAGTCAATTCTAGTCTTTTTCTTTTCTAGTCAAGTCTAATCTTTTTCTTTCTAGTCAACTCTAGGCTTCTTTCTTTTCTAGTCAACTCTAGTCCTTTTCTTTTCTAGTCAATCTAGTCTTTTCTTTTCTAGTCAATTCTAGTCTTTTTCTTTTCTAGTCAAGTCTAATCTTTTTTTTCTAGTCAACTTTAGTCTTTTCTAGTCAACTCTAGTCTTTTTCTTTTTCTAGTCAACTCTAGTCTTTTCTTTTCTAGAGTTGACTAGAAAAGAAAAAAGACTAGAGTTGACTAGAAAAGAAAAAGACTAGAGTTGACTAGAAAAGAAAAAGACTAAAGTTGACTAGAAAAGAAAAACACTAGAGTTGACTAGAAAAAAACGAGTTGACTAAAAAAAAAATAATAATAATAATAAATGTATTTGCCCAACAGTACCTAAAAGTACCAATTACAGGACAACAATATATATTAATACTAGAAATGTATACTTATTTAGATCAGATTGTATAACAATAATAGAATAATATAATATATAATAATATAATAACAAATATAATAAAATTTTTTAGATAATAAAAAAAATCAAAATACACGCACTCATCTTATAAGCAAACCCAATCATTGAGCAGTACCTTATATGCTGAAAAATTAACATTAAAAATATCACATTTGTCGTACACTATTGAGTTGTATAACCTCATAATTCTTTCGATAGGAGCTCGCATTAACATATTCGATTTAGTGTGATTGCTATAAAACATTAATAGATTGCGAGACTCTGCTCTTGGAATTCTAAAGTTAATTTTGACAAAAGATACATACTATCTATTTGGTTATGTAATAACTTGTATAAAAATATTAAGTCCGTTCTAATACGCCGTGATTGTAGTGAGTTCATTTCATATGTAGTATATAGTTCGTGGTTTGTAACGTTATGATTAGGGTATGTAAGATTATATTTAAACCATAGGTATTTTGTAAATCGTCTTTGTACTGACTCAATAGAACGAGAATGACAGTCATAGATTGGGTTCCAAACTACTACACAATATTCTAACTTAGACCTAATTAAGCTATAATAAAGAGTTTTAAGACATTCTAGATTAAAGAACGATTTTGTGTTTCGAATTATGAAACCTAATTTCTTTCTACAAGACAATACCGTATCATGGATGTGTTTATTGAAGTTCAATTGCGGATCGAAGGTAACCCCCAGATCATTCACTAGTTCAACTCTCTGTAATGGTTTATTGCTTACGTTATAATCGTACAATGTAATGTTATATTTACGTGTAAAACTCATTACTTTACATTTAGATATGTTTAAATTTAATTTATTTTGTTTGCACCACGCATATAGCTTATTTAATTGCTCTTGAAGGTTACAACAATCATTTAAATCTCTGATCTTGTAAAATATTTTAAGATCATCTGCAAAAAGTAATTTGTGACAATTAATGTTCGTTGTTATATCATTTATAAATATTAAGAACAATAACGGTCCTAAATTTGAACCCTGGGGAACGCCCGATAGAACTTTGAACGGTTCAGATGCATGTCCGTTATAGAACACGTATTGTTCTCTTCCTGACAGGTAAGAATTAAAAACTTTAATGTGTCTGTTGTACACCCCACCGAATTTAATTTTTGTAAAAGTAATTTGTGGTCGATTCTGTCAAAGGCCTTTGAAAAATCGGTGTATATGACATCCAATTGCCCTTTATGATCTAAAGTTTTCGATACAATTTGCGTAAACTGAGCTAAGTTAGATGCAGTTGAGCGGCCTTTTATGAACCCATGTTGCTCATTGATTATAACATGTTTTAATTGGGCATAGAGATCGTTATACACCAACATTTCCAAAGCCTTGGCAAAATTCGACAGAATAGAAATACCTCGATAGTTGCAAATGTCGGTTTTGTTTCCTGATTTGAATATTGGACAAACTTTTGCTTGCTTCCAGCAATTCGGAAATGTACACGATTTAATACATAGATTAAAAATGATTGTTAAAGGTGCAGCAAAATGATAGCACAATCATTCACTAGAAAGCTTGGTATTTTGTCGTGGCCTGCAGTGTTCTTGTTTCTCAACTTTTTAACACCTTCACAACATTGCTTTCAGAAAATGGTTTGAGCGATAATGTAAGAGAATTACTAGCGTTCTCAATTAATGTGTTCGTGGTGGAGTGTTTAATGTAGACTTCACTAAAGTATTCTGCAAACAGGTCGACAATTTGTTGTGGTTTATCTGTAGTGGTGTTGTTATAAGTCATTATGTTCGGAAGTCTAGAGGAATCTTTTTTCTTTAATAAATGTCCAAAAATTGTTTGGATTATTTTTTAAAGTATTTTGAACATGCTCTATATAATTAATGTACGCAAATTTAATTTCATGTTTAATTTGAGACCGAATTATTTTGTATTCATTATGGTAGTGATCATGTTTTGTTTTCTTAAATAATTTACGTAACTTGTCCCTCAATTTAATTTTTGCTTTTATGGTAGGGGTGAACCATTTAGGAAAATGGTAAGTGTTTTTAGGCTCTTGTAAAGTGGTACATGATTATCGAGGGTGTTGTATAATATTGAGTAGAATTTTTTACAGGCATCATTAGGATCTGAGAACAGGTTTAAAACACTCCAATCGGTACCGAGGAGAGAATCATAAAGAGTTACGAAATTCGCTTTTTAAAATTATAGTTCCTGAAAACAGTATTGATTGGAAAATGTTCAACCCTATCTATATCTAATTCGATGTCAATAGTTAAGGCTGGATGATGTGCATCTTCTCTGACAAAGGGCATACCGTCTTTAGAAACTAAACATTTGATTTCACGCATGAAAATAAGATCTAATAATCGACCATTAATATTATTAACACTGTTACATTGGGTTAGATTTAATAATTCAATAAATGAAACTAATGCGGTCTTTTTCGTTGAGTTATAGTTAATTACAAAGTTAGGAATATTGAAGTCTCCAAGAATTAGTATATGTTGATTATCACAGATGAATTCTTCGAAGGTATTTAGAAATAATTCATAATCTATAGAACAAACATTAGGCGGAATATATAGAACGTAAATGTATATAGAAAAACCGTTGTTAATTTTACACTTGCAACCCACTATATCTATTGCTGGAACAGTGTCTCTTACCACAGATACATCTACAGGTACGGTATGTAGGTAGTTTCTAATTGCTAGAAGCACCCCCTCCTCTTGAAACATGAAGAGCAGCATAGTCCCTATCGCAACGAAATATGGTGTAGTTGGATTGAAGTAGTTCACCATTGATAATGTCACTAGAAACCATGTTTCAGTGATGGCAATAATTTCAAATTCCTGTTGTTGAGCAGCTAAGTTGAATGATTCTAATTTACTTCTGAGTCCTCTGACGTTCTGATAGTAAGCACGAAAAGTTTTTAGTTTACTGTTGGGCGTTGTTAGTTTAAATTATTTTGTATAGTTTGACTAGAGTTGACTAGAAAAGAAAAAGACTAGAGTTGATTAGAAAAGAAAAAGACTAAAGTTGACTAGAAAAGAAAAAGACTAAAGTTGACTAGAAAAGAAAAATACTAGAGTTGACTAGAAAAGAAAAAGACTAGAGTTGACTAGAAAAGAAAAAGATTAGAGTTGACTAGAAAAGAAAAAGACTAGAGTTGACTAGAAAAGAAAAAGAATAGAGTTGACTAGAAAAGAAAAAGACTAGAGTTGACTAGAAAAAAAACTAGAGGTGACTAGAAAAGAAAAAGACTAGAGTTGACTACAAAAAAAAAAGACTAGAGTTGACTAGAAAAGAAAAATACTAGAGTTGATTAGAAAAGAAAAAGATTAGAGTTGACTAGAAAAAAAAACTAGAGTTGACTAGAAAAGAAAAAGACTAGAGTTGACTAGAAAAGGAAAAGACTAGAGTTGCCTAGAAAAGAAAAAGACTAAAGTTGATAAGAAAACAAAAAAGACTAGAGTTGACTAGAAAAGAAAAATACTAGAGTTGACTAGAAAAAACTTGAGTTGACTAGAAAAGAAAAAGACTAGAGTTGACTAGAAAAGAAAAAGACTAGAGTTGATTAGAAAAGAAAAAGACTAGAGTTGACTAGAAAAGAAAAAGACTAGAGTTGACTAGAAAAGAAAAAGACTAAAGTTGCCTAGAAAAGAAAAATACTAGAGTTGACTAGAAAAAAGATTGAGTTGACTAGAAAAGAAAAAGACTAGAGTTAACTAGAAAAGAAAAAGACTAGAGTTGACTAGAAAAGAAAAGACTAAAGTTGATTAGAAAACAAAAGACTAGAGTTGACTAGAAAAGAAAAATACTAGAGTTGACTAGAAAAAAACTTAGAGTTGACTAGAAAAGAAAAAGACTAGAGTTGATTAGAAAAGAAAAAGACTAGAGTTGACTAGAAAAGAAAAGACTAGAGTTAACTAGAAAAGAAAAAGACTAGAGTTGACTAGAAAAGAAAAAGACTAAAGTTGATTAGAAAACAAAAAGACTAGAGTTGACTAGAAAAGAAAAATACTAGAGTTGACTAGAAAAAAAACTTGAGTTGACTAGAAAAGAAAAAGACTAGAGTTGATTAGAAAAGAAAAAGACTAGAGTTGATTAGAAAAGAAAAAGACTAGAGTGACTAGAAAAGAAAAAGACTAACGTTGACTAGAAAAGAAAAAGACTAGAATTGATTAGAAAAGAAAAAGACTAGAGTTGACTAGAAAAGAAAAAGACTAGAGTTGACTACAAAAAAAAAAAGACTAGAGTTGACTAGAAAAGAAAAATACTAGAGTTGATTAGAAAAGAAAAAGACTAGAGTTGACTAGAAAAGAAAAAGACTAAAGTTGACTAGAAAAGAAAAATACTAGAGTTGATTAGAAAAGAAAAATACTAGAGTTGATTAGAAAAGAAAAAGACTAGAGTTGACTAGAAAAAAAAGACTAGAGTTGACTAGAAAAGAAAAAGACTAGAGTTGACTAGAAAAGGAAAAGACTAGAGTTGCCTAGAAAAGAAAAAAGCCAGAGTTGACTTGATCTTGAACACATAAATACTAGAGTTACATTATATTACACGATCTTAAGCTTGATAAAAAACTTAAAAGGGCAATAATTTTTGAACCCGTAATGCCATCTCATTTTTTAAAGCAGTTTTGGAATTGTCTTTCAATCAGCTTTTGATTGATATGGGCATTGCAAGTTGATAAACAAAAAAGTTGAAATCTTCAAAAAAAATTTTAAAGTGCAATAACTTTTGAACCCAATCTAGTAAAACAGTTTTGAAAACAGTTTTGGAATTGGTTTTCCACACGCTTTTAGTATAGGTTGTGAAACAAAAAAGTGGATATTTTCAAAAAATTTTAAAAGTGAAATAACTTTTGGGCCCAAAACCTTAAAATATTTTTAAATGCATTGGCTTGTAATTCTCTTTCGATTGAGATATTACAGGACTGTGTACATAGAATACTTTTTGAGATATTTACAGATATATGATTGCCCTTTGACCTCAAACATAACCTTACCTAATCAAATTTTTTATATTTTTTCTAATTTAATTCAACTTGTCTTATAAAGTACTACAACATATAATTTTATTTTTAAAATTGTCGAAAGACAAAAAATTAAAAAAAGTTTTTAATTTTGTTGGTAAATTTTACTTTTAGTGAAAAAAAGGTGGAAACAATAATTCCAACGTAAGTAGTATGTAAATAGTTTTGTAATAACCGTAATAGTATTAAACTATAACTGTAATTAGTTTAATACACGTTAATTAAAGACATGGTTAAGTAGCAACAAAGAAAAAGTAATTAAACATCCTGCAATTAAACAATTATTTAGGTCGATGACATTTTTTTTTCTATTACGTTATTAAAATTTTGAAAACAATAAATTAAAATCGAGAGTTAAGCAGAATTTTCCGAAATAATTCATTGCATTTCCTGTATTCTATTCTTTCACACTCGGTTCCGAAATTTAACGACACAATTCAGGTGAAAGACGAACAATGACGAGACGTTCTCTTGCTGCTTTTATAATAAATTTCGCTTTACCGGTTGCATTTCACGTGGAGTTTTCGTGAAGTGCGTTACGTCCGTCTATGAAATATACGTGCTCGATGTTTTTTAATTCGACGGTTACGTGAATTTTAACACGCTTGTACTATTTAATAATAATTAGTATTTAAAGAGAATTAGTCGAAATGGCTATTTATTTGTTATTAATCACTGTGATATTGAAATTTTGTAATTGTGCAACTTTTGAAGATTATTGGGACCGCGATTATTGTATGACTAATCTGATTGATTCCGATCGAAATGTTATGGAATTCAGTAAAGAGCCGAGCCGATCCGAATTTGCAATTAAAGGCAATTTGAAAGCTCTCCATTGTTGTGTCTCAAACTATAGGAGTGTGGAATGGTGAGTTTTTTCGATTACGTACGAGGAAAAACCACAGCTAATGGTTGATTTCTTTTTAATTCATAGTAATATTGTAACATGTAAGCATCACAAAATATTGCACTAAACTACATCATTGTAAGTCGTAGTATTAACTATGTATGGTGTTTATCTTGACCGCAAATCTCGTCATTTCTTGTTCAAACCACATCGTCAATAATAGTTGTAAACCTCACTGATTATAATGTAATTATTTTTTTGACAAATTCTACGTTTCATTTATTTTTATTAGTACGCGACATTTAATGTTTAAAACCCCGTTTCTTTTCACTTTCCGTCCAAAGACGGTCGGTATCTCAAAAACTACTGAATATTCAGGTCAATTGGTCAACAGATCATCATACACCATTTTTAGTTTTTTCGAAATATTTTCAAAAATAGTTGTTGCACACTCATTTTTTAATTACCGAAACGTAACAATAACAGTAGCAAATAATGCGCTAACAAAAGTTGTTTCTTTTCACTTTATGTCGAAGACTAGTCGGTATCTCAAAACCTACTGAATATTCAGGTCAATTGGTCAACAGCACTTTATACACCATTTTTAGTTTTATCGAAATATTTTCAAAAATAGTTATTACACACTCATTTTTTAATTACCGAGATCGGAACAAATAAATAATGCACTAACAAAAGTTGTTGTAAGTCACGATTTCTACAACTTTTATTTGAACCATTCTTCTTTAAAACACGACGGTGTTTTCCATTTTTCTAGCGTATTCGGGTTGAATTCTATAAACACATTATCTCGAAAGATTGCTTATCAAGTTTGATAATTATAATATTTAATCTTTTTTTATAATATCTACCAACTCTTGTTAAAATAGATAAGTCTAAATGCTCGCCTGAAAAGTGTCATATTCTTCAGAATTTTTTTATGTTGGATGTTTGATTTAACCGAGGATTTAACCTACTTAGTAAAAAAAAGCAAAATTCTGGTTGTTTAAATATTTTTTTTTATTATCTTAAAACGTAAGTGAATATTGTTCTACATACAGTTTTACCTGATAGGTGGCTAATTTGATGTTAGTTAAAAGTTTAGTAGCTTTACCTCATTAGTTTGAGATTTGGATAAAAAAATATCCACCTCAACTGATATTTTTTGTTTTCTGAAAAACTACTACTACCTATCTCCGATTTTTTCATATTAGGAGAATTTTTTTTTAACACAAATCAAAATTTATTTTAGAATATGTAATTTCTTTAAACTAGCAACATTGAATGAACAAGAACACAAATAATCTCGTATTGTTTTTGAAAAACTATTTTTTGAAAGTAAATGTGTATATGGACTCTTCCTTAAAGGGTCATTTGGACTACATCGATGTATATCAATAACCTCACCAAATCTTCGGCGTCTCTAAGAAAAACTGTAAAACGAACTTTTTAATCTTAAATTTTTTATTTTATCAAAATACGTTAAACTTTTTGAGAATTGTAGGTAATTTAAACACCCATAAAATAACAATACTCTCATGTAACGGAATCTGGGAAAAAAGCCGGGGTATAAAAAGTCGCGGAAAAAAAGCATTCTGGTTTTTTGAATGTATTGTTTTTAAAGAAAGAAATTGTAATAACTACCCCCGAGCACAACAAAAAAGTGCGGCCGCACCTTTTTTTCTACCGGCTTTCTTTTCACGGCTTTTCTTTCCGCCGGCTTTTTTTTCGCGGCGTTTTATTTCGCTAATGTAACCATTTTAGTTTTCGTTGAAAAAATTGTTCCAGCATTATGTGCCTAAAAAATTTTTTGAATCGTATTGTTTAGATAGAGAGATGAATCTAACATTCCAATTAAAAAGAATATGAATTGTGTCTTTTTTAGGGACCCTTCGGGGTTGGAAATGATATAAAGATCTCGCTTTGAGGGGCGATATTTCGGCCTGTCCTTCTTAAAGGATTAATTTTTATATCTTCACAGCCAACCCCGACATGTTCCTAAAAGACAATTTAAAGCATGATTTTGTTTCTTTTCCTGTAAAAAAACCGAAAAAAACTGTGAAAAATCAGTGCGTTAATAGGTGGATGGAAAAGGCAAAATAGTCTTTAATTTTGTTTTTATATTTGCTGTATTATGTAGTGAGAAGAATAAAATAGTAGTTATGGTTCAAAAAATGGGGCATATGTTTTTTCCTCTTAAAAAAATAATTCTTAACGAAAACTGTTTGAATATCACTGCTTGTAATCCGTGGATGGCAAACATGCCCCCAATTTTTTTAATGGAGGGGTCAATAAACTAATAGTTAAAGTAAAAAAATTGGGGTACATGTTTTAGCGTGTTTTTGTTTACTCGTAAAAAAATGTTCTTACGAAAACTGTTTGAATATCATAATTGATTGTAATTCTTTCATTTTTTTTAAATCTTTGAACTTATCATGTAGTATACATTGATTAACAAACTAATAGTCAAAGTAAAAATATTGGGGTACATGTTTGTTGTTCCTGTTTTTTTTGTTTGAATATCATTGCTTGCAATAGATGGAGTGCCATCCACACCCCCAATTTTTATTAAATTTTTATAGTGATCATGTAGAGGGATTAATAAACTAATAATTGAATTAAAAAATTAGGGTACATATTATGTTAATGCAAAAAAAAAATTTAAATATTTTGTAAAAAATTAGGTCTTTGTTAATTTATTTAAATGCTGGGTGTTCAAATTTAATTGTTTTGATCAGTTTAGAAATGTGTATCGATATTGCTCTCTACTTTACCGGTTAGCAAGCTAATTTGAGTTTAGTTAAAAATGTAGTAGGTTTTCATCCTTGGTTTGAGATTTGAATAAAAGAAATGTGCAGGCAGCTCTTTTTTTTGGTTTTTTGAAAAACCACTGTCTACTCCATATCTCATAATTTTTCCAATTTGATATCGGTAGAAAAAAATGATTTTAACAAAAATCCAAATTTACTTTAGACATTTGGATACACATTTTTTGTTTTATGTTTGAATCATTTAGAGGGATGAATAAACCATAAGTAAAAGAATAAAATTGTGTAAAAAATTGTTTCAACGAAAAGTGTTTGAAAATCAGTACATGAAAAGGCAAAATCTAATTTTTTTAATTTTTATTTTACTACCTATATGAAATAGCAGAATAAAAATTATGGTACATACTTTTTCGTGTAAAAAGTTTCCCGAAAACTGTCCTTAATTTTTTTGCTGTACCGTATTCTAAAACGGTTTAAAAGCAATTTATTATTAAAAATAAAAAATGTGGGATTGTTTTTTTTTGTTTTCGTGAAAAATTTTTTCTATGAAAACTAAAACTGTTTGAACATTGTGAATGCAATTCGTGTATGTGAAGGAAAAGTTTTTTACTTCTGTCATCTTGTAGATGAATGAATAAACTAACAGTTAAAGTTAAAAAAAAATGGAGCACATGAATAAATTACATACATGAATTAGGGGATATTTTTGAAAATATTCTAAACTTCACAATTATAAAAACCACTATATTCCAGGTATTGTTGAAATTGCACAAGTACTTTTTGGGAACAGGTAATAATTTTTATGTGAAACAAAAATTATCGTTACATTTTCACAATTTGTGTTTAAACCTTTTTTTAAACGTATCGGTTGCAATGTGGAGTTCTGCCTCGAGTTCTGTTGCTACTACCGCGAATTATACTCTTATTTGGTTGTGTGACCTGGCCATCACACTTCCCAACTGTTTCTTTGTTCGAGTATAAAATTATTAATTTCTGATTGGGAATATATTTTTTTTTTATTTTTTTAAAAAATATTAGTGCATAGAGATTTAAAAATCTCAGATAAAAGTGTACACAATGCCTTAAAATTAATGCAAAACTGAACTACTACTCAGTTTAAAGTATCAAAAGTGAATCTCCTAAACTAGACAAAGAAACAATTTAAATTACAACTAATATTAAAATATTAATGTTATCAAACAATTCCGCGTGTACGTAAATTATTGTTTTTACTAGACAAAGCCAGCATACTACGCATGCTTTAAGTCACAAAATGAATTAGCTCCTAAAGAAAGACAATCATGAACAATAATTGGCCTCAGCACTTACATTAACAACTAACGAATAAGTGCAAGGATCACTTTTCTGACGTGTTACGATAACACCAGGCGGCACCAGAATTCGCAACCATCTTATTAATCGAGGAACTATTCAAATCAAATGCATTTGAGTTTAAATAATTAATTGTACCCCGACAGTTCTTTTATATGTTAGGTATTGTAGTCCCTTCACAACACCGATTGTACGCAGAAGTTTTTTTTTATATGTCAGTAATAATAATTGTAGTCCAGGATCTGTTATTTGTCACTAATTGAGGTCCAGTCCTTATAACGTTTGAAATAAATTACTCCAAAGTGCCTTCCGGGGGCGGCAATTTTTTTCTAAGGCAAAAATTTTGCAAAAACATTTAGCAATTGCAAAATTGGGATTGAACCCCCGCAAATTTTTTAAATGTTGGTAATCACTGTCCAGTTCTTGTACAACTTGCAAAAAATTACTATAGAGTTTCGTCAGAAGGCAAAAATTCACAAAAATGTTTTATTTATTTTTTGTATGTTAGAAATTGTGGTACAGTTCTTAAATCGCTTGCAACAAATAATCCCAAAGTTCCGTCAGGGGACGATACTTTTTTTGTAAAATGTAACAAAAATATGTAACAACCCCAAAATTAGAATTGTACCCCTGCAGATTATTTATATGTTAGAAATTGTAGTCAATTTCTTATAACCCTTGCAACAAATAATCCCAAAGTTATGCCAGGGAACGATAATTTATTTGTAAAGTGTAAAAATTCAGCAAAAACATTAAATAATCATAAAATTAGGATGTACCCCTGCAGATTTTTTATATGTTAGAAATTATAATCCAGTTCTTATAACCCTAGCAACAAATTAAACCAAATTCCTTCAGGTGGTTACAATTTTTATTCAAAGTGTAAAATTTAGCAAAAACATTAAATGATTGCAAAATTAGGATTGTGTCCCGGCAGATTTTTTATATGCTGGTCATTGTAAGCCAGTTCTTATAACTATAGCAACAAATTACCCCAAAGTGCCGTCAGGGGGTTGCAATTTTTATTTTAAGTGTAAAAAATTAGCAAAAACATTAAACAATCACAAAAGTATTGTACCCCCACAATTTTTTTAAATCTTAGTAATTGTTGTTCAGTTCTTACAATCCTTGACATAAATTACCGCAAAGTGCCGCCAGGGGACGGGATTTTTTTTAATTGCAAACATTAAACAGTCGTAAAATTGGGATTGTACCCCGGCAGATATGTAATGTTAGTAATTGTTATCCAGTTCTTCTAACCCTTCCAACTAATTACCCCTAAGTGCGCTTTTTGCGATTTTTCAATTTTCCTTCTGTAAAATTGCCACCTTCTGTCGCCACTTTAGGGTAGTTTGTTGAAAGGGTTTTAAGGACCAACATACAAAAAAAATCTGGGGGGTACAATCCCATTTTTGCAATTTTTTGTATTTAAAAGAAAATTGATTTCAAATCCAAATCACGTCGAATGTAATAATAATTCAAGTAAATAAATAAATATATTTGTTTATGCAAAATAAGTATAAGAATTAATACTAATCGAAAGGAAACTTAATCTCCAATCATCTCACGATATTTCTCGCGGTTTCTGTTACGTATGTCTCTATTAACCAAAGCTTCGTTTTTTCGTGAGAGTGAAATTTGCTAACGAGCGACAGCGAGTCATCAATTTTTCGAACGAAAAAATTCAATTCATCTCTAATTCAAAATACTATTTTTTCTACGAAATGTAGATAAAATAATAAAAATGATAAAACTATTAGCTTTCAAATACATCCAAAGATTTCACTGTTTGAGATAAGTGAAAATGACGTAAGTCAGTCGGAAATACAGAGTTCCATCACTTTTGATGCGACTATTTAGAAGTGAAAGTAACTTTCAATAGTACTTTTATATGTATCAGTTCTGTTCTTATCTTATGTCATTATCTGAGTTTCCTTTCAAATACGTCGTAACCATACAGAAATGCAGTTAATGTAATAACAAACATTTTTAGAATAAGGGTCAACCTGTCAGGTCACCATCTTCAAAAATGGCTGCCGAAAGAAATTAGCCAATGTCTCTGCAATTGCTTGTCCAAATCTAACGTATAATAGCTCAAAATGCTCAGCATGAGATTCTACACTGATTTTGTCATGTACCGGAAAATGCTAAACCTGACCTTTTTAAAGATATCACGCTTAAATAAGAAAATTATGCAAAAAAGAACACATAAGCTCAAAATACTCAGAATAATGTTCTCCCGTATATTTCCTCATAGAGAAAAGTAGCTAAACCTAACCCATTTTATTCTATTAATGCTAAAAGGAAATCTCGTCTATCATAATGTAGTTAAAATTGCAGGAAAAATGTGAATTACTACAGTGTTCTAGTTTAAGAAACAGTGCATTCGACCCGTCCGCAACAAAAAATGTTTTTTTTTAATCGTCAGTCAAATTTTGAAATGGTCGTAAAAAGTATAAAAAGACCTTGAAAATGAGGGGTAACTCGACCCCTTTTATCCTTTAAAGTTTTCGAGTCGGAGACAGGGTGTTGACGTTTCAAGATCGAATTTGACATATAAAAATGCCCCCTAAAAGCGGAAATTATCCTGTTTTTGAATTTTGTTTAAAACAGAATAGTAAAGGAATTATTCGGGGTGACTGGTTTTAGATGGAATCCACTGTATAGTTAATCTAAATACATAGCTGCACAGTTGGCCATAAATCCATTTATAAAAATTAATTTTACTATTAGTTATAATCAATGCTATTATACGATATGTAAATATTATCTATACGGAGTTAAATGTTTATAACTACTAAAACAACAATAAATCAACACAATGATATAACATTGGTTTATAAAAAAATTTATGAATGAATATAGGATCCATTATTTTAAATATTGGTTATTTGTATATATAAATTATTTATTCTTTGAATAATCCAATATTATATTTATTTATTATTTATTTTACTAGTTTCAACTCAAACAACATAATTTGGTTTGTAATAAAAGGTTTTTTTATTACAAACCAAAGTATGTTTTTCTAAATTTCCATGTAAACCAATTGTCATATTTAACGTTTGTAAAATAATTTTGACAACTTCTGAAGATGACTCACGATAATTTTTTGAGTTGAAACTAGTAAAATAAATAATAAATAAATATAATATTGATTGCTCAAAGAATAAATAGTTAATATAAAAAAATTGTTTAAACATATTTGCAAAGTACACTAATACCTACCGAATTTTATAAGATTTTTTCATTGTGTTCTCGTGGATTAATTATTATGCTTTAGTTATTATTTGTTTTTATAATTAGGAACAACATATCACATATTAAAGAATAAAAATGCTAATATTTTTTTAAAACAAAAATATTTGATGTCAAAGTTGAAAAATACATAAACATTAATAGATAAAAAAAATCAGTGCCCACTCCATTTCAAATTTTTATAATTTTTTTAACTTTAAATATTTTCTTTTCTTTCTTCTACCCATCTCTTTCTTTTACCACTTCCTCGTCTGTTCTGTTTCTTCGGCATTCTCCCTTCCTTCTTCTTCCTTTCATTCTTATTTCACTGTACTCTTCTAACATGTTCTATGTTTTCCCAGTTTTTTCCACACCTTCTGCACATTCTCTCTTCATCGGTTATCAATACTTGTTTACATTTTATACATTTAAAATCTAAACTTGGCTATCATATTTTCCTCTTTCATGTTTTTTTTCTCTATTAAGTACTCTGGAATTCTGTCAACCATTAAGCCTTTGTACTTGTCGTAATATTTTCCTTGTGCAATTCTAGCTCTCCTTTCATGTATCTGGTTTACTTTGCCTCTCATTACTATCTCTTGTTCTATCTTTCAAACTTCACATTTTAGCCTTTTTGTTTCCTCTTTTGCTTTTTTATCTTCTTTCCCATATTTTACTTTTTGCTGCTCTATCTCCTTCTTCGTTTTTTCTGGCTTTCGATTCTTTGCTAAAGCCTCAATGTCTTTCGTCCTGTTTAAATTCTTTTCTAAGTTTACCCTGGAGTTTCTCTGTCAAGCTCTAACGTCTATCTTTAGTATATTCTTTCTCCATAATTGTCCTAATATTCTGTTTTAATTCTTGTATGTGATCTGTACCTTAGTTAGCATATCTTATACTTAAATTTTTCCACCTTATCTATCTTTTCTTCTTCTACACCATTTCATGTACTTCCCAAAAAGGGGCACACCACTCTTCCCTTTTTCTTTCTTGACTAATTTTAGGTTTTCCTACTTTTGCCTCTCTAAATATTTCTTCACAACCCTTATTACCTCTTCCATTTTTTCTTCATTGTGTGCAAAACTTACTGTATCATCTGCATCTTCCGATCTTTATTCCTCCTATCTGTTGTTTCTGTAAATCCTCTTCCATGTCTCTGATATGTGTTGAAACAACGTTGGGCTTAAAAGACATCCCTGCCTTAGCCCCTTCCCCGTCCAAAATTCTTCTTTTAACCTCCCCCTTAAATTTGAAACATTACCCAAATACACTGAAAGGTAATAATATGTACATCCGCATTAGTTTTATCATCTTAATATTTTGGGTGCATCATATGGCTATACAGGGTTGCCCGATATTTTTACATCCGGAAACCCTGCATCAAGCCCAAAATTCTAAGCAAAAAAGTCTAAATAACATATTGTCGGAAACGTACCGTTTTCACACAATTCCCAAAAATATCGCTGGCCAATGACGCTAAGCGCGCAACATTTGAATTGCCTCTCTAGTTTGAAGGTCGATAACTGCGAGCTGCTCGACTGTAACCGCCTCGATGCGGGTTCCCACGACCGGCAACTACTCGGCTCTGCTTTTTTTTCTCCCAATTCGACAGCTTGACGCGACAAAATCTAACACCAGTGACATGCGACTGTCCAAAGTTTGTTTACATCGAAGGCGTACACCACGAAATGTCTCATTCGCAAACGGCGCGTGAAAAAGTTCGTTCGAGCATGACCTTTTCTCTCTGTCTTGCCTATGCTCAACAAATGAGTGAGACAGAGAGGAAACTATTGCGCTGATGCGATATTTTTGGGAATTTTGTGAAAACGGTACGTTTCCGACCATATGTTATTTGGACTTTTTCGCTTAGAATTTTGGGCTTGATGCAGGGTTTTCGGATGTAAAAATAAACTCGGGACACCCTGTATAATAAAAGACTCGATACAACAAAACAAACAGAAACATAACCAATTTTTCAGATATTTTTTTATCCCAACACCAACCAGTGATCCGTCGACTCGGCTTGAAAAAGGAGGTGTTCGAAAGGCCAGGAGAAGATAGAAAAGTGATCTTCTCAGAGTTGTTGAGAGAACCCAAATAGAACGTTAAATTTATTTTTCGGTCCTCCGTCCATAATTACCGATTTTGCATCACTCAAAAGCGACCAGAAACACCCACTTTCTTTGCCTCGGGCTGCAAAAAAATATTGGCATATCACATTATACTCATGTCACTGAAATCAGTCCAATCCTTATGCTGCAATACGTAAATAATTAGTTGCAGTACTCTTTTACATCTTATTTTGGAAGATTTTTTAAACGCAAACATTGTAAAAAACACGTATTCTAATATATGTCGAAATGATACCGTGTTGGCAGGTGCCAAATGGCATTACCAACCGAAAATTTAAGTTTCAACAAATTTGACCATTTGTCCGCCCAAAAATCGTGTGTGTATCACCTGGCCAGAAAATGTTTTTGCGAGTGCTCGGACTTGCAGGCCGCGGACGCCATGATCCACACGCCAACACGTTCAAATTCACCCTCGAACGTTCCCTACGTATGGACTATAATGTCGCACGTATACTCAAAATAGATAATAGCGTAACAATAAAATTCATTTTTATGGCTGGATTTATGGCTAACTCCACATGGGTTTCAGAAACTGTCAAAAGCGTGCAAAATGAAACAAAAATTATTGTAAATTACATTTTCTATAACTTTTACTTCAAACGATTTTACTAATTATATCTGAACGTTGTGATTCTTTCATTAAAATTTTCGTCTTCCATTTAGGATAAAAATTATTATGTAATCGTCTATTACCCGACTCTTTCTGAGTAGAAAGCTAAGCAAATTACTTTACTATCTGTATTATATTTTGCCCTAATAACTTAATATTGCATAAAAACATGTTAAAGTAGGCCACACTTAAGTTCTGCTGAAGCACATTGCGCAATTAATTATCGCGACCTAAAGCATTCTTCGTTATTTTCACATGCATTTTTTTTCTTCGACCCCAAACCTTTTTCTCTTCGAACATGTAAATTGATATTCATCAAAGTTTCTAAACCATTTTTTTATAATAACCCGTTCGCGAACCCAAAATAATTGACTTCGTTGAAGAACCAAGCGGTTGGCAATAGCAATTTATTTTTTATTCCATTTTTGGGATACAATGACCTGCCCCTGGCTGGTTGCAGTTCCTACGAATTTCTTTGTTAAAATTGAAAGTCTATCTATAGTTTTAAAGACCACACGCGGTTTGAAAGAACCCCTTCCACCTTTATAATAAAAGTACATATTATTAAGCAGGGATATAACTTTAGTTGATAACAGAAAAGTTATGAGCACGTCAATTCATTCATTGAATCTTCGTTATCGTATATCTAAAAACAACCAATGGGACTGGTTTTGCATAATTTAAACTTAAAAAAAAGATACTCTTTCGGCTGATTATAAAGGAATTCCAATTAAAAAATCGGTGTCTCGAACCTCGTGCACCGGTTTTGTCTTTGCTTGTTAACAAATGTTCTCAGATCTTTTGTCTTGCATCAACTTTTCTGTCACACCCATATCGACTACCAATAGAAACATCTTCGTCTTGATGGTATATAAACATAAAGGAAGTCGATATGCAAATCACTTTTTTTACGACGTAGATAAATCAATAAAAACCATCGTCGTAATTATTATTCTACCGTATGTGAAATTTTTTTTAATGGCGTGATTAGAATGAAATTTTTTATTGCATCTCTATTAAGAATAAAAGTGGTCAATGACATATCTTGGCGGCGTGCAATAATCTTTCGCCATAATGGCTCGAATTTTATACCTGCATACTACGTGAGTCAAATTTTTATGGGGAAAAAAGCAGGAAACTAATCGTTCCTTGCCGGAAATTCCATTTGAATTCATACAATTAATAAATGCGACTATTTTCATGAACGAAATTCTAGCTTAACAAAAGGATTTTCCTAATGATTCATCTTAAAACCACAATCCGGATGTTTCAAAACAATTGCAATTGCATTTCTGGAAATTGTTTATGATTTCGGAATGTTTATAAGACGTTAATGCAAGTTCTGTGCTTTATTTATATGTATATGAAAGTGTGAGTGTGCACTTGAATGATTTAATACCTGTTTATCTTATTTAAACGTAATGCATTTCAATTTGCGATCTAAGAAAATGCTGTCTGCATTTTTATTTATTTCGTGTTGATCTTAATCCTGGTAGGTGCTGTAGACGAAGAAAAAAAACACGAAATTCCTGTCATTCCACCACGAACAATAACAATTATAACTAACAACAGCTGTCATATTTTTTCTAGGTTAAAATTTGACAGAATACGAAAATATAAATTGATTTCTTAGAAATGCTAGATAAAGTTTATTATTCTAAGTACAGTCAATTACTGATAAAATGTTAGCATCGATTAATGTATACTCTGTGTATTTATCCTTGGTTAAATTTAACTGCGCGCTTGCATATTTTTTTGGGTTCTTAAAATATTTTGTGGGTCGTGGGAAACAAAGCACTTTGACTCGTCTTGTTTGTAGATATTACGGGGTTGACATTAATAAAATTCTTCTATGCGCGGTACCGTTTGTACCGTATGCTCTGTTTCTCGTATCCAGTTATTACCTACACAACATGTTATTTACTTAATCTTTTTTCAAGTGCGATTCTACTTAATATAGTAAAAGTTTCGTTCCTAGTAAAGAAATCATTACTCGAATCAATCAGCGTGCAACGGGTCATTATTTAAACGAAAACATATTTCGGACAAAAGATGAACTAGTACTTCCTAGAACTTTAGGTATAAATAAATTTCTCGTTACTACCAACAATAGAATGTCTTTTAATATAATCCTCTTAGGGTGCGCCTAAGAGGGTACACAAGCTCCAAAACAAAGCGGCAAAAGCTGCAACTCGACAATGATTTATAATTTCGTCAAAAACACAAACAGCTTCATCACGTTCGGATGTTAAACTTCCACACCAAACGGGTACGGTTTATTGGACACGTTAACGTAATCGAGCTGTTTGAAACTTGTGAGAACTTGTTGAACAGCCGTTTTCGAGTAAATTTACTGGTTTTACCGACGTTTAGATACCGATCTCTTCATTCATACTAAACGCATTGGTGTTTAAAAATTTAATGCTACGAGCATCTTTTAACACGTGACCTAATTATAAATTATTCCAATTTTGTTCAGTTTAAATTTATGTTCGAAACAATCATCGTGAATTAAATCAGGCTCGTGCCTAAATATACGTGATTCAAATAAACTCGAAAATTCAAAATAATATAACATGACGTGGTTCAAGGATCAAGTGATTCATAATGTTTGTGTTATTACATCAGCGAATCATTAAGTTTATGTTAAATTAAAAAGTTATTACCTTTCTTTCCAAATACTTATCTGGTTAGATCATTAAGTGGAATGATCGATGAGTTTTCTAAATTTGTTTTAAGAGACAACAGAGAAATTTGATGACATTAATCAACGCCAAATATTTTAGTGAAACTGGAACGAGTACATATAATAAATCGAATGATTGAACAAACGAAGAAATTTAGTTTCTTTATTTTTTGCGCTTAGAACAAGCCCATTAAAACAAGGAAATGAGTAGTTTTAGTATTAGTATAACTCGTTCTCTTGCTAGAATAGACTATATTAAAATTTAGTTGTTCCTGAAATACTGTAAAATAGATGAAATAACATACACTACTCGTTCAATCACTCATTTGTTCCTCAAATCGCTTTTTCGGAGGATGTCTTTTTAGTGTCGGGAATAGAACGTTCCTTATCACCTAGCAACCAGAAAAACTGTTTATAAACAACTGTTGGTATTTGTCAATGTCAACGTCAAAATATCATTTAGATCGGCCTGATAGTTTTAACCCTTAACCGCCGTTGAGCGGTCTCAGAGACCGCATCACTACTTTGACACTGCGCAATTCATATTTACTTCATTTTTTTGTCATGCGCTTCTAGTTACCTTTTCAGTGGTGCAGTAGGGGTGTACGAGTACAGTTACGTTGCTTTAGCTCATTTATTTAGCAAGTTATAAACACCTTGCGGTCACCGAGACCGCACTACGGGGTTAGTGTAATTTTCTTGTCTTACGAACTAGATATCACTTTTGAGATTTTAACATGGCTAGTACTTTAGCGGGCCAAAAACGGTTCGTGCAACGGATCCTAATTTTGAGGAAGTAGTGTTGAAATGGTTTGAAGAAACGGAAATTTATTCTAGTGACGCTGATATAGAAGATCGCTGCGAAACGAGTGAACACGATTCAGTTTCAGAGTTAGAAATCGCTAGTGAAGACGAGAATCTATCTATTGATGCAAATGATAGTGTAAGAAACGTGAAAAATTACTACGGAAAAACCGTTTCAAGTGGTCATCCGAAAGCTTTGTTTCCCGCTCCAGAACGCCTAAACACAACTTAGTAGTTCAACTACCAGGTTTGCGACCTCCAGCTAAATTGTTAGGGGAATTCACCTGATCCAATCAGTGTATGGAGTCTTATATTTTCTGAAGAAATGTTGGAAATTGTTCTACGCTGGACAAACGTGAAGATTCAAAAGGAAAGAGCTAAATATAAGAATACACTTCGCTCAGAATTGGCAGATCTTGATGTAGTTGAATTAAAGGCGTTTCTTGGGTTATTATATTATACTGCCACTTTTGTATCAAACCACGAAAACTTGAGAGGATATATGCCACAGATGGAACTGGACGAGAAATTTTTCGTTGGGTTATGAGTAAGAATAGATTTGCATTCTTACTTGTTTGCTTACGGTTTGATAACCCAGATGATAGGAATATAAGAAAACTAAACGATCCAGTAGCTGCAATATCCGAACTATTCAATAATCTCATAAGTAATTCGCAGACTATGTACACCCTAGGCGTGAATGCTACTATTGATGAGATGCTGGTTTCTTTCAGGGGTAGAAGTAGGTTTAAAATGTACATGCCCAACAAGCCGTGTAAATACGGACTCAAAATTATGTGTATGACAGACGCTCGTAACCACTACTTTTATAATGGATATATATATACAGGTAAAGATTCTGATGGAATTGGTTTGGATTCAGAGATTCAAAAGTTTGCGAAACCTACACAAGCAGTACTACGATTATCAGTACCAATTCAAAACACCAATCGGAACATTACAGCCGACAATTGGTTTACTTCTATTGAAGTTGTAGAAGAACTGAGAAAACGGGGACTTACCTATGTAGGTACAATGAAAAAGTGCAAAAAGAAATTCCTGTACAATTCAAACCTAACAGACACAGAAAAGTTGGTGCAGAAGGTACGCTTTTGGATTTACCAAAATTTGACACTTGTTTCTTACGTCCCAAAAATCTAGGGCGGTGATCCTTTTATCATCAATGCATCACTCTGCAATATTCGACAACGAAAAGCCCGAGATTATTACTTATTATAACCTTACGAAAGGCGGAGTTGATGCAATAGACGAGAAATGTTCTAAGCATTCAACAAGCCGCAGAACCCAAAGATGGTCTATGGCAGTGTTTTTCAGAATTCTTGACATAAGTGGTGTGAATGCTCACATTCTTTATCAATCATACAAAGATACTGCCAAAATTGAAAAAGCAGATTTTGAAAGTGCTTGCAGATCAGTTGATAAGAACTCACCTCGAAAGAAGACGCAGTAATTCTCATCTAAAGTGCGACATAAAGATGGGTCTACAAAGAATTTTAGGCACTTCTAATGAACAAAATGAGCCTGTGCACAACGAAAAATTAGAGAAGAGAAAAACATGTTACATTTGTTGCCCAAAAAGAAAAGAAAAACATTTTATGTATGTTGCTCATGCCACAAACCCATTTGTTTAGAATGTTCCTCCAAGATATGCAAAAATTGTAATGTGTAGAGTGTAGAGTTCATGCGTTGAAGTTTCTTATTTTTGGATTAAAATTTTAGAGTTTTTGTTTTCTTTAGATATTATTAACATTTAACTACAAGTAAGCGTGTTTACTTTCATTAAAAATTTTAATTTTAGTGTACAGTGCAATTTTATTTAAACGTTAGAGTTTTTAAACAAAATTAACATAATGTTTTCAAATTGTATTAATAAAGTCCTTAAAATATTTTGTTGATGTCTTATCGATTATTTCTTGTTTAAACAAATGTATTAAAGCCTCTGAATTATTAAAATTTAAAAAATATCAATAACGGTACCAAATAAATTAAAATGTGAGCGGTCTGGGAGACCGCTCATCAGTAACGACGTTACTCGAAATCACTACGGTGGTTAAGGGTTAAACCGTGGCGTGTTAAAGTTCCCAAGTCGCTGTACGAGATGAAATTAAGTCCGGAACAATACCGCACGATTATTTTTTATAACTTTTAACGAAGCCTCACCCAGCAAGAATGCGTCGCAGAACTTGTTGCTGTTTTTGGCGAAGAAGCATCATCAAAGACAACCATTTATCGTTGGTATGCAGAGTTTCAGCGAGGACGCTCTAACCACAGTGACGAACCGCGTGAAGGGCGACCAAAAACCGCCGTCACTCAAGAAAACGTGGATGCTGTTCGCAACATGGTTCTGGAAGATCGTCATGTGACATACCGTGAGATTGAGGCATCATTGGACATCTCAGGGACCTCAGTTCAAAAGATCTTACCCGTTAAAAAATTGGTTTCTCGGTGGATACCGCATCTCCTCTCAGAAGAACAGAAAGCAGCTCGAGTTAATTGGTGTCGAAAAACTCTACAACGATTCAACTCAGGAACATCAAAACACGTTTACGACATCGTAAGTGGTGATGAATCATGGATCTATAGCTATGAGCCTGAATCGAAACGCCAATCTGCACTATGGGTCTTCCAAAGTGAACTGAAACCCACAAAAGTTGTTCGCTCTCGCAGCGTTGCCAAGAAAATGGTTGCATCGTTTGTTGCCAAATCAGGGCATGTAGCAACGATTGCTCTTGAAAATCAAAGAACAGTTAATGCTCAATGGTATACGACCATTTGCTTGCCTGAAGTGATCGCCGAGCTTCGGAAAGATAATCCAAATGACGCATTATGCTCCATCAAGACAAAGCAAGCTCGCACACCGCTCGAGCCACAAAGTCGTTTTTGGAACAGCAAAATGTCGAAGTTCTTGATCATCCTCCATACAGCCTGGACCTAAGCCCCAATGATTTTTTTACATTCCCAAGAATCAAGAATATGCTACGAGGAAAGCGGTTCCAACGTCTGAAGAAGCGGTGGATGCCTACAAAACAGCGATTTTGACTACACCTACTTTGGAATGGAATAAATGCTATAACGACTGGTTCCATCAAATGCAAAAGTGCATTGACTATCGCGGAGAGTACTTTGAAAAACAATAAAAAAAATGCGTTATATACCTCTTACACTTTTCTTCATTCCCGATACTTAAAAAGCAACCCTCGTATTAGAAACATTTGTGGTTATGAACAAAGACCAACGGCCGTCTTGTACAGTCGTATACCGCACTTAAGTATACACCTCTGACGAGCTCACAATAAGAGCAGAAATGCTGCATCAGGTGTTCTTTGTATTATGTACACGTTATCTTGGCTTTATCGGCAACGTGTGTTACAAGCATTAAAGCTATCGCTTAGATAGCGCTTTGCACTTGAACATACACGTGCCGTTACAATAAATTTGAAGTATTAGACCTTTAGTAACTGTAAAGTTTGAAAATTGTTGTTGTTTCTTCACAATTTCATTATGAACTTGAAAACAATGCCGAGACTACGTCAACATCAACATTTTGTCCAATTAAGTGATTTTGAACGTGGCCGTATTATTGGTATGAGAGAGGCCGGACTTTCGCTAAGAGAAATTGCTCGTCGTGTAAACCGAAATGTATTTCATCGGTATTGAGATGTTGATCCAAATGGTCCGAGGAAGGGGTTCAACATCGTCGCTGTGGATCTGGACGTCCTCGAAGGACTACAGATCGCGAAGAACGTCGCTTAAGAGTTTTGGCCACAACAGATAGATTATCAACAACTCGATCAATTGCAAATGATTGGACGAGAGGTAGAGGACTTAGATGTCAATGTCATCTGTTTATCGCCGGATAAGATCTTATGGGTTGCGTTCATATCGTCCATTTTCATGTCTTCCTCTTTACACCACTTCACCGTTTACGCAGACTAGAGGGTGGAGCAAGAATGGCATCAAATTGTGTTTAGTGACGAGTCCCGATTGTGCTTGTGGGCCCACGATGGTCGTAGGAAGGTCAGACGGATGCGTGGAGAACGTAAAAATCCAACATTTTTTGTGGAACGCAACACAGCCCTCACTCAAGGAGTTATGATATGGGGTGCAATATGTTATGGTAGCAAATCATCCTTGGTTTTTATTGACGGCAACCTTAACGCAGCTGGTTACATTGCTAATCTGTTACAACCAGTTTGCCTTCCATATCTTCAGGGGCTGCAAAATCTCATTTTGCAGCAGGATAATGCGCGTCTCATACGGCAAGGGCTACAACACGGTTTTTGGAAGAATCTAACATTGCCGTCCTCCCATAGCCTGCTCGGTCGCCTGATTTGTCGCCAATTGAACATGTATGGGATATGATTGGTAGGCGACTGGGTAATTTACCGCACTCTCCAGCTAATTTACACGATCTTCAGCAACGGATTCAAGAAGCTTAGGATGATATACCACAAGCACCTATAGATCACTTGATTGATAGCATGCCAAGCCGTCTAGATGAGTGCATTACAAATAGTGGCGGAGCAACTCATTATTGAGAAAACTTTTTAAGGCTTTTGTTTTTAAATATTAATCATCACTTTGTTTAATGAAAATAGAAAATTTCATTAAAATCCTTCAACAACTTCTAGGTGTTGCAATTTTTTTGGAAGTCAGTATATGTAATGATATTGATTAAGTGTGTAAACATTAAGAAGATAAATAGGAACATTATTGTGGATTACGCATAGGATGTCTTTATGCCAGTCTTCTTTCTCTAATATCCGTTAATGGTGGTTTGGTCTTCTTCTTATGCCCCTCTCTTCTGAAACAGATCTTTCTACAATGAACGGATATTCTGATTATTTACATGCTTGGTGGAACTTTATTCCAAAACATTCAGCATCAGGTTTATTCAGAGAAGCTGCAATTACTTCCGACTTGGACAAAGCTCGTTTGAATTTCCCTACTTCGGGTGATTGGCTCAACTGCCTTCCCTCCAGAAAGCTTGAAACTCTCTTGAATAATGACTGTTTTCAAAACGCAGTAGGTCGGAATTCATGGTCTGAGCTGTACTATTATTCAAAAAGGTCTTCTGAGCCCAGATACCTTCTATTTGTGAACCCACTGGTTTTTGTCGTACCGATAGTAAACGTCCTGTCGCGGTTTCTTTAATTCCTTGGACTAAAGTCCAAAATATTGTTTGGGATGCTTGGGACTGAGGCTGATACTATAGCCTGACTTTGGAGTTACGGAGTTGATGATTTAGCAAGATATTTTATTTTTAACATCTTAAATCGTATTTTTTTTACACAAGCTGTGAAAAATCATCATACTGCTAACTTTGAAACGGGTTTTAAAAATTACAGTTACCTAACTAACAGTACTACGGAGCTGAATTTGGGCTTAGTTTTAATCATTTCTGGTGTTGCAAATTTTTTCTCGTCCTTTTTTACGCACACAGAGTAAACAAGCGTCGTATATAATTTTGAAACAGGGTTGATTTACAAATGACGGTTGTACAACCCCTAGTGCTACGGAGCAAAATTCGGGCTTATTTTAATTGAAGTTTAACATTTATACATGGAGCAGTTTTTTCTTATGTTTCATTTTTTTTTTCAGAAACACGAAAATCTCGACGAAAATAGACGATAATATGATAATTTTTAAACAATTTTGAACGGCCACTTTTTAGACCTAGAGTTACGGAGGTGATTTTAGGCTCATTTTTTAAAAAGTTTATTTTTCAGTCATTTCTGGGGCTGCAATTTTTTCTCGCCTTTTCTTCCAAATACACTCGTAAATAACTTTGAAGTATGGTTGATGCAGACAGAATTTTAAAACCGTTTTGATTCACAAAAACTGTAACAACTAATATATAAAGTAAATTTTTCGCAATCATACAGTTTTTACAAGAATACGGAAAATAGAGGTCAATATCGGAACTTGGAAACTATTTTGATTCAACAGTTAAACAATCGTTTGAGTTTGAGCTACGGAGCTGATTTTGGGTGCGTTTTAAATTTATTTGTATGAATAATTTCTAACGTAATTGTTTCGTAATTTTGAAAGTTTAGTTTAGAGGGAACTTTGAAACTGTTTTAGTTACTGAAAAGCACATAATCGTTACAGCTGATAGTTTCAGGTGCTACTTTTTTTTGTGTATTTCTAGTTTCTACATAAATGCAGGAAATAGAAGGCAATGTGATAATGGGTTTAAATGTTTAGAGCCACAAAAACTGGTAAGACAACCTTAAAATACCGATGACTAATTATTAATTGAAAAGTGAATTTCCTTTAAAATGAGCCCACAATCAGCTCCGAAGCTTTTACAATTGTCTAACTGTAGCGAAGCGCTTGAGCTACGGAGCTGATTTTGGACAAATTTCAAAAGATATATTTTTCGTTTATACGCAAATATAATAACTAAACGACATAATAACTTTGAAACTGTTTTGATTTAAAAAAAAAAAAAAAACTGTTACAGTTAGACTACGGAGCTGATTTTAAAGAAAATTAAATTTTGTTATCGATAATGTGGGATGCAAAACTAACATAGTTCGAAAATCTCGGTTTTGATTACCAAAATCTTTTATATGAACATCAGAGCCTAGAGCTACGGAGCTGATTTTAGACGCATTGCAAAATATCACTAATTTCTTGTGCCGAAAAAGGAAACGACATAATAACTTTGAAATTGTTTTGATTTAAAAAATAAAATAGTTACAGTTGAACTACCGATCTGATTTTTAAAGGAAATTAAATTTTGTAAAGATAATTTTTGATGCAATTTTTGGTAACTTTCATATTTTGAAAATTCAATACCGCTTTGATCTCGGTTTTGATTAACAAAATGTTTTATACTAACATCATAGCCTAGGGCTACAGAGCTGATTTTGGACGTATTTCAAAAGATATTTATTTTCGATCACTAAATCCTTATGCCGAAATTTTTTTTGTATTTTTTTTTTTTAGTTTACATGTACGCAAATGCAATAAACGACCGACATAGTAACTTTCATACTATTTTTATACAAAGAAAGGTTTCAGTTCTACTACGGAGCTGATTTTAAAGGAAATTAAATTATGTATCGATAATTTTTTTTCTCATAGCTTTCATAGTTTGAAAATTCGAAACCGTTTTGGTGTCGTGTTTAATTAACAAAATCTGTCACAGAATAAATCATAGCCTAGAGCTGTGGAGCTAATTTTGGACTTGGAACTGTTTAGAGTCACGAAAACTGTTAAAACAACCCTAAAAACTGCCGAGCTGATTGTGACCAATTTTAATAGACATTAATAGAAAATTTAATTTCCTTTAAAATCAGCTCCGAAGTTTTTACTGTTGCTTAACTGTAGAGAAGCGCTTGAGCTACGGAGCTGATTTTGGACAAACTGAAGATTTCTTTCGATCAGTAATTTATTGTGCCAAAATGTTTTGTACCTTTTTTAGTTTACACCTTACACGCAAATACAATTAATAAACGACATAAATAATTTTAAATGTTTTGATTAAAAAAAAACGGTTACAGTTAGACTACGGAGCTGATTTTAAAGGAAATTAAAAATTGTATCAATAATTTCTAATGCAATTTTTCATAACAGTAAATAGTTTGAAAAGTCGAAACCTTTTTGAAATATTTTACACTAACATAGCTTAGAGCTACGGAGCTGATTTGAACGCATTTCAAAAGAATTTATTTTGGATCACTAATTTCTTGGGCTGAAATTTTATTTTTTTTTAGTTTATACGCAAATGAAATGAACGACATAATAACATTTAAACTGTTTTGATTTATAAAAAAAGGTTACAATTTTTCATTACTTTCATTGTTTGAAACCGTTTCGATCTCAGTTTTGATTACGGAGCTGATTTTGAACGCATTTGAAGAGATATTTATTTTCGATCTTGTACTGAAATTTTTTGTATCTTTTCTTTTAGTTTATACGCAAATACAATAAATAAACGACATAATAACTTAAACTGTTTTGATTTAAAAAAAAATAGTTACTGTTAGTCTACGGAGCTGATTTTGAAAGAAATTAAGTTTTGTATCCGTAATTTCTGATGCAATTATTCATAACTTTCACAGCTGGAAAATTCGAAACCGTTTTGATCTCGATTTTGATTAACAAAATCTTTTACACTTATATCATAGCCTATAGCTACGGAGCTGATTTTGGGATCATTTTAATTGAAATTATCTATGTGCTAGAACACAGGAAGGTATTATTATAACTTTGATTGAAAATCAAACTGAGATATTCCAGTTTATAGAAAAATAATCTAAAAATTAGGTGATTGTTTGTTTTTGTATGTAGATTAGATAACGTACACTTATTGCATTTTTACTGATGGCGCCAACTTGTATAAATGTTATCATTTATTGTTCTTTCAAAAGTCACGATATTTTAGTGTAGGCGCGGTACGACGCTCCTTATTTTTTTTTTCGAGAAATAAAATAAATTGATGATGAATGCTTCTTAAAATCCGAGTTAAAACACTTCTAAACCACAAACCTCGCCAATTACATTATATAAAATACAGACCACAAAGGGAACAAATGCTTTCGTATATAATTTCTGGAAATGATAGCAGTACATGCAGGAAGTTAGTTACAAATATGGATTACTATAATTATTTATAGTAAGTAAGTAAATATTTATAGTTATTCTAGGAACACATTCGCATTATTAAATATGTATACATAAACTTTCTATACTGAAAATATACATATGCATGTATGAGCTTTTTTTCTGAATTAAACTTTTTAATAACTTCCTGCAAAAAAGACACCTGTTATTAACATATTTAGAACCAATAGAAATAAGCCATTAAACTAAAATCAACATAGACCAATATAAATTATATATATTCTAGATAAAATTGTTTATGCAATTCGGTTCATTTCTTAATTCTCCTGCTCGTGCCGACTACAATTTTTAAATTCGCAATATTAATATTGGTACAAAAATGTGTGTAATTGGTACCGAATTATTTTTTTGGATTCAAAAATCCACATGCTCGAAAAACAAAAGTAGAGCCCTAAATCTTTTGTGTTTACTTTGGCTTTAAATCAACATTTCGGTCATTAAAAAAAGCGCCGTTATTCTTCGTCAAATATTTATCGGTTATAAATATTCAGTGGGAAACGGAAACGTCACAACGTTCCTAACTTCATAATTCGAAAAAAAACCTCTTCATTTCGATTCTTACAAATGCAACACGTATGGCGAAAAAAACTTATTTTTCCCAGGATGGCAGGACAAGCGACAATCGCTTTACTTGTTGAGCCTGTTTACTAACGTTCTTCGGTGTTGATTACGAACTTGTAATACAATATGCAATACAAATTTTTACAGTCGTCTTTGTTTTACGATTAAATTTACATAGAAAATTTAGATATTTTTACTTTTTAAAAAATATTATATGAACGAACGACGATGTATCGTAATGTGACAATTTAAAATCACAAAGACGTTTGTAATGAACTAAACTAGCTTAGCATGACTGTGACAACTTTTTTCCGTTTTGGTAACCGTTTCCCGTATTTACCGCAGCTTTTATAAAGAGTAGAAGTCTCCGACATCGTTACGTAATTTACTACCAAGAAAAGCTATTAAATTTTTAACATTGTCATCGACAAAAAGATAATTATAAAATTGACCCTTCGAGCTTTATACGACGATCCCAGATGTTTTTAAACTAATTTAAGCCTTTTTTTATTCTTAATTTAATTTTCTTTTGTCTTATACAACGTGTACGCATTTTGCGAAATTGCCAGATGTAATACTAAGAAGGAAAGATAAAATCGTAACTAACTAGAATATTAATTCGGCGCGTTTCCGTCGCAATGAGGCGAAATTGTTATTTATCCATTATTCCGTTTCCTAGAATAATTAATTTTGTTTTTGTGTAATGATTTTGAACGTTGCTTTTATTTCAGGTTCAAAGATGGTAAACCTTATCCGTGGTATGGCACACATTCAAAGTTAATCATATATCCGAGAAGTTTGAATCAAACTATTTACGCCCCGGTCGTGTCTTCCGACGACGCCGGAAATTACACCTGTGTGATCAGAAATGATTCTGCAGTTTATGCACATACCATGATCTTAAGCGTATTTGGTAAGTACATTTCCTAAATCGCGTAATTAATTCAATTTAATGTTTCATCAATAGTGGTATATTAGGGAAGTTGTCCAGTCAAGAGGTAGGTTTGAGCTTGCACTTGGTAAAGTCTGTATACTATTGGCGCGGAGTAATAAATCATAATTGCTTGAAATAATTCTTTATTTTCTTGTGAAAGCGGTACTTCTACGGTTTAGTAAAAACCAATAAATTCGAACCAAAATACGATCATTGTGCCGCTCTTGCAGCATATCGACCCATCTAGGGTCTGAGAACAATAGTTTAATCTGTGTAAACACGTTGCCATCAGCCCAGGTACTGACGAAACGAGAATCATAGCCGTAGATGCGGATATTATACCAAGATACAAAAATAATGGTATATAATACGTAAGAAGTAAAATTTGTAATGTGATCTACTATACAAATAAAATAAATAACATATAACCACATAATAATTCATATCAAGGTAGATTTTACTATTATAATATATTTACCTACTAAAAATATGATTTTCCAAACGTATCAGGTACCTACGCCACTGCAATACGGGAGATTCGATAATTCTGACAGGTTTATTACTCCGCGCCAATAGTATACTGAGTATAGAGTTGTTAAGTTTAACCCAAGTTTTCGATCTTGAGACGTTGCCGCTCTCGACGCCAAATTGGAAAAATGGCGTCAATCTCTCTTTGTCAACATTTCGATTTCCGTACCATTCACTTAAAAATACCTAGTTAATATAAAAATGTAGAGTATAAAACTTGCCTTATTTTTTTTTTGCTCAGATTAATAGTTCTTGAGATACAACAAAATTTTAATCTTTGTTGCTTATTTCTTCAACCTTTTCAACCAGGTTAATCATAATGAATCTGTACCTGAGGATGTTTTTCACTGTCGATCTCATCTTTTGAAGAACTATCTTCTTCAATAGTAATCGTGGGAGATATTCGTCATCTGATTCGGATAAAACTTCTGGAGCGTTTTCACATGAGTCTCCACTACAAAAGAAACATATGACAGAGCACCTTAACTAAATTTTCCTGCATCCGAAGGCCCGACTACATCATTTTTTACAGGAAATAAACTTCAAAAGTGTTTCAGGAGCAGGGTCCTTCGTCGTAGTTATCGGCGCAAGGCCAATTTTACTCTTTTCATCCCCATTCTACTGGTTTTTTCGACTGGTTTAACCATGACTGAACGTGATGGTGAGTTCAAAGCGAATACAATTTTGCGGCATCTTTCATTACAGATTTTGCGAAATGTTTGTAGTGCAAAGTGATATTGTTGTCGTTGAAATCGCTGTGAAGTGCGACCAAAAATGTTTCATCTTTGAACATTTGGTTCAATTCGGTTTAGCGGTTCATACTTTTTCATGGTGTTCAAAAACTTCCTTTATTGAAAAGCCGCTGAATGATATGGAGAAATAAAATATTCTCAGCTGTTGTTTCCCCATATTTTAAGCTCAAAGGAGAGTTTACTTTTTCTTGAATCTTTCCTCTACCAGGTTTTCTAAAATAAAATTTGTAAGGCCCTTACCAGCGCTGTTAGAAAAAAAAGAAGAATAAAAATTTTTTCCGACCAAAAAAAAAAAAATAAAAAAAAAACATTTTTTTTTTTTTTTTTTTTTTTTTTTTTTTTTTTTTTTTTTTTTTTTTTTTTTTTTTTAGACTCATCGCACTTTCTCCATGGCTTTTTAGCATTTATTAGAGCTTAAGTGATGCTGTAGAACGTAGTGACGCAGCCAAAACGGCCGAAGCACAAAAGCCACTCTCATAAAATATACTATTTTTTCTTCAAACGCAAGGAAAAAGAAACAAAACACCGAAATAAACCTAAAGAATTTTTATAAAAAATCCCTTTCTTTGTAAAAACAAACAAGAAATTATTGATTATATTGTCATTAAATTTATCTGTTGGCGGCGCTTAAGTACTTACAGACAGTGAACATGTAATGGCATACTTAACTGACGTTTGAAGAAACACATTCTTTATTTGCTTTCTTAGATACTACTTCTTAAGAAACTATCACTGAATCATTAAAATTTATTGCTTTCCTGGTCGGTGGATTCTTTCTTCGCTTTTAGTGCTCTTGTCCGCTGCATCACTTTGGTATCCGTCCAATACAACAATGACAGTAATGCCATAACGTTTATCACACACTGGATGTAACTAGTTCAAATCGATACAAATGTTTCGTTGGTATACGACTCGATGAAGAAGATATCCTCCATCTACAATACCAGTACTGATAGACATAAACTCATCTATCCTTGAAAAATGAGAATGCAAAGAGAGCCAATCCGTCAGTTTTTTTAGATCTTCCTTATCACGGATAACCATGTACATATCATGTCCACATGTTTCTCTGTTGTTTCTATTGAAATTCCTTCATCACACACATTGTGCAAATACACCATCTCTAGTGTCCATATCGTGAGAATATCAGTTATTCCGCGTCCACGTGTGAGATCTCCAAGAGTTTTCATTGAACTCATTAACGTTCGTTCAATGGTCATATCTGACCAAATTCCAGACCAAAACTTATCGGATCGTCTGATGGTGAAAAATTCTAGTGGGTTCTGTATGGTGACCAAGTACAGTTGCCAAGAACCCATTCTTTCTGTTTCGATGAACTGTTTCATTAGATTGACCATACGGAAATATTTGATCCATAGTTTTCCCTGGCTCGTCTATTTTCGAGTACTACTATAAGTTCTTTTTTGAATTTTTTAAACAGTGCAGTAACCGCGAGAACTACCTATCGGTCGATATTGTTGAGTATTAATTCCATAGCATGACGGTCTTCTTGCGAGAATTCAATCGTTTCCAAAATTATTTGTGCCAATGAAAGATTAGCTAAATTTGGGCTCTGACGGCTCGACCATGGCATGCCCTAACATCTTCTCTGTGCATAAGTGATACTCAAAAGATCTTTTAGCCCACTACCAGCCATTATATACACAATACAACCCATGAAAGACATCAATAAGTGAAAACATCTAAGCCTCACAACGCTATTACTCAAAGACAACTTGATCACAGGTGGACATTATATCTCTTGCTTTTAGATAGAGTGGCTGATAAAACGTCACGATACATGTCTGTTGGTTTAAGGATTTAGATTGCAGAGAAGTAGAGTGAAGAGCGGTGAAAATTCGTCCATTTCCCATATAACCCATGAAAATCGTAAGGCGATAGCGCCTTCAAGCCTGCCGATTTTTTGTTTCTTTGAAAGATTTTTATCGGTACCGATCCATACTTTCTAATGACTTCTGCTGACGGCATTCTAGTTAAGCGAAGTCTAGTGCTATAGAACTTTTAGGTGTCACACAATCAATACCTCCCATGGCGTGAAAAGTATTGAGGCCATCGATGGTGTCATTGTTATCGTCGATTTTATTTTCCATTTCCCCAGTGGGCCTCGTTTATGATTCATCCAAAAACGTTTTTAACGTTGTTGGCACGACGCTATCTACGTCTTACAGAAAATTATCCGACGGTGGATACTGATTTGTCTCATATACTTGAGATCTTATGTCTCATAGAACAATCGGGGCTGCGGCGCGAACGATTCGCATTCGCTCTTCCGCTAAATATGACTTTCCATTAGAGTACCATGCATCAGTAATGACTTTATATCTCTTGTTGTGAAAGCACACAATCCATGACTTCCTTGCAGACTACACTGAGAATATCATCTCCATAGTTTTTACGTAATCATCCAGAGCAAACTGACATATTTCAGACAAGTGCTACGCATCAAAACTGATGAGTTTTTAAAAAATCGTTCACTTTTGACGTCATTACGTTTAATACCTGGTTCCTTGATAGTTTTTAATTCTCTCTCTCTTACAGAGTCTCACTGAATCAACTACACTCGAACTACGCTCACAGATAAAATAAATATTATTTGTAGATACCATGTAGCACGTTCTATATTGAAACAGGCACGCAAAAAACTAAAGAGACTCTTCATTACCCACTCCCCACTCCCCTGTTTGAGGTTAGCTTGTAATACAAAATGAATCATTGCCGGCTCCCGAATCTTAAAAATTAATAATCTGAGAAGAAAAGTTGTATACAAAAATATAGAGAATTTCATACTCTACATTTTTTATAGTAACTATTTTTATTTAAATCGTACAGAAATCGAAATATTGGCAGAATATGCTTCTTGGCGTCGTGAGCTACAAAGGTCGAAACTTTAAATATTAATTAGTAGGTTAAACTCTACCAAACATAAACTTTCTATAACCTTTTGCAAAATCAGGCTTTTTTCTTGCTCCATTGACTGGACTAAAGCTTTTTTAATGATTCTGATTATTTTCCTTAGGTTGGCACCGAGGGGAAGTTACACATAACATTCAAAACACAATTTAAAAATTGATATTTTAATTCTCTATAAACAACGTTTGCGCGCGTTTACCGAAATATTTTAAAACTAAAAAAAAAACATACTTCCCCTGGGTTAGGTTGGCAACATATTTAAAGCTTTAAGTTTCCGCACTTGATTTTCAAACTGAAATGGCACCAAATGTAAAATTTTTGATCACGGTAACTAATCAGTGTTGCCAACCCATTATTTGTTTAAGTGCCTATTTCAGTTCCAAAAAAACCGCGGACCGGCGAGTTGAAGTACAAATGAGTGCTCGATTTTTTGTATTTACAAACCATATCAAATACTACTACACAAATCGTTTTATTCTTTACTCAATCTAATAGAATATTTCTAATTTTAAGTACGCATGATATTTTTCTACAGTAATTTCTCTGAACTACATTCAATTTTACCTTGAAAACATCGACGCTTCCAAGAATTACGACCTACTACCAATCAATAATCCACGAAGCTTTCTCAAATATGTCATTGCATTTACTAAATATAATAAAAATATTTGATGAATGATTAAGGTCTTTGTGTTGTATTATAACAGCGGGGGAGAAAATTCGCGGAACGTCTTTTTTTTAGGTACACGCGATGTGTACATGTGCACAGGTGGCCACCAACAATATGTACGTATTATTTTTAGATATCCCACTTACAAGCTGACAGTTGGCGAATGCACGCTTTTTCAAAAACAATTACATTCAACTTGTTACACCTGCATAGATATAATAGTCCTACGCATATCCGGTAAACGTGATTTCATTTTCGCCACCAACTGGGCGGTTGACGTGCATCGTAGGTTGATCCATGGTTTCAAAGAAAGTTATCAGTAAAACTTGATCCAGTATTCAATGGTATTTATGCTGAATGGGAATGAATGTCGCAATAGTTACATTCTTTTCTCTCATCTAAAACAGTATGTTCATTGAAATTTCCGCGAAGTCAATTATCAGGTAATTAGGATGAATTAAGTAACTCGATTTGATGAGGTCAGATTACTTAATTGTCGTTTTATTTCCTAAAACATTATCGTGTTAAGAAATGCCAACGTTTACTTAATCTTTTGTGTATACAGGACATGGCGTAATCTTTATCTATTAAATTAATTTCATAAAGTACCTGGGTTGTTTTTTTCCGAAGGTAGGTTGAGTTTTTCTTATCGTTGTTTCAAGCAAATGCTATCGCTGAAACATATTTATCTCGAAAATTCTATCTTTAGAAAATGTTATCATTTGCTTTATTTGTAATCAAACATTTTTCACAAGCTCTGGTGTATTTATTGAAGGACCATCTTGTTTTCCTCAATATTTAAAAACAAGGGTATTCAAGCAATGCGTACTTCGATACCACAATGACACACGCATCCCGAACCTGAAGGTTTACTGTAAACAATCTAGAAACATGTTTAAATAACACAAAGAAGACACGTGGAAATTGGACTAACAGACGGGAAAACTAATACCTGTCTTAGAAATAAAACGAAAGTAGAAGACAGGTAGCGTAATAAAACACTGGAAAAAAAGTCCGACGAAAAAAAAGGCCAAATAAAAAAAAGCATCACGTGATTGGTTGTGTTAAAAATGACGCAATTGTTAATAATAATAATAATAATAGGCCTTTTTTTCCTGTGGCTTTTGACACACTATCTTAATATCCCGGCTCTTTTCCGTGATTTTTATATCCAGGTTTTTGATTCCTCGGCTTTTTTCCGAGGTTTTTTCCAGAGGCCTTTTTTCCGCGGCTATTTTTCCTATATTCAGAAAACGTGGTGAGTCGTATAACCAAATTAAAGTGGCAATCGGCTGGACATTATAATGAGAGGAGAGGACAACTGGTGGAGTAGGAAGATCGCTGAATGGAGAAGACATCGAAGTATACCACATGCAAGATGGAGAGACGATATCGAGAAAACAGCAGGGAAATAATGCATGGGAATAACATTCGATCGAATAAAATGGCAACAAATACGGGTCGCGTTAGTCCTAAATGGAATAATTTGCGCTGAATGATGAGCATGATCATTTTGTTTGTTTTCAAAAATGGTTTTTTCTACTCCTGTATTGTAATTCATATATTAGAGTTTTACAATCTGTCCTCTAATGAAAAAAAATTCAACAAAGAGTTTCTCCCCTTCTAATCTCTATATTTCTTCACTGTTACTCCCTTTTTCCATTGCTAGAATTACGAGGCTGGCACTCTTATATCACCACTTTGGGGGATTCTCCTTTCAGCTACATCAATGGTCCATGATTTTTCTCCTGCGCCAGTCTACATTTTTGACCGTTTTTCTTCTGTCATTGTTTTTTTATGTACACACTTCCGATCCAAACGCTAAGATTGTTTCACTCTCTTCTCTGTTGCAATGAATGACTTTATTTTTTCGATCAATAACCTTGTTGGCTTACAGTTTCAAAGTTTCCTCTTCTGCACTGAACCTATAATTACTGCTATAGCCGGTTGACATATTAAGAAAATCACTGAGCTACGTTAATTGTTATTGTTTTGCATCGATTAAGTTTGATGTTTACAGTTTCAGAACGAGTTTATTTGGGTAGTCTTTACTAGACATTTTGGATGAAGTGTTTTTGCTCTTAAAATTACCGTAATTGACATCTGATAGTCTTCAAAGTTTTAGATTGTGAAAATAAGCTCGGTTGGCAACAAATTTTCACGTTTACACACAAAAAGAAAAGTTAGCAAAAACTAGCACATGTTTATTTAACGCTAGCACACCTTAATAACGGGATTATTGAGGTTTCAATATGAGGGAGCTAAGGAGCTCAGCCCGCTCCAAAAATTTTGATCTTTTGAAATTTTGAAAAAGAAACGGTTGGATGGATAACACTCCGTGCCGAATCGTTTTGGCCTTTCAAACATTAACTTATCATCGCATACAATTCTGACTGTGCAGAATGATAGACGACCTCTCTCTGTCCTGGTGATATTCGTTTGTATGTCGAAGTGGACTGAGGCGGTTGATTTCGTTCTTTTGTGTGATAAGGTGGTGAAGACTATGCGTTACCAGGAAACTCTTCAACATGGATTCAGTCTTGAATCCTTGGTTTTCACTGTTATTCTATGTTTCCAGTTTTAGTTGGTTATATTTAGCTTTAGACTCTACAATCTTAAGTAAGATTTCCAGATTTTCTTTAAGGTTTCGTTCTTTAAAATGGAATTCTCGTGCAGGGTTTTTCATTGCTCCATCATTACCGGAGGTAGGGAACCTAAACCAAGCAGGAACTCTATCGCGACTGTGGGTGTAGTTCTCATGGCGTCATGGTGCACTTTTGCCAACTTCGCTTTCGCTGTGCTTTGGTCTATTTTCCTCCACCAGAATACAGATGCATTAACGTCACCAGGTCTGACTACCTGCTTGTAGACACAGTTACTTGCTTTGCCAATCATCTTGCGGCATGACCATTAAGTTTTTATGACCTTTTTAGTTGTTTTAGGGAAGTGACCTTCTCATGTCAGTTTATGGTCTAGAATCATCTCCAGGTATTTTCAGCTCTTTTGGTAGGGGGATCATTTAGTTTATTTATTTATTTATTTATTCGATCCTAGGGACGTTTAAATTTCTTCGTTTCGTAAATAATACAATGGTGGTTTTATTTGGACTTACGCTCAAACCTTCTTTAAGACACAAGTCTAGTGTTAGTCTGATTGGTTTCGCATTTTCTCTCCAATAAAAGAATCAATTTGTTTAGAAATTGTTGCGATTGTAAGTTTGAAAACAGTCACCCTGTATAATATATACAGTGTATTCCAACTAAAACAAGCAACTCCGAATAATTCCTTTACTATTTTGTTTTGAACAAAAACCAAAAACATGGCAATATTTCGCTCCTTCTAGGTGATGGTGGGATGAACAAAAACAACTAGTTGGTTGCAGTTGACTACCAACTCAGTCTTGTAGATAACCTTGAAAAAGTTCACACAATGGTGTGAGATGCTTCGGTAAATACAACCGAGTTGCTTTTGTTGATCCTGCCTCCACCTAAAAGGGTTCAATAAGAGTATACTCATAAATAAACAATTTTTGGAGGAAACTTATGGAAATTTGTGTTTTTTGAGGAACATCTTTTAACGTCAAATTTGACCTCGAAACGTCATACTCTGTCCACCAGAATACAGATGCATTAACGTCACCAGGTCTGACTACCTGCTTGTAGACACAGTTACTTGCTTTGCCAATCATCTTGCGGCATGACCATTAAGTTTTTATGGCCTTTTTAGTTGTTTTAGGGAAGTGACCTTCCCATGTCAGTTTATGGTGTAGAACCATCTCCAGGTATTTTCAGCTGTTTTGGTAGGGGGATCATTTAGTTTATTTATTTATTCGATCCTAGGGACGTTTAAATTTCTTCGTTTCGTAAATGATACAATGGTGGTTTTATTTGGACTTACGCTCAAACCTTCTTTAAGACACAAGTCTAGTGTTAGTCTGATTGGTTTCCCATTTTCTCTCCAATAAAAGAATCATGCTACAGTAATAGCTATGTCATCGTCGACCACAATAAGGGAGAAATATCTCCCCTTGCGGGAAACCTCAAATAGTGCGGACCACATAATGTGGCGCAACCAATATGCTAGCAGTCACCACTTCGCTCACCACCATTAATTATCCAGTTGATAATGGGGTTGTTTATCTCTATCTTACTAAGGGGATGAGTAATTGAAACATAGGCAGCATTATCAAACTCTCTTTATGTCCATAAAGGCTCTTAGGGCTATTTCATTTGATCCACTTGGGCGTTGATTGGTTTTTTTGATAGGCAAATTGATTTTTGGTTATTTATCACTACCTCTGTTCTTATATATTGGTCCATTAGTTTCTTCTTTGTCTTGAACATAAATAATGAGAGACTGATTGGTCGTCAAGGGGCTTGTTGTTCCTCGTGTGTATGAATTATTTCCATCATATGCGAGGAACATCACCATAAAGAAGCAAACTGCATATAAATAAATAAATACTTTGAGGAGTGTTAAGAAGTTCTGTGTGGAATGAGACTAGGAAATACTTCATCTAGGCCTGGAGTCTTGAAAGGATTAGGCGTTGCCATTCTATTGATGAGAGGATAGTCATGCTCTACTTCCTATGACCTCTCTAACCTCTCCCAAGTGGAAAGTACAGCCTAGAAAGTGCTTTGCAAGCTATTCTTTTTACAGTTTCCTGGAAGGTTGTCGTTTTCTCGTTTCAAAGCACCAACGTTTTTCTGAGTGCCTTTTGAGAAAGTCAACAAGTTCACCAATAGGCCGCAAAAATCAAAATCAATTTCTTAAATAACAATTAAAGTCGCTATAGTTTTGTACCTTGTACCTTGATTCCACAATCATCCACCATGATGTAATGTCAACAGATGAATGTTTTTTTTTCATTTATTAATTGGTTGAATTGGTTTTACTTACTTGAAAGGTATAACATACAACAAACTGCACTTGATTACTGAGCATATTTTGGCATTGTTTGAGATTTGATAAAAAAAATGTTTTCAAGATTTGGAGGTTCACAAGCTATAGATGGAAAAAATTTGTCACGACACCCTAAACTCTCAAAATAAAAAACCCAATTGAAGCCATAAATCCAGCCCTAAAATGATTTTTACTAAAACAACAATTAATCAACACAAATAATTCTTATTTTAACATTTGTTTATAAAAAACATTGCTTAATCAAATAGCAAAATCGAGCTTTTTTCATAGTATTCGCATCGATCAATTACTATACAAATTTAGCAGTAATGGTTTTTATAATTATAAACAATATATCAAAGAGTAAAATGCTAATATTTTTAAAACGAAATAATTTGAATGGCTACAAGGGACATTATAGTCCATACGTAGTGGACGTTCGATGGTGAATTTGGAACGTGTTGGCGGTGATTAATTTTAGGCGAATTTAGCATTAGATGGTTTTTTATAATTATAATAGCATTTTATTCTTTGATATGTTGTTTATAATTCTAAAAACTGTTTATTGTTAGATTTCCATAATAATTAATCCAAAAGCTCTAAAATTCGATAGATATAAGTGTACTTTGCAAATTATAAACAAATGTTAAAATAAGAATTATTTGTGTTAATTAATTGTTGTTGTAGTAGTTTTAAACAATTAATTTAATATAGATAAAAATATGTATATAGCTTATTAGTAAAATTCATTTTGATGGTTGGATTCATGGCTAACTTCACATGGGTAAATTAAAATTACTCTGATGTTTTGTTTGAATTTAAATTAAATCCCGATCAAATAGGAGAAAAATTTTAAATCATTGAAGTAAAGAACTTACTTCAGTCCTTATAGACAAAAACCAGATTATTATCATACAACAACTTAGAACAAAGGAATCGAAGGAAAGAAAAGTCGTTTATTCGAAATGAGAAACGCGAAAAGAAAAAACATACAGCGTAACCAACAATAAAGGCGAATACTTATGCATGCATTTTGATGTATTATTATCGTTTCATGTAAAACATTTCTCTGAATTAGCGACCACTTGAACTTAGCGTATCAAATCAGTCGTAAGTAGGGAACATTTCGAGTCGAGTTCTTATGGCAGTACATCGGTGAATGTTTATGAATAAGCTTTGTTCAAGTGTCTAATTTGTAATGCACTATAAGTTTTTCTTTTCATTGAACTAGCACGCAATAAAATGTAAAAACAATACTAATTTTAACTTGGTCACAAAAAACGTTTGTAAAGTTTTATTAATTAATTTAATTAAAAATTGTCAAAATCATCTGACGACTACTACTTTTGCAGACGCAGGCGACTAAGCTCAATCAAAAGCTGCCGAGCACAACTAACCTAAATATTACGACTGTCACATCAAATCTGTGATGCTTATTTTTTAAAAATAGTATGAACTCGTGTGTAAACTTCTTTTTGTCACATTCAAGTCAAGACATTTCCAAATTATCATTGTGACACTTGTTTTGTAGTAAATGCCATAGAATGTCTGGTTACTTCAACAAAAGAGGATATAATAATACAAATACTTTTTATTGCGATGATTAACAGTAATTCCATGTTTGCTAGTTCAGAGAATTGTTACATAATCTGAAATTTCCTATTAGCTGGAACAATACATAAGTTTCAAAATTGGGAAAAGGACAATAACTATTCTACATTCATATCCAATATGAAGACGGGCACATCCTTTCTTCATTTATGCTATTAAAACTAGTCACATAATTTCGCTGCAAACTATTTTATTGTCGTCGTTCGATCGACATTTATACTGCAGCGTGTTATTTCTGTCACTTCCTGCCAAAAGACAAAGAAATTAAAAAAAAAACAGTTGCAACTACTCACAATTCTAATAAAAACTTTTTCGCGAATATTTACTCATTCATCGAATATTCGATCCAAATTTAGCTTTTAACACCGGCAGTCGATTAAGGATAATAATAAAATAATAATGATGGAATTTACAAACACCTCTCAATGCATAACAAGGACTAAACAATATATCGCGACACCTGCATAAATACTCACATGTCATTTATGTTAACGCATACGTTAACGATTTTCTTTTCTTTATTTTTAGAAAAAGTTCCTGTCGATCCTCTGGTTACGTACAGCACGGACAACGTACAATCTCCTGTGGGAGAGACGGTACGATTATTTTGCGAAGCGTTTGCCGGTGAGTACTATAATTTTTTTTTCCATTTCCACCTGAAACACTATGTTTTGACTCGTGAATAAAGTTTGATCACGTTTGATATTTTCGTAATATGTAAAAAAAATACGATTAAATGTAACCAGGTGTGGCCACATTATTTATACAGGGTGACTTTTTTAAATTTACAATCGCTATGATTTCTAAACAAAAACGAATTTGAAGAAAAACAAAAACACGTCAATTTTAATATACAGAGGGGCGATTTTTGATGTATTAATGGCAGTTGTGGAGTCAATAGATAACCGATTTTCAAATAAATGGAATGGCCAAAGAGAGTTAATTAAATGGCACCTGCTTTAACGCCCTTAGATTTTGTTTTGTATGGTCTTTGGAAATCAGTCGTTTTTAAAAGTCAATCAGAGTACATTGAAGACTTGCGGCGAAAATTACTGCAGAATATCGCCGAAATTCGCAGAAACGTTTGAAAATGTTTGACAAAAATTCGAGAGTAGGCTCTATCATTGTCTTCAAAATAACATTTATTGAAAGACAACAAAAAAATTAATTAACAAATGGTTAAGAATAAATAATCCCTGTCTAATTTTCATTTTTGTTCAAAAATTATTGAAAATAAAATACTAAGTGCGCCACTGAAATCCTTATTAAATTTTTAAAAACACAAGTGGTGTCACGTCATTTAAAAATTCTTACGGGTAATCCCGCGGACTACTACTGTCATTAGTACGTCCAAAAATTGTCCCCCTCGATATTAAAATTCGTTTTTGTTTAGAAATTGTTGCGATTGTAAGTTTGAAAAAAGTCACCCTATATAATACATACAGTGTATTCCAACTAAAACAAGCAACCCCGAATAATTCCTTTACTATTTTGTTTTGAACAAAATCCAAAACATGGCAATTTTTCAATGATTACTCTTTTAGTCCCTTCTAGGTGTTGGTGGGATTAACAAAAACAACTAATTGGTTGCAGTTGCCTACCAACTCAGTCCTGTAGATAACCTTGAAAAAGCTCACACAGTGGTGTGAGATACTTCGGCAAATACAACCAACTGAATTGAGTTGCTTTTGTTGATCCCGCCTCCACCTAAAAGGGTTCAATAAGAGTATACTCATAAATAAACAATTTTTGGAGGAAACTTATGGAAATTTGTGTTTTTTGAGGGACATCTTTTAACGTCAAATTTGACCTCGAAACGTCATACTCTGTCCACCATCTCAAAAATTTTAAATGGCAAAAGGGATCGAGTTATCCCTCATTTTGCAAAGTCTTTTTATGACTATGTAATTTATTGCAAAATTTGACTGGCAGATTTTAAAAAGAATTATGATTGATCTCGAGATATTATTGAATTCAAATGTAAATTGAGCTCACGTGAATTAAAATGTCGAGCGTGTGAATCATCAACACATTCTTAAATTCCGCTCCACATTGCACCCCTCCCAACTAGAAGATTTTTACTATTGGAAGGGGTCACCACGACGCATTTATAGTTGTTCAACAAATTCATTGTAAAGAAGACATGAACTTTCTCTTTACTCTGAAGTCTTTGAAATCAAACACTCGTGTTTTGAAGCGAATCCCTAAAGGTGCCAGGATGATCATTGCCAAACAATTACGCAGCCTAATCAAACAGTGCATCCTTTTGAATAATGAGGCTTCTTGGCACAATCTTATGTTATTCTCTTACAAAGCCCTTAACATACCGAAAAATAAATCTAAGCAGTCCTTAATATCGTTGGTCAAGGAAAACATATCCCCACCTTTTCAAAACAAATGAAACTAGAACTGAAACGGGTCAAGCCAAAATAGCCGATTTTGACATTTGTGAGGCTGTAAAACTTTCAACTTGTATTGACTCACTTGCCCCCTCGAATAATGCACCTACAAAGCTTTGATGTTGAAACAACCAAGTCCTTCAGGGAACTTCCAGTTTCCCCTTTGCCTTCTACAGATGACGAAGTCTTAAAGTCGACATTAACCTAGTCCCAAGTGGAATTCTTTCAGGCTCTGGGATGGATGGTTTACGCCAAACAACACCTCAAAGACTTTATTTGTCATGCTGCTGGACAAGACGTTTTAAACAATCACACCGACTTCTGCAATTTGATGTACTCTGGAAAGGCATTTATCCTTTCATTTATGGTGCCTCACTATGCGCTCTTTGTAAGAAGGATGCAGGTTTAAGACTAATAGCTTTTGGTGGCGTTTTTCGAAGACTGGCTGAGAAACTTGCTTGCTATTTCGCCAATCAACAAGGACAATGTGCTTCTTAAGATTGATTTCAAGAATGCATTTAATTCAATCGAACGAGAAGTTCCTTCACTTTACGCTTTTTACATCAATGTTACCACCATCCAACTCACCTTTTCTTCGGAGAACATGTCATACCGTCTCAAGTCAGTGCACAATAGGGAATCCCTGCTGGAAGTTTAAGTTTTAGTCTAGGAATTCATCCCTAATTTAATCCCTTAAATCATTATTAAGCGTCTGGTACTATATGTGACGATCCAAATATTGTCATCAACTACCTCAACAAAATAATCACACGTGGACGCCAGCTTGGACTCGAAATCAATCCAACTAAATGCGATCTTTATTTCTCTTGTGGAAAGATTGATGACGTCATCTTGAAAAAGATACAAAAGATTGCCCCAGGTATTCAAGTCATGAATTCCAAAACTTTGCGATTATGTGTTCGTCAAACACACACAGTTACACTTCGATCGTGTAGCCAAAATCAATGCACATTCATTGAAAAATTGTTTTTCCATCCCGAATTTGACTTACCTAAGTCGAACCTGTCCATTTTGGAAATATTCTCATATGATGGGCCTCCTAGATGAACCAATCCGATCCTCCCTCAAGTCTATTCTGAGTATAAAACTTTACAAAAATCAATGGATACTGGCATCATTTCCTATCCGTTGTGGGGGTTTGGGAATTTGTAAAATATTCGATATTGCTCTTTGAGCTTTTCTGGTCTCGACTCGCGGTTCAGAGAAACTCGTTAATGAAATTTTACACTCCAATTCGGTGGAGTTTCTTCTTCATCTAAAGCCAAACGCTATGGACACCTGATTTGATTGATCAAAAATTCAATTGTGCTAAGTTGTGATCCAAGATAAGGCACCTTTTGTAGCCACCAACCAACCGAAGCAAGTGCTTGACTTTACGCAATCCCTTCCCCTCACGTGGGTACCCTTACTGATAGCAAATCTTTCCGCATCTGTTGCGCCCCCAGGATTGGATATGAACTATGCCAACCCCATACCTGCGTTTATGGTCACTGAATTTGGCTTGCACGGTTTGAGCTACAGTAAAAGGGCAGACATGGTGAACTAAATCAAATAATTCATCGTTCCATTGCTGTGGGGCGTTTCATCTACGTCACTTAATTTTAACACTGATCAACGTTCTAAGGAGTATCTTACTCAAATGGACGAAATCTTTAATTTGTCATAATATTTTGATCTTCTACAGCTCTTTTCACATTTTGAAAGACTTCGGGAATGATCGAATGGCGTATCAAGTCAGGTGACATGGCTAGCTATTCAATAGGACCTCTTCTACCCATCCAGTTATTTGGAAATCGGTTATTCAAATAGTGGAGAACTATAGCTGCATAGTAATGTGGTGGCGTTCCATCTTGTTGAAGAACAAGTTCATTTTGTAATAAGTTTGGATTTTGTTCCATAGTTGCATTAATGAGAGGGTCTATTTGATTTTCCTGCATATTCAAATACATGTCTCCGTTTAAATTTCCTGGTATAAAAAGGGGTTCGATAATATGATTACTTAAAATTGTCGAGTTTCTGGCGATTTCGTGTATGCGTTTCTCGCGTGGCATATGGATTCGTGTCACTCCAAATGAGATGAACCTATGCTTTCACTGGAGTTACTAGAATAATTTATAAAAGCGTCCTCATGTATTTATTCAGGCAGGCAGACGTGTAAAATATTGTGTCTATCCGAATTATAAGAACTGTACGTGTTAAATAAGTAATCTCTTAATACCGTTGAAGAGTGTAATTCGTCCCTGGCTGTATTTATACTTATCTCGCGATTGTGGAAGCGGAACAATAAGCGATAATATTCGTAACATACATCCACTCCAAATTTCACAAAATTCTATACTTCTATCATTTAATTCATGTACTTTATCCGTGATACTGTAGATGGTTGAGATAATTTAGTAAGGGACTGTATTGTCCATGAGAGTAACTTGGCCTAATACAGCAACACCTTTGTTTTGTCATTAACTGTTGTAGGTAAATTGGAGTTTGGTGTTCAAACTGAAATCTTGAAATTCCCTTCTTCGAAGCTCAGTGGGTTGGTTAGCGGTTTCTTCCACTTTATCTCCGTAGCTTGTAAAACTGCTTCCACAAGGAATTGAAATTCACTTGCCTTTTGTGAACTGAACGTTTGATAGTATTACTACTAGGTACTGGTAGGCAACACCATCACTAGTATGATGTAGTTCTCGACCCAGAGTCCACACTAGTGGTGGTCATTATGATTATCAATGAATTTATCTACAAAAACTTATCCATAGACATCAGGTGGGAGGAATAGTGGTAGGGAAAAAAGTTATGGATATAAGCGTATGCGGACGACATAGTAGCAATAGCAAAAAGTGAACAAGAGATGAAAGAGGTAATAAAAATATTGAGGAAATACTTGGAAAATTTGACAGTAGGCATATATATGGTTTGAGCGTATATTCCAGTTTCTGCTTTATTCGTTGTCAGTTGTCACTTGTTAAATCTGACGTTCAACGTTCAAACAAAAATATTCCCACACAGTAACCAAAAAACCCACATATATGCAATGCCATAACGCAGTGGCGTCCCGAGCTAGACAAGGATGTCTTTCTTTGAAAAGGTCTATTGTAGAATCGGTCCACAAAAGCATCTCGTTAGCAATTTTTAATCAATATTGTACCTCCTCCGTGAGCTGCGTAAGAAGCATATAATTTAAGTCTTGGAATGGTAACTAGTACATGCAAAGGTGCAACACGAAATTTGGAGGTCAATAATCTAGTAGAAATTTCATGTTTGTCATTTTTGCACCATATGCAATAGGGTCATAGAAAAATAACCGAACAGAGCTGATGTCTTAAAATTCGTTTAACTCTATCGAGAAATTTGAATTTGGTGTAAGCCGCGACTCAAAGGTTTCCCATTCCGAGTTGAATACTTATGGAATTGATTCTTCCCAGGAGATCTGTAATTCCCTTAACTATGACTGGAGCTGTAGGGATTAAAATATCTGTGAAATATTGTAAAATATTGATTGTTTTGGATTCGAAGAGCCATTGTGTTTTAATTGGGCATTGGAGTAAATTTGATCGGATAAAGAATTCCAACGCAGATCCAGTGCGTTTATATTATAGTAAATAGTGAAGATCTTGTATTTTAAAAACCTGAAAGAACCTTGGAATCATTCGATATTCCTGCGGTTGATAAAATAGTAATGTTTGACAACTGCGCTTACACATTATGTTTCTTGTTAGTAACAGAACCCGTTTCTATAAATTTATTTGTTAGTTCCATCACATTCTTTACTGTCAATGAAATATCAGAATTGAAAAACTCTCCAGTATCTTTCCAGTACTTTTATCTTAACTACCACTTAATCTAAAGCTAAAACCCTCATATTTATGTTTCCTATTTCCACCCCCACCTCTACTGCCTTCTCAATACTTTTTCCAAATCACCGGTGTAAAGGGGGAACAGAATTGGGCTCAAATGGCTGCCTTACATCACTCCTTTCTTTGTCCAAAACCTCTCTATCTCCACTTTAACTCTACATCACTTCCCGTATTGCCTCTTACTAAATCTTATTCCATTTTTCCTTAGTACTTCTGCTTACCAAATCAAAAACAGCCTTGATATCCATGAACAGTACCTACATTTTCCTTCCTTTGTTTTCCTACTCATTATTTGCCAAATGTTTCAATATAAATATGTTGTCTATGGTTCTCTTTCTTATTCTAAATTCTGCCTGCTAATTTTCCATAAGTTTCTTCTTCTTAACACTATATTTTGTATCTACCGTTTGTCGGACTCACCCCTGTACATTTTTGGTTCCTATCTCCTCACTTATAACGATATATGAATCATTCTCTCCATCCTTTTGGATATTCATTTCCTCTCCAGATTTTGCTCAATACCCTTCTTATCTTTTCCATCGCCTTCTCGTCTATATACTTTCACTGTTCTCCCTGTAATTCATCCGTTCCTGTCGCTTTCTAAGTTTTTACTCTTCTCAGCTCATCTTCGATTTCTGCTCTTTCTATCTCACCCTCCCTCTTTTTCCTCCATCGGTCATTATTTGTCCCAGTCTCGGGTTTTTCCCATACACCTTCTAGGAACTCCACACTCGTGCGTTTATGAAACATGCAATATGTTTAAAATGCAAAACTTTTGTTTCACGGTGTAAAAAAAAAACAAAATAAAATGTGGCGATACCTTCAAATTGTATCAAATTTGTATACTTTGTACTAATGATTCCATAGGTTTTTTCCTTCGTGGATTTTTTCCTTGTGCTATTTTTCTTACATTTGATATACAGGGTGATTCATTAAGGATGGCGACCGGTCGTATCTCGGAAACCGTACGTCTTACAACATTGGGAAAAAAATTCTTATAACAAAGTCTACTCATACAAAGTGTTTTAAAGTTTTTAAGATCGTAGTTTTTTTCTAGATGGCGCAATCTATAATTTACAAACACAGGTAAATAAGTAATACTATATACCTTTTTGTAAGCTGGTTATAGTTATAGCATTGCATTTGAAACTTCCCCAAAAATAACAAATAGAGATAAGTTTTACATAAGGCCCTCTAGTTTCCAATAAAACATTAAATGTGATCTTGCTATCTGCTTCTGAAATTAACCTTTAATGCTCTTTAAATGGAGCCTAAGTTTATGAAAATCGGTTTACGCATGTGGAAGTTACAGTGTTTTTTTCTCTCAATAAAAGTAACATTCCCCCACCACTTTGCAATAGGTAATATAGAAAAATAACTTAACCAAAGTTTTAAAGTAGAAACAGTAGTTTCTAATGCTGGCATTGTTTACTAACCTTAATTAAGATATATTTTGTAAAAACCTCAATTATATTTTGTAAATTATAGATTGCGCCATCTAGAGGAAAACTACGGACTTAAAATTATTTTAAAACACTTTTATGGGTCAAGTTTGTTATAAGAATTTTTTTTCCCATAGTTGTAGGACGTGCGGTTTCCGAAATCACCCTGTATATTCTTGGCACAAGCCTTATAGAATAAACAATTTTGAACAACGAATGAAGAATTAAAACGGTGTAATAAAGAGATTTTGGGTCACTTATAATAACGTCAAAAATAACCTACTCTGTGATTATAAATAAATATAACGTCGAGCAATTTCAATAGAGGTTTTTGACTGCGTTATAATTTTTAACCCCAACCTAATTTATTGTGACGGTTTACAATTAATTTGACAGCGCATTGCAGATTGATCGCCCTATAACCACAGTAAACGTAATTAACATTCACCGCAAATAAAGTTTGGCGTTATCGTTATGTGGTTATATCGTTTGATCTTAATTTTTTTCTTGCTGCGCATGCGCACAAATAAGGGTAACCGCGGAGACTGCTATTTTAGGTGACCAAAAATCTCCATATTATGTAACAAGGGACACTTTATATTAACCAAGTCATAAATTTTATTTTAAATCTCTTTATAGTGATTTTAATTCTATTGAAATTTTAACTGGTGCGTTTTTTTTCAGGAGTCTACGATCTTCCAGATACGTTCAACGAAGCAATGTGGCTTAAAGATGGAGAAATTTTGAATTTTAGAGATAATAATAATAATAACGCTTCGCGAATTAAGCAAAACCAAGTATTGAGGTACGTATGTGTGCATCATATTCGTGTTAATTTTGAGGCTTGCACTTCTCGGAAAGGGATTATTAACGGCACGCATTTTCCCCAATTTAACTAGAATTCTATTAACATGCAATGAAGTAATTTAGCGACAATTAGTTTTTTCACCTAATCTTATTTTACTATTTGCGAATACAAGGCCATCAAATGCTTTTGTTAGAATAAGGCATATATGGATACAGAACTCTAGGTTAGATCATTGAAAAACCACGTAATTACAGGTAATTAGCAACGTTCCAGTTGCACGTAGATAATGGTGATACTTTACTGGACTTAAATGTACAAAAACATTGCTAAACTGGTTATAAAATACGCGACAATGTTTCGTGAGAAAGCCAACTTGTTTTTCAGTTGTTCGTCATTAATTTAATTGAATTTTATTTCTCTTCTGTTAATCTGGATATTTAAATTTTTTTATTATTTTCAGGGAAGGCGGTCAAACTGTCGGCGCTTACCTTGTCATACAAAATTTGAAGAAAGAAGACTACGGGGGAGTATGTGTGTAGAATTAACAAACCTGCAAGTAGCGTAGATTTACACACGAAAATCCAAGAACCGAGAGATACTAGTCAGTACAATGTAATGAAGTAATATAGCTATGTATTACAAATTTTGTTTTTATTACAGAACTTATTTCGTCATTAACTCCAAATCCAGTACCTTACAAAAAAATACTGGTCGGATTGGGAATCGGCGCGTTACTTCTTATAACCGTTGTAATTCTTTATATACGGTTCAGTTTATGTCTAAGAGTGAAATTGAAAGATCGCTTCGGACGACTTTCCGAAGAAGATGACAAAAACAGCGCCCTTGTGGTTTATTCCGAACAGGATTCAGAAATAAGTTTGGGCGTGCTGCTATCCAATTTGGAGGCTAAATATAAATATAAATGCGGCTCGAGAGTGTTGCCACCGAATGTAAATACATGTAAGTACCATATCGAAATCGCCAATTTTTGTTAAGACAAAAATTCTGTAGGGTACTGCGACTTAGCCGAAGCTTTTAGTAAAAGTCACCGAATTATAGCGGTGATATCGCCATCTGCCGTGGGTGATAAGTGGGAGTGTTCAGTATTATATCAAGCCCTTAAGCAATTACACGAATTAGATCCTCAATTTTCTTGCGTGCTGCTTAAATCGTTCCCAACCAGCGGCGACAAAGTTAAAAATTCTAAAGGGGAATCGTTTTCGTCGCTTGTACGAAACATTAATGTGATACATTGGGAGAGGTCGGAAGATGAAAAATTTTGGCTGTCCTTGCGTTTGAAGCTGCCACCAAAAAGAATTACTGAGTTAGTATAACTGAGAACAATTCTTCAAGACTGAACACGTACAACATGTTCGTGTAAATGTATTTTTTATTTGCATTTCTTCTTTTTTTAATACAATTAGAATTAACGTTTTTTTTTATTTCTCTAATATTATAATGTTTTTTATTACTATTATAATATTAGAATGTTTTTTACTTGTAATTCTTAAGTCGTTTTTTATAATAAATTTTTTTATAAAATGTTTGTAGTTTCAATTGGCATAGATCGGATCAGAAGAAATATTAACAAACTGCAAAATAAAACAACAATTTTGTGACACATTCTTGTAAGATGTCGCTTCAAAACGTTTCTATGACTTCAATTTTTCTAGAAGTGCCTTTCCGATATAAAGAAAAAGAAAGAAACATTTGTCTCCACAAAAGTAAGGTAATTAAGGTAAGGTAAGGTATTTACTTTACTTTCTACAGTATCCGCAAGAGGTCTGTGATACCTCCACATGTGAATTTTTTGGAAACAAATATGGCATTCGTTTCCCGCCCTCCACACATTTTTTATGCGAAAAACAAATTTTTTTTTATGTTAACCAACATTTTTGGAAGGTGGGCAAAGGAAAATTTTTCCCGAACAAACATGGGCAATCAATGGACAAACGATATATTGTGAGAAAAGTTCATTTTTTTTTATTTTTTGCATTTTCACCAAAGAATGTTTTATCACAAAAAATGTTGGGGGTGGACAAACGAAAATGTTTCTTGGACAAGCATAATCAATCGATGGGCAGACGATATAGTGTGAAAAAAGTTAATTTTTGGTTTTTTCACTTATAATTGCACAAGCGGTTTGTATTTTACCGAGTAAATTTGGGTTGTTTAATGAAAATCTGTTGTCTTAACAATGTGACGAGAAAAACTGACAATTATTTAAAACACGACACTGAATGGCACACAAGAGTGTAAGATCCAGGTCAAAAATTCTCTCGAATGTGCCATTCAGAAGAGCGTTTTTAGGTTGACAGTTTTTAAAATCAAATTGCTAAAGAAAACAAATTTGAATTTAAACAACGCAAATTTACTCGCTAAAATACAAACCTCGAGTGTAATTCTGCAGGACAATTCATTGAATACGAAAACTAGAACATGTCAAACTATTTATTTTGAATGCATATAAATTTTAAGTTGAATAAATTGACAGATTAACACTTTAAATATCAATGGAGACCGCGATAATTGATTAATAAATTCTTAAGTGAAAGAACCACTATAAGCATTTGTCACTGAAAAGTTTTTATCAAAAACTTTTATTTACCATAAGAATTTTTTGAAGGGTGATTTTATTCTTGGTTATTTCGCAAAAAAAATTTTTTTTTTACATAAAAAATATTTGGAGGGTGGGCAAACAAAAATTTTTCCTGGGCAAACATGGGAAATCGGTGGGTAAACGATATAGAGTGAAAAAATTAATTTTTTGTGTTTTTTGATGAAAAATGTTTTTTGGCCAACTAAGAATGGACGCCGGCTATATCTCGGTAACCATTGGTTAGAACCAACTTGCCGAAACACATTTTTATTGGTAAGTAGGCCAAAAGACACTGCTGGAAATTATTTTCGAGTTCAAAAAATGGCCGCTAGGTGGTGCAACTCTCATAGCCAATCACAAAAAAGGACTTCGTTTTTACTATAAGGAGTGTTAAAACCATTTTTGAAAAAAAAACGTTTTCCGTAAATCACTAGAAGACGCAAATTAGTAGGAGATTGAACTTTTTAAACCAACAGTGGTTTGTATCATTTTACCAGTGGCGTGCACGGAGGTAGTACGCGACGTTTATTTAAAAAAAATAAGGTTTTACATTTTTTTTTCAAATTTGATAAGAATTTATCGTTAGCAATTGAAACCACACTAAATTCACCTCTTGAGCTTTTTCGCTCACATTCACTGTTTTCGATGAAAATGAAAAAAAAACTACGATTAATCTTTTTTTACTGTATTGTTTTAAAAAATAACAAAAAAATAAAAGAATCATGTACGCTATCTTTTGAAATTAACAAAAATCTAAAACCAAAACTAAAAAATGCACTAAACATATAATAGTTGCTGAAAAATAATTGAGTACCTACTATAATATTTTTTTAATTGAACCTCTGTGGACGCCCCTGTAGAACTTTTGGTTTAAAACATTCATCTGTATACGTTAAAAAGTGCCACTAAGTTTTAACATCATACTAATTTGCGTGTTCTAGTTATTTACAAAATACGTTTTTTAAAAAATTACACCCTATAATAAAAACTAGGTCGTTTAAGATCTATGTTTATATAATCTTTTTGTCTTCAAATTGAGTAAGGAACATCGTTCTGAAGTTTGGCCAAATACTTCATTAACACCCTGTATGTCTAAAAAAACTGCTACTAAAAGAAACCACCATTATTGGTATCAAATTTGTCAATTATCGTATAAAACTAGCCATTCAACATTTTATTGATACAATAGTACCCAAGCACGTATGTGAGGTGGGAGTAAATAAATAAATAATTAATTAATTTTGTTGTACCTTTGATATTTGATATTAATTACCATAAAGTCAACATGAAATGAAAGTTGCGGTTTTAAAATTCCCGTTCCACAAACATAAATTTCTACTTGGTAGGATCTGACAAAAAAAATTTTGTATCTTCGTGCCAGTTTTGGGCGTTGTTAAAAAGAATTATTTTAATTCGACTTCTCGTCTTCGTTTCCATCGTCGTCCGTTATGCCGCAACAACCTCTGGTCGTTGATTGAAAAAACTTTTCAATCAATGCTCTGGTTCATCTCAACAAGCCCGGGTTCATCGTTAGCCGCGAGCTCCAGGTATTTATATTTTTATTTAAGTAACTAAGTGAATAAACAACATTGAAATTAAAAATGACATTAAGGCTTTTTTTATTTATATTTTATTTTTGATAGATAAGTAAAGAGTTTTGTATAGTAATAATTCAGTATAGTAACTGTCAATACAATGTGTCAATAACTAAGTATAAATTTTGTCCTGATAAATATTTTGTGTAGAATAACCTAAAATGTGTAGCAAGGGAAACCCTTTAATTTTTAATATATTAGCAGAATGTTCCACAACCAAAGCAAGAGTGGGCAAAATGATGTTGCCCACGGAGAAGTCAACACTCCTGTATTTATGCCCGTCGGAACTCAAGTAAAAATTAAGTTTTTTAAGATTTTGCACTCTCAACTTTTTGTTTTAGGGCACGCTGAAAGGTTTGTTAACCGAACAGTTGGAAAAATTAGATTTACAAATCATGCTTTCCAATACATATCACTTGGGAATTAAGCCGGTATGTATTAAATAACCACTTAATTATAATTATTTCAATTCTTCGTGTAGGGAATAGAGGTATTGAAAAAAGCCGGTGGTTTACACAAGTTCATGAATTGGAACAGGTGCTTACTAACCGATTCTGGTGGTTTTCAAATGGTGTCACTTTTAAAGTTGGCAGAAATTACGGAGGAAGGAGTTAAGTTTGAATCCCTTAGTGACCAAAAGTCGGAAATCGTATTAACACCTGAACATTCTATAGAAATTCAAAACGCAATAGGAGCCGACATTATAATGCAGTTGGATGATGTTGTAAAAACGACTAGTCCAGATAAAGCACGAATCGAGGAAGCTATGCACCGGACTACGAGGTGGTTAGATCGATGTTTGAAGGTACACCAAAGAGTCGATGATCAAAATATATTTCCTATTGTACAAGGAACTTTAAATGCAGAGTTAAGGACGGCTAGTGCTAAAGCACACATGGAAAGGGATGTCCGTGGTTTTGCAATTGGTGGTTTGAGCGGGGGTGAAAGTAAAGATGATTTTTGGAAAATGGTACATTTGTCCACCGATATTTTACCGAAGAATAAACCGAGGTATTTAATGGGCGTTGGTTTTGCTGTTGATTTGGTGGTGTGCTGTGCCCTTGGTGTCGACATGTTTGATTGTGTTTTTCCTACCCGAACAGCTGTAAGCATACTTTCTAATATGTGCAGTAGTTTTAAATATTTATTTGCAGAGGTTTGGATGTGCCCTAGTCATGAATGGTCAATTGAACTTGAAACAAAAAACCTACAAGTTGGACTTAAATCCAATAGATAATGATTGCGATTGTTCAACTTGTAAAACATACACAAGAGCATATTTGCATCACATCGCAACCATACATACAGTTTCCTGCCATTTACTCACAGTGCACAACGTGGCCTTCCAATTAAGGCTAATGAAGAATATAAGAGATAACATTACTGCAAACACCTATCCACAATTTGTACAACAATTCATGTCTGATTTATACCCTAATGCGGACTACCCTACTTGGATTGTAGATTCATTGCAAGCAGTAAACATTAAATTACTAAGTACTTGATTCGAATATAGTATATTTTCACAACCCTTTACATCACATAAAATCATCGGAATCATTACCATCATCAGTATTAAGTTGCATATTATCAGATTTAAACAGAGTGCTATAACTTCTCATCTCAGCTTCTTCAGCTTTACGTTTCTCTTCCATTTTGTCCTTTTCTTTTTGTTCTCTCAATTGTTTTTTCTTATCCTCGCGTTCCAACCCGTCTCTTTTTTCCCTTTCTGCTCTAAAATCTGGAAAATCTTCCTTTTTCGTTTTGTTCAATCTATTCACTATGTCATTTATTCTTTTGGCCACTTTAATTTTACGCACTTCTTTTTCCTTATGGAAACCTATTTGACCTACTTCCATTGCCGCTGTTTTCTTTAAGTTATTCCACATAGTGTAAACCACTTCAATGTCATTCATTTTATTACCTTGTATGCTGTTCGCTTTCACAAGTTGAGCAGCATCCTCTAAGACATTTGACGGGATGTCATCTATCGCTTGTCCCTGAAACGTTTTAAATTACACTTTTTCGGTGAAGGTGCTTGCCTTACAGGTTTTAACCGTAAATAGACATGTGCCGACGACACTTTATCAACATGAAACCAAACGTCTTGGGCCATCCCCATTTGATTAAATCTTCATCTTAAAAATATAATTAGATTTGGTTAATTAAAATATTAATAACATACTCTCGTGTTTGTCTATGCCCATAAATAGTTTTACTGGAGGCGATACGATGGTACTTTCAAAATAAAACACCATTTTTTTATAAGGTTCTTGCTTTTTTGAAAAGATCTTAGGTTATGTGGATGATTTTATACACTGCGCGAAAGTTATAACGAATTTGATCCATAACAGGTAACGAATTCCCTACAGTATTAATTTTACATTTTCAATAAATTTCTAGTGTTTTGTCAATTAGTGCATTTATTAAGAGCCATTCAACTTATGAATCGTGATCCCGATACCGATTTCAAGTACTTTCTTTTTTGGATATCTGCCTCTGTGATTTTATGAATGATCTTACTAATGTGCGACACACGTGTTGTTGTTGACATTACAATTATTACAAGACACTCGCGCAGGGCGCTGCGCAGGGGATCGCCACATGAATCGTTTATTTTCGACGATTCAATTTCTATAGTGACCGATACGAATCGGTTGGTTATTTCGTTGAACATGATTTTCTGTCAAGTGTCATCATTTAATACGTATCGATTCATGAGTTGAATGAGACTTTAATCTTTGAATGTATCAATTTTTCTCTTAATTTTCATATTTAACTGTGTAATACAATCTTACTTAAACTTAGAAATTTGATTTTCAATAGGAATGTTTACAAAAAAATATAAAAATCGTTGAAATATTGTGTTAAAGCCCAAAATGACCTTAAAATTAAATGTGTAAAATTAAAAGAACATCCAATTACTTTTATGTAGAAAAACTTAGCAAAAGTATGAGCATTTATTCAAATACACAAAACACTGTCTCATTTGCTTGACGTCACAACCTTTATCGTGGATATAGCGTCAGTATGACTCATTCTAAATAACTGCCTCAATTAATTTTCATAAACGTATATCGACGTTAGTATGATCTTTTTATACAGGTTTCTGTATTACATATAACATGTAATTATAATATGTTTAATCAGATGTCTCTCATTTTATTTAATTTTCTGTATTAATTTCTATGAATTATGCAGTTATTAAACACCTAATCTTATATACTAAAGTTCAAAATTTGTGTTTTGTTTGTTAGGTATAAGACTCACTCAGCCCCTGTTGGTTAGAGACCAAAACTAACTATATATTAATATAATCAATTTCAAATACATGACAAAGAACAAAACCACATTTTCTTAAGGCGATTTAATTGCGTATAAAAATCATGTAGGTAATAAATATTAGTAAAAAGTTTGATAAAATAATAAAAAAAATTCATAATAAAAAAAGGTTTATTTAGCACCTCAGATTGCTCTACAGCCGAAATTATTTATATAATTGTGAGTTATTTTAAGTTTTTGTTTAAATTTAAATATAAACTCATAATAATATAAATTAAAATTGAAATGAATATGGACTAATGAATAAATATTACGTGATAAGAAACGGGCTGTTACATAATTAATTTGTTATACTACACAACTTCACTAGTCTATTTGAAGTTGTTTTATTAAATTTAAATTCATAAACATTTATTTTTCCCACAAAATAATATTAAAATTGGATTTTCCTCATTGGAAATGAATGTGAGTTAGATTTTGAATAAATATTGGGCAGTTAAAATGTCAATGTAAATTCACAACAATAAAAAATTTACTTGTTTTCACAAAATAATTTGAAAATTGGTTTGTTACAAATTGAAATGAATTCTGGGTAGATATTGATATACATTGGGTGAATATTTCTCTACGGTTAATAAGAAAAGCATTGGTTGCCTTAATGCAACTGCATTTTCGTACATATTATGTTACACGAGTTGACACTATTGTTAATAATAATTTACTGTAATGCCCAACTCTTTTAGTTCATTTTAAGATGTCATTGTAAATTCATAATAATGAAAATTTACCTTTTCTAATAAAATGATTTCAAATAATCGGTTTATCTTAAATTAAAATGAATTCGGGTTAGATATTGATAAACATTGGGTGAATATTTCTCTACAGAAAACAAGGAAATCCCAATAACATATTAATAATAATTTACTGAAATACGCAACTTTTAGTTAATTTATTTTTTTTTAAATGTCAAGATAAATTCATAATAATAAAATTTATATTGAGACAAATATTTACCTGAAATACAAAACTTTTAGTTCAGTTTTTTTTAAATGTCAAGTTTAATTCATAACAACAAAAATTCATTTTTTCCCACAAAATAATTTCAAAAATTCGAATTATATCAAGTTGAAAATGAATTTAGGCTAAATATTGATAAACATTGGGCGAATATTTCATGGTTATTAAAATAAGTCGATAGTTGTTTCTCTCTCTTTCCTTACGTTCTTCTTCTTTCCAACGACCTTCTTTATTTATTTTTTCCTTTCCTATTTCCCGAATAGTCTCCTCCTCTCTTTTCCTTTTCCTCTTAGCTTCCAAATTCCTTCAGTTTGATGTTCTATATTTTCCCACCCTTTCCCCACACATTCTGCACCATCTTTCTTCCTCACATCTCCAATATTTGTTCTTGTTCTTCTTATTTCCCATTCTAAATCTTGCTATCGTCTTCTTTCCCCCTCCGTCCGGGACCTTGGAACTCCATCTACTATTAAATTATAGTATCTTCCTTTATTTATCCTCGCTCTTGCCTCCTGCTTCTGGCTATCTTTATCTCTTAATGGTACCTTTTCTTCCATCTTTATTCCTCCTTGTCTTAACCTTCTTATTTCCCTCTCGTGCATACCCCTCCCCTTTCTGCCATCTTCCCTGGTATTTCTTACTCTTTGCCCTCTGCTTCTCTCCTTTCCAATATTCGTATACCGCTTCGTTACCCTGTCTATCCTCCATCCTCTCCTCAAATCTCAACCCTTCTTCTACCTGTATCTTTATCTTCTCCAGCGTCAACTCTTTTTCTATTGTATAATGGTATATCCCTATCTAATCCTAGCGTCCATCTTCAGTATTTCTCTTGAATTGTCCCCTAATTTTTCTAGTTCCTCTCCGTACATTATCACGCTTTTACCAATTTTTTAAACAGCCACCTTTTCTTCCCCCATATCCTTCCCAAATTCCTTTCTCCACTTCCCCATGCTTGTCCAATGATTTTATTTTCTTTTTGTCCTAACTCTCTTATATGGTACGTAGTCCTTGTTGTCTATATCTAAGGTTCCTAAATCTTTGTACCTTTTCTATCTCCTCCCTTTCTTTTTTCTCTACTTTTTTCTTAAATTCTATGAAAACAACAACTCTCTAGATATTTCTTTTTGTCCTCTTTATCTCCTTTATATATTTCTTTATGTTTTGCTAGATTCACAATGTCGTTCTGCATACGCCAACAATAGTAAGACTTTCCTTCCTGTCTTTATTTATCCTATCTGGTATTTTTAAATCTCCTTTTTAATTAACATAAATATCGAAGACGATGAGTGAACATTTTCTACTTCCTTCTATTTGGATGTTTGTCGTGCCTCGTGAAGTTAAAAATTTTACACATGAATTATTAATGTGTGCTTCAATAATTCCAAGTCGAATCGGGGTTTAAATTTAAATCCGGCCGCATTCATCGTAAGTACTTTATTTTCCTATCTTTTGTTTTGTGGTTGTGTTAGTTCTAATTACGACGTATGCTTTAGCACGTGCGTTGACCTCATATTCTAATCGTGTTTTACACCTGGATAACTTCTGGGGGTGCTGGAATGACTATTTAGGAACCCTTTGCTACATAACTTAACGACTACCACGGTTTCGCATTCAATTAAGCTGCCAACAGCCGGTGAACTCTACAGGCTACAGGGGTCGTTCATGCTGTATACTTGCTGCTTCGAGTGAACATATTTACCTTTCGTTCTTCGCTGCATAGCTCCTCTAAGAGAAATCCTGGGGTTAACTATCTTCTAGAGCTGTCAAATACTGTCGCTAGCAAGAACTTTCCTTCTCGGAACTGCATACTACAGAATACAGCTAAGTTTTAATGTTTAAGTGACCTTTTCACTATTAATGCGTATGAAACCCCACCGACGTTCGGTTTTGTTTTTAACTAGCTCCATAAGAGCTTGGGCGCTTTGCTTAGAGTGGTTGAAGCTAAATCAAAAGGCCTTTTGGGTTGGCGGGAATTACTTACCGTTTATATTCCGAGTTTAAGTTAGTTTTAAGTCACCGTGTGTAAGTGACGTGTGTACGTCGAGTCTTCTTAGTAACCAATCCTCAGTGGAAACGCTAACTTTAATTTGGGATGTAACTACAAAGCTTACCTGAAATTTGACACATTAATTGCTTTAATTATTGTTGTTGCAAACGCACGTAATCATATGCGACAGTAACTCTCTTATTTCTGTCACATTCTCCTAGTACTTTAAGTTTTATTTGCTATATTGAATTGTCTATTTGTCTCTCTGATTTTTAGACCTTTAGTAAAACCTGTTGAACTCCTGTTGGTTAGTTTTATTTCTTTCTATTACCCAGCAAGTGGCGCCTTGTTAGGCAGCAGTCTATTTCATTACAGTTCCTTAAGGACCTCCTCAACTTACCGACTAAGCCGGACACTACTGTGCTACTACTACAAATACTGGATCCTCCACGAATTTAATGCGCTATATCGAGCCAAATTGTTATTCTCTATAGGTTGTACCGCTAGAGCCGTCGCTTTCTTTTATTATTTGTGAACTACAACGTTACGAACGTTGGACTGGAGCCGATGTCTGCCAGTTATTTTCAGATTATTGACTTTGAATCGTTGACACTCTACAACAGCAGCGCCGAACATATTTTGCTATGTGTTTTCTCATACCAGCCAATAGTATCAGGGCGCTATACGGTGAAATGTTGTTCTTTCTTCTTCTTTGCTGTTGTCGGTACGTCGTAACACTCTTTCAAGATCGGTTCTTATTCGTCTGCAGAAACTAGTTTTTAGGTCAGAGTTTGAAGCATAACGAAAAAGGATGCTGTTCGACATTGAGCACTCTACGATTTTAAATAGTTTCGGAACCCGTAATTGTTCATTTCGGATATCCAAGCTGCTTCTGCTAGGTATGCCAATAGATACCAAGCAGATGGTACATTCTTGTTGTGGCAAGTGCCAACATGAAGGTCGTAACAAAACATCAGCCACGACATTAGTTTTTCTACCCGTCAGTGACTGATGGTTAGTTAGGACCGATATCCTCTGAATTTGCGATTAGCAGCCGGCTTGTGTATTCCATTGGTCGCTCGTCTAGTCTCTTACACAACACTGCTCCAAAAGCGTAGTTGCGGGTATCTGTGCGTAATATGTATGGCACTTTAGGCGTGCGAAAGCGTGGGCTTGTTATGGTTTCCAGATTTATGTCGCGTTTGTTTTTAGTCACATGAATTGGGGTCGTGCAATTTCTTGGAAGCCAGATATAAACCACCTATACCATGAGCAGGTCTATAGGTAAGACATCAGCTGTTTTTTTCATGGATTTAGTCAGGAACAATGTAGTGGCCATCAACAGATCCTAACAGGGAGATAATGTGACTCAGCAAGTTACTTGGGGTATGCTTTAACGGAAGCGATTCATGAGTCTTTGGAACGAGGCGGATGGCCTAATGCCATTCTCCCGAACCGAAAAAGTCCGAATAGTGTCACGAACAAGGTTTTGTCTCTAAAGACAAGATAACCTTAGCTGGGGTCGAGTGGAGGAGTGTTCAGTATTTTATAAATGCACACGCGCAATTTGTGTTGTGTCTTTGGCACCACTCCTACTGGAGCAACCCAAGGCGAGTCACACTTTTTTACTATGTGGAGTCGCAGCATCTTGTCTATTCCTTGTTGCAGTAGGACCTTCTTGTGTCTGTTGTTTGGCGTCCCTGGTCTCGATTTGGTGTTCGCCGTACGGAGTTGCTTCTTCATTAGGGCCGAAAACATCACCGTATTCCGATAGTATGTAACCGTTGAGGTTCACAAATAATCGACGGCTCTAGAGAAACTAAAAAAATAAAAAGGAAATACAGATCAATGTAGCATATTATGTTCGTAGGAAATAAATTATTTAAGCAGCACAGCAGTTTCACGGCTTCGTCAGAAAGTAGGGGGGGTCCTTAAAGAGTTCGAAGAAATTAAACCGCTGTTCTAACAAGGCGCCAACAGGAGATCAACAGGTTTTATTTAAGCCTAATACACTAGATCAAACAACTGTAACACAACAATTAATCAAAAAACAGACAATTTAAAAAATTTCTATAGTAATAAGTGTACATATATCACTTACACACGGCGATTTATCTGGTCGAACATGAAACGACACTGACTTAAACTAAGATGGAATGAGGTAAGTACCTCCCGCAAACCCAAAAGGCCTTTTGTTTCCGCGTCAATCGCTCTAAGTAAAGCGCACGAGCTCGTATTGAGCTGATTATAAACTTTCGGTTGTTGAGTGTATCCCCGCATGGGGTTTTATTTAATTCTAAAAGATCAAAGCCGTTTCATGTCGTATGTACATGAGCTTCACACGCATTAACAATAAACAAGTTACTTAAATAATAAAACTTAGCTGTAATTTGATGAACGAAGTCCAGAGAGTAAGAGTTCTCTGCTAACGAGGAGATCGGCTGTTCGTTAAGTTAAGTAACCCCAGGAATATTCTTAGGGAAGGTGTGCGAAAAGAAACGGAAGGCGTTAGGCTCCCTCGTTGAAGTTATGAAGCATAACCAATACTTATCTGATAGACGTAGTACCCACCGGTTGCTTATAGCTGTCTGATGCAAAACCGTAGTGTGGTATTTAATCGACAAGGAAGGCCTTAATCAGCCACTCCGGCACCCCTAGGAGTTATCCAGATATAACGTGACAGTTAAAATTCGTACAAAGAGAAAGAGAAAAGAATGTGTACTTACGGTGTGTTTAGCCGAACTTAACCAATTGTTATTGGAAATCTTGTAACACATTTAAATTATTTGTGTATATTTCAATTTATGATGAACGCTAAAACACCACCCGTGCAGTAAGAACGTAGAAAAGAAGATGTCCGCTTTCAACTAGAAAATCTAAAACCGATATTTATTTTCAACCAATCGAAAATTCGCAAAATGCGCGCTAAATACCACTTTCATCGCAACATATTAATCGCGACATACCTGTAACACATTGCTCCCGACACACGTTTTCGGTTTATAAAATAAAACCGTAACAAGTAGAGTTGTGATCTGCGTTTGCTCGGGGGGCGAGAGGGTCTCCCTCTCGTCATGGCGCAGACGCGGTTCCTCTACGTCGGTCATCAGGATTTCGACTCGCGGGTAATTCTTCTGCGAGAGAGAAGAACTCGCACTATGGTGATGCATTAAGCGCTGGTGACAAAGAGGTTGTACTGATTTTTAAATGAGTATATGACGTGTCATGGTAGAGGATTGTGTACTTCCAGCAGTGTGCGGTTTTGGGCGTTGGGCAGAACTACGATCTCTGTAGTTAAGGTTAAGATTATGGTTAAGCTGTATTCTTTCTTCGTGCTAACTTCAGATCGTTTCTGACATTAGCCCGAACGAATTAGCAGAGGGATAGGTTATTATTAGCGACGTATTTAACGTCGCGTCGGATTGGAAGACAAGCAGGCGGTAAAACAAAAAATTTAAAATTCAAGAAAGAGTAACAGCTTTATTTTAGATAACAATTATAATATTCATCCCCACTCTCTTGAAGATAACAATATGGTTTACTTAAGGTTCTGTTGCTTAAAAAAAAAATAGTGAACATTATTCATGTATAAATTATACATAGCACCAATATTTCAAAATGGAACAGTATCAATCTCGCTCAGTTATTGGCGTAATATTGGCTTTATGGAACCCTTATTCGAAAACAATAAAAAAAAAAAAACATATTTTTGAAATTTTTTTTCAAATGCAATGTTTTTAAACAGTACCTAGTAATGGTAAACAAATGTATATGGGCTAAAGTTTTGTATAGGATGTGTTGTTTAAATTCTTTTACTTCATTGATTTTAAGGAAATGAAACCTATTTGTATTCATCAATAAATTGCGTCAATATTGTGTTCAAACATCTCTCAATATTGCAACATTGTAGAGTACCAATATTGCTCAATTATTATTGGCGTAATATTGATTTTCATAGAACACTCAATCGAAAGTAATTATTCAAAAACTATTAAGCATTATTCGAACGAACATTATTATTGGAACTAAAAATGATTCGAAAAATGCAATATATCAAAACAAATGCGATTTCTTTGATCTCAAGATTTTAAATTTAATTTATGAATAAATCAATTGATAGATGGCACAGATAGTAGTCAGCTTTGAATGTTTCTGGTTGTAATTCTAACAACAATAAGTGAAATGATGTTATTAAAGAACGTTTACCTCAACTATACATACAACCATACGATATTGTTCCTGGTTTTATTTTATATTATTTGCTTTCAGACTATCTTATTTACATATCAATGTCAATGTCTCTCTTAAAAACATCAACTTGTGCAACGCTAAAATTAAAACTCAATGTAGAAATCAACGAAATAATAATAAACAGAATTCCTTTTCAATAAAATATTTAGTTTGCCATATAAACACGTATTGCAAAATCAGATTAATCAAATATCTATTTTAATTACCTGTCAAAAGCGATGTGTTAAAAGATTTCTAAGCAGATTAGTAGGTGTGTTAATTCTGAAACGGCAACTCTATATGATATAATCTTCAGACAATAGGTTCAAAAAGAAGATCTTTCGCCTCTATTGTGCAAAAATACTCTCACTACATTTCTTCCGGAGTCAAAATAAGGCAATTGCTAAAAATAATTGCGTCATAATTAATTACTAACGATTAATTTGTTACAAACGAAAGTTTCATCGTTAAGGTTGTAGGTCAGAATTATTATTAAGTAATTTTACACGAGTTATGCAGTAAGCTCATTTAAGCGCTGAAATTATACCTTCAGACATAGAATATTATTACATCATTGATGATACTTTCAATAATTTCTTTCTTCGAGTACTTTCCAAATAAACATCGCAACAATATGTGTTTAGAACTAAAGCTTTCTCCAGTTCGACCCTTTTTTTTATTATTGTTTATTTATTCGTACAACGTTTACACGACAAATTATTTCCACTACTTAACCGTTTTCAAATTAAAATTAACCGGATGTTTTTTATTCGATTGTGTGTCGATTGAATTTTGGTGTAGATTTTTAACGTTCCCTTTCCTTTAGGTGTGATCAGTTTAAGCATTTTGTATGTTGAATTCAGGCAAAGGACAAGGTAATGATGGTTGTAAATATTATTACTTGTTGTGACCTTAAACAAAAGAATCATCGTCGGTGATGATTTCAAGCAGGCGATGATTAAATATGGGTCATTGACAATCTCAATATAAATCAAAAAATCATCATAAACAGGCAAAAAATTTAGATATTTTAAAAGCCAATATATGCGTTTTTTAACAGTTAAATTTGGACTCTTATAACAATAAATCAATATCCATTTCGAAAATGGAATAAACCGTGGACATTTTTTTTCCAAATGTTGCAAAAGTGAAGATGTGAAACCTTGTACTTTTGAAACCGTTCTCTTGACATCAGTAGCGATGTTATAATTGAAATTCTTTCAGACACCTTGTAATGTCTACAACTTTAGTATATTAAGGTCAAAGCAATTTTCGAATTTGAGTTTGTTACATCAATTTTCTAGTGCGCATTTGAATGCATAAGAAATTATGCTCGCGCACAATTGCATTATAATTTTACCTCATTAATTCAATGGAGGTGCCTCCGTTAATAATAAAGGCAACAATGAAAGCATAAATTCGACATTAACAACTTTTACTTTTTACTTCAGCGTATAGGTTGAAATATGTTATAGTTCGATTTAAAGAGTGACGCATCCTCGAGACTTGAATTAGGCTATAATTTAGGTTTTCAAAAAAAAAATTTCTCCAAACACAGAAAGTGTTACAAAAAAAAATAAGATAAGCACTTTCACTAAGTAGTTAATTTTTGTTCAAATTATCATATTCAAATTGGTCATATTTGTTACTTGTTTTTATAACAGTTATTGATGGTCAAGTACTGTAAACCATTTGAGTACTAAGTATCCAACAAACAGGATTCATTTATTTTTTTTGACTCAAGGTTTTTGGTATAAATTTGCAGATGCGACCAATAATTCTTGTAACTTTCTAACGATTTTTTACGACCTGTACTAGGTGACTGTTAAACTAATTTAATTTTTAACAAACTGACCAGTAGTATTTTTTATTGATTAGAAAAGTATCTAATCATTACAAATAAATTATAATGAAACGTCACTTTCTGATTGCACAAGAAATTGAGATGCGGCTTATATTATTTTATAAATTTTTTAGACGTCACTAAGAAATTATACCATTAGCTACATGGTCTACATTCAAATTATTGTTTTCTTAAATTAGGTAAATTTTATGCACTACCTTGAGTTACATAAGATATCCTCTTAGATCTTTATTATTGTATTTTTCATTGTAATCTAATTTTTTTCTCAGTTAACTGTTACGCCATTATTTATGATATGCAAAGTTTGTTTATGCGAAAAAGTATGAAAGTTTTCCCATTTGTAACGAATAATTTATAAATGATTGATATACTAAAGGAGTTAGAAGACAGAACTGTTAAATTTATTTATCAATATCCCATATCTCCTTTATCCCAGGGAGAACAGATCATCTTCAGGAAAATGACCATACTTACGCGAGCCTACATTATCACACAAAGGTGAAATCAAGTCTTAACCTTATTTCCACCTCAGACTTATTATATCCCGTGGCGTAGCGTCTTAAAAGCTGCACAACCCCAAAAATTCATAATAAAAGTAACATTCTTAAATATACATAAGTGTGGCAGTCCTCGATCCTGCACTTCTATGGCTCTGCTGGGAGGGGGGAAGTAAAAATTGGGAACCAGAACAAAAAATAAACAAAATACCTCCAAAGCAGTAAAAGACTGAAAACAAAACATGATTATCATCGGAGCTTGGTAAAAAGGTAGAAGAAGAAGAAGGCACTATAACTGTCAAAACAAAACCCCACAAAACCAAATAGAACAAATGTTAAAGAACAAAATCTTAAATGTAAAATCAGAAGACATACCAAATGTTGAGATAGAGGAAATAACTAGTGTAACAAAGGAACTGTTGAGAGAAGGGGGAGAAGAAATAATAAAAGCATTGTACTCTAAATGTCAACAAACAGGAATAACACCATAATAATTCAAGAAAGGCGATAAGAAAGATATCGAAAATTTTTGGCCAATCTCACTCCTATTTCTAATCTACAAAAATATTTAAAACAAATTAACAATCAAATTGAATCTTCCCTTACACAAGAACAAACAGGGTTCAGAAAAAAAACTACTGATGAGCCATCCAAAAGCACCATGAAAAATTAGAGTTAAGAGAAGGAAATTAGGATTGGCCTCATTGCGTAGATAAAACACAAAAATTCCACAACATCTCAAAACAAAAGTTTTTAAAGCATGTGTCTTGCCCGTTCTAAACCATGGAGCCCATTAACAAAGCAAAAAAGTTTTTGGTGCAGTTTTTGGTGTTTTTCTGTTGGTTAAAGCAAAACATGGAAAAAATAACGGTAACGAAGAGGGTAACGGAAAGACTAATGTTGAACATAAGTTTAAATAATAAAAAACGTCGAGCTCCCCAGATAAACGAGAAAAAACAGGCGGGCTTAATGTGGAAAAGAAGAGCACAATGGAAGGAATTAGGGGAAACCTACATCCAAAAATGGATCGAATAAAGGTTGAAGAAGAAGAAGAAAATATAAATATATACAATGTTTGAAATACAAATCAAAGAACCAAAGACTATAATTAGATATGTATTATTAATTATAAAATAAAGTTATTATAAATAACTAATATTTACAGAAATATTAACTGATCAAAATAATTAATATGTTCATATCTAGTAACACATATGGTCAACTTTGAACAAATCTGATAATCTCGCAACCAACGCTGTTAACTCGAAATCATTAATAGAATTAACATAGAGAAGTCAACTGAATACTTGATGAATTTGGAAATAATTCAAAAAAACAATAATGGATTAGGCACAGTTTACCAAAATATAAGAAATATCTATAATTCAGTGCAATTACTATGCATTAAAAAACTTTATTTTATAGAGGCCATATAGTCGGTAGAAGCGTTTTTCAAAAATGGGTTAAACCGATTCGGCACCGGGGTGTTTCTAAACTGATCGATTTCCTTATGGTACAATTAACCGATGTGTTTATAAACTAACCGGTTGAGCGCAAAACAGAAACAGGTGGCGCACCGGAGCTACTGGGTTTTTGAGTTCCGGTTAACCTTACTTTTGCTTTACTTGATTGCTTAGAATTTATTTAAAAAATGGATAAAATTCAGTGGAAGTCCGGTCTCATTGACGATGGCACAATTATATAAAAACAACACATTCAGTCAAGTGAGTTTTGAAAAATACTTTATTTTTGTTTTAAAATGTATCAAGTTGTAAATATTGTGTCTCTTGCGAAATTTTAATTTGTCAGAGTAGTAACTCGGACACCTACTTTTTCTGCACTTTCGCAACGCAAAACAGGGCCAAAACGACCTACTTTAATCTTCACAATTTAGTGAGCGAAGCGAGTCCTGTCTTTATCAAAATTGCATTGAAACTATTTTTTTGAGTAAGAAAAATCAGCGTACGAGCCACAAAGTGGCAACCCCATCGACGTAAAGCGGCACTGGGCTAGGGTCGAGAAAACCACCCTACTCTGGTCTTCAAAATTTGGTGAGCAAAGCGAGCCGTGTCTTTATCAAAGTTCTATTGAAACCATTTCTTGAGTAAGAAAAAGCAGCGTACGAGTCACGAAACGGCAACTCCATCGACCGAAGCGCCACTGGGCTAAGGTCGCGGAAACGATCCAATCTTGATTAATTGCAAAATTACGATTGTTTCCTTTTTTTGATTCATGTTTCTAGCCCTAACCAGCATTAAAATAAAAAATATGTACCTTTAAATAAGTACATTTTTTACCTATTTTCGAATTTTCTCGCGACACTTGAGGACTTTTTTGTATTTTTTTTTCTCGCATTATTCTACGTACCCGTAAGAAAAAAACGATCGACAAGGTTATAAGTTATAGTTATAACTATATAAGTTTTGAATTTTTTCAAAAATATTTTGTGTACCTCCTGCGGCATTATCGTAAAACCTACGTTTCTCGTTTTAAAGAGAAAACTGTGAATTTAGGTTAGCCTGGCGCGATTTTTCGATATGTAGTAAATTGCCGATATGTAAGCCGTTAAAGTTAGGGGTGGAAGTTTTTCGGTTTTCGGGGCGTAACTCCGGTTGCCGACGTACTTCGCGTTCCAAAAAAATTTACCGCGTTCTTTTTCCAAAAAATCTCCGTAGCTCTCTCGTACGCGTCTTTTTTTTTTAATTCTATCCTATCGAAAGTCCCGCCGACTGATATAACGGTCTGTTTTCTGTTTCCTTTGCACCAAACGCCTAAAAACAATTGATATTGAAACTGTAACGGTTGTAGCCACAAATAACAAAAGAAAACGGCGGTTCTAGCGGTACAACCTAGAGAGAAAAAGTAAGGTAATTTGGCCCAATGTAGCGCACTAAATTCGTGGAGGATCCAGTATTTTTAGTAGTTAGAACAGCAGCGTCCGGCTTAGTCGGTGAGTGGAGGGTCCTTGAAGAAGTGTAAAGACATAGACTGCTGCCTAATAAGGCGCCACCTGCTGGGTAATAGAAAGAAATAAAACCGACCAACAGGAGTTCAACAGGTTTTACTAAAGGTCTAAAAATCAGAATAGACAATTCAATATAGCAAATAAAACTTAAAGTACTAGGAGAATGTGACAGAAATAGAGAGACTATCGCATATGTTTACGTGCGTTAGCAACAACAATAATTAAAACTCGTAATTAATGTGTCGAATTTCAGGTAAGCTTCTTAGTTACACCCAAATTAAAGTTAGCGTTCCAATTCAAGATTGGTTACGTTACTTACAACGGTGACTTAAAACTAACTTAAACTCGGATTAAAAGAATAAGTACCCCCCACCAACCCAAAAAGCATTTTGTTTCAGCTTCAACCACTCTATGTAAAGCGCCCAAGCTCTTATGAAACTGGTTAAAAACAAAACCAAACGTCGGTTGTGGAGTCTACCCCGAATAAAAATTTGCTTATGTATTAGAGATCAAACCATACTACGTATGTCACATGTACGTGAGCTTCATACGCACTGATATTGAATTGGTTACTTAAACATTAAAATTTAGCTGTATTCTGTAAAATGCAGTTCCGAGAATGAAAGTTCCTGCTAGCGGCAGTATTCGACAGCTCCAGAAAGTAGGTAACTCCAGGATTCCCTTAGGGGAGGTATGTAGCGAAGAACTGGATGGTGAATATATTCCTCTCGAAGTATAGATTATGCAGAATGAACGACCCCTGCAGACAGTAGGCTGGTTGCAGCTTAATTGGATGCAAAACCGTAGTAGTCGTTAAGTTTATAGGGATAGGTTCTTAAATAGCCATTCCAGCACCCCCCAGGATTTAAATTTAAACACCAATTCGACTTGGAATTATTGAAACACACATTAATAATTTATGTGTAAAATTTTAACTTCAAGAGGCACGCTACAACACCCATGTACAAAGAAGAAGAAAATGCCGCTGATCGTCTCCGAAACTTTTGTGAATTAAATTTCCACAATTTCTGTAAACAAAAATTTGCACATTGTGAAGCGGGCTTAAGGGTATCATTTACAATTCTAACAGCAGGTAGTCTCAGCAGGGGTTATCTTATAGAAGGACTGTAGAATGAATCATTACACTAAGCACGTTTTAGAAAATAGGTAATTTACGTTGCTTACTTAATTTTTTTCTTTAAAGAATATATTTGAAGGTATCGCTAATTAAACACCATAGCTCGATTAATTATCGAATCAAAATTTTGTTTAGGAAATGTTTACAAAATAAAATTAGAAATAATTTTGATTTAAAAAACGTCTACAAGCAATAACTTTTAAATTAAATCAAAAACTAAACATGGTTATTTGGGTTGACTGATTATTACTTATTTTTAAATAAATCTAACCTACTAATTATTGTAAGTTATTAAAAAAATCATTAAACTCTCTATTCATAATATTTAGTCCTTACAAAAATGTATTTTTTCTGTAGTTAATATAAAAGTGAAAATAAAAACTAAGGCAATTCTTATTGTCAACGTATATATTTAGTTTTTTGACAAGAATTTATTACATAATTATAATTAAGATACCAAGTTATAGTTTAAAATTAAATGAAAACTTTTTTTTAAATAAAGGTATTACTATATAAATAAATATAAGAAATCAATAATGGGTGTGACCTCCATTATTATTGATACATTCTTGGAGGCGTCTGCTCATTGACGCTATCAAGGTATCAATATAATTAATATTAATCGTTTCCCATGCGGTATCAATGGCTGCAATTAGTGCATTACGGTTTACTGGTATAAAATTTGGCCCTTGTTGTCTTCGGATAACAGCAAGTATTCGAGCCCAAACATTTTCGATAATGTTAAAATCTGGGCTTTTGCTGGCCAGGGTAACAGCTCCAAGTTATTTTCTCGTATCCAATTGCGCACAACCCGCGAAGTATGAATAGGGGCGTTGTCCTTTAACAACAAAAATACATTATGAAAATGTTAATTCAACAGATCCCGAACTATTTTTTGGAGAAAGTATAGTGAAATAAGAATACTTACTTGTTGGAAAATATAATCTTCGTCTGGATAAAACACTTCGACTGAAGGTTTCATAATAGTTTCCAAAATATCTAAATACGCAGCAGAATCAAGACGTCCATCGATAGCCCAACAAACTCCTGGACCCCGCGCGCTAACCCAACCCCACACATTCACAGAAAATAACCACTTCGTTTTTTAGGACATATGTGATTATTTTCGTAACGAGTTCCTTCCATTCTAAAAACTTTTAGTGGTCCATCGTTGCGGCTATTGAACGTTTTTTCGTCGCTAAAAATCACTCGATTCCAAAATTCCAAAGGTTCGTTCACATATCGCCTTGCAAATTCCAGACGACGTCTCATATTTTCGTCACTGAGAACTTCTTTTGCAGCAGCATTATACTTCTTTATGGAATTTACATTTCTTACTTTATTTATTGGTTCACAATACCCCTTCTCAAACAGTAGGTAATTGTTTATTTATTACATACTTCTAATGACCAATGTAACAACCTTTAGAGCAATATGACTCAAAGGAAGTAAATTAAACAAACAAGGATATTCTATTGTTATTTAAACTTATTCATAAAGTAAAAGCCATTTCCTTATAATGCTAATGGACAGGATTTTCTTTTAAGTATTAAGATTACAATAGAGGACTTATAAACTTTCGAAAATATCTAATTATAAATATTTACACTGCAATTGCGCTTTTCCTTAATAATTTCTTAGCAATAACATACACGTTCTTGGTTTTTAAGTTGTCATAAATTTGATATGATATAAATTTGTGTTTCTAATATTACATCACAAACTAATCTTTATTCGCCAAAAATTGTTGCTTAAGTTGTAAAGCTTCGTACACACCTGAACAACAAACCGAGCAACAAACATAACAACGAACCGAAAGTCAAACAGAACGACAAACGATCCGAACAACAAACGGAACGTTTGTGCTGTTCCCATAATTATTTTCAGTAGTTTTCAGTTCATATATATTTATTATTGAGAAGAGAAAATTGCGGAAAACAAGAAGATAGTGCCAACCAAATTTTTACGCACAAAGAAGAGTAAAAAATTATAATTTACTTCTCTTTTTCTTTATTTTGTAAATTTCCCGCCCAAATGATGCTAATAGGGACATCATTTTTTTTTTGCATTCTTAAACACTGATTAATTTAAAACATTTTTCTTCTGTCAACTCCATAATATTACCTAAAACACAACAAACCCACAAAAGGGAGGACAAAAAATAAATAATTAAATTCTCCCGCATAAGTTTGTGGAACAATCAGGACTTGCGAATCTGTTCTAAAATTCGTACGTAGCACCGTCCAAATTAATGTTTCGATTGCCGTTCGGTTCGTTGTTCTGTTTGTTCCTCGGTTTGTTGTTCAGGTGTGTACGAAGCTTTACAATAAGCATATTAATATGAACTATATCTTATGAAAGGAGAGTTATGTAACTATAATTAACGACTTAACGTTACGTTAGTAGATTCCATTTACTATTTACACATATTTTCTTGGAACATTCGATAATTAACTATCGGGATATGATGACCCTATACTTCGCAGGTTGTGCGCAACTGGATACAAGCAAATAACTTGGAGCTGTTACCCTGGCCAGCAAAAAGCCCAGATTTTAACATTATCGAAAATGTTTGGGCTCGAATACTTGCTGTTATCCGAAGACAACAAGGGCCAAATTTTATACCAGTAAACCGTAATGCACTAATTGCAGCCATTGATACCGCATGGGAAACGATTAATATTAATTATATTGATACCTTGATAGCGTCAATGAGCAGACGCCTCCAAGAATGTATCAATAATAATGGAGGTCACACCCATTATTGATTTCTTATATTTATTTATATAGTAATACCTTTATTTAAAAAAAAAAACGTTTTCATTTAATTTTAAACTATAACTTGGTATCTTAATTATAATTATGTAATAAATTCTTGTCAAAAAACTAAATATATACGTTGACAATAAGAATTGCCTTAGTTTTTATTTTCACTTTTATATTAACTACAGAAAAAATGAAACGTCATAAAATATACATTTTGTAAGGACTAAATATTATGAATAGAGAGTTTAATGATTTTTTTTAATAACTTACAATAATTAGTAGGTTAGATTTATTTAAAAATAAGTAATAATCAGTCAACCCAAATAACCATGTTTAGTTTTTTGATTTAATTTAAAAGTTATTGCTTGTAGACGTTTTTTAAATCAAAATTATTTCTAATTTTATTTTGTAAACATTTCCTAAACAAAATTTTGATTCGATAATTAATCGAGCTATGGTGTTTAATTAGCGATACCTTCAAATATATTCTTTAAAGAAAAAAATTAAGTAAGCAACGTAAATTACCTATTTTCTAAAACGTGCTTAGTGTAATGATTCATTCTACAGTCCTTCTATAAAATAACCCCTGCTGAGACTACCTGCTGTTAGAATTGTAAATGATACCCTTAAGCCCGCTTCACAATGTGCAAACCTTTGTTTACAGAAATTGTGGTGTCCAAGTTTTAAATTTCATGAGTGTACATACATCCATCTGAAAAAACCTAAACATTTTTTTCATTCTTTTAAATTTTTTTAAATTAATGTGAGCGGTGATAAAAATGTTTCTCCATAAATTATGATGGTTTAAGTTTTTGTTGCCATGAAGAAGTCTGTGCTTAAAAAAAACAAAATTTGAAAAATGGCTTCCTCGCAGTATTTCTTATAATTGCCAAATATAAATTATTTACTTTCAAAAAAACCACTAAAATGTAGAGATTCTCTTAATTTTTTTCAGTAACATTTAGAAAAATGTAGAATTCGCATTTCCTACGTTCTATGTTTTATCTTCTGCCTAGACGTGATCTTCCATGACTACATCAAATACCACTTACGCAATTTATCGCTCTTAATTATCTACTAATAAGTGATCTCATACACTCAATACATTCATAACTGGTGATAGTAAACTCTGCAAAAAGCATTAGTAATTGCACATATATTTCACCTCGGCCAAGACCATAAACTTTACCTAGCATTTTTCCAAAGAAAAAGTAGAGAATTCATGATGCGGATATCGTTTTCAAAAAAAAATATGTTTTATAAACTTATGTAAGCTTATTAATCTCGAGGGAAGAAAGTGGAAAGACTTTTGTTTTAAATTTAATTAGTAATAAATTGAATTATTATACACTTTTTCCAAAATATGTATTCGTTCGTTTGTATCAAATAACTGAAATACTTACTAAGTAAAACGTATAGAATCAATAATAAAGAAAATAAAAAAAAGTCTAAAAGTGGGCAATATATTTCAACAAATTTATAGAAAAAACGACCAAATTAATTTGTAACAATTTATGTAGTTTCTTTACTTTCGATTAATTAAAGATGCAGTGCTTAATTGGGAACTAGAAGTTGTCAAATTTAATTAATTGTAATTTATTATCAAAAACAAATTGAATATTGTTAAAAAAAAACATTAATAAAGCATTGACAATTACGAAATTTATTGCATATTCTGTTATTATTATTATATCATAATAACTGAATAAGAATCATTAATAAGTAATAAATGGATTTAAAAAGGGTACCCGTTCTTCTTAACCAAACACAGAAGTAATAAAAATGTTTACAGTTATCGAAGTGCGGTCATTGTCATCTTTAATCTTATTCTTCTGGAAAATAATTGATAAAACGGAAATTGGTTGAAAAAAGAGTAAGGGTGCGTGTGTTAGAAAAAATAGTGATAGTGGCTAGTACCGAATGCGGAGTTACCTATGAGGCAGAGATTTTATGTAGGTTACAAAGTCGTGGGGATGTAGGACGGCTATATACAGATCAACAACACGGCACCGACAGTTAAATCAAAGTGTTTCTTCTTCAACGGTTGTTGTAAATTAATATACACTGAGGTGAATTTCGTGGTGATTTCAACGAGCGGATACAACACATTATCAAAGTAAGAACTTTTTTTTTATTATTATAGTTTTACGCGACTTTCGTAATTACAGTGAGGGTACCAGCATAATGTTACGCAAATGTTTTAATTTTTTTTTGGAATTTAGAATGGAAATATGATGTTCTCAAAACATGTTCATAGACCGTAAAAATTGCGGAACAAGTTTGCTAATTTTTTTTTGTGTCTCGAAAGTTTATTGAACTTCAAATTTTTGTAAAGACTATAAAAAAGATTGTAGTAGTAATTACTCCCAATATTCTGCAAATAAAGTGATTTCAAAACTGTATAAATTGAGGTAACGTAACACAAATTCGCGGATTATTTATTGAGTAATCAGTATTTTGTAAACTTCAATAATTGCTTTGGAAAAGCTTGCATTTAAAAAACATTACGTTGAGCATCCAACACGCCATTGTAATTATCCAAGTAAAAACAATAATCTTCTATTCAACGTGATTTTTAAGTAGTAATTTCATTTCACAATACTTTGCTACTAAGAAATTTTAAATCACCGAGTGGAATAGAACTGACATTTATGTCGGTGCTTATTAATGAATATTATGAGACTGGAAAGCGTTTATTGTAAAGAGTTTGTTCACCAGGAAGCTAAAGACGTTCTCATTTCAGTGCCGTTCAATGATCTACGTACCTCTCATTACTGTTAACTTACGTAACGCAAAAAAATATCTTTTCGCTTAAATGATTAAAAAATAAATACCATAACTCCATATTTGTTTTAAAGATAGTTGTAGTTTAATGAAGCGAGTACCTCCGGTTTGTGACCGTGAAAGCTTATTATTGGCCGTAGGTCAATACATGACCCAGATTCCCCGGAAACGTTCCTCAATCCAGGACAATCGAATGCCAGAACTCCACTTGACACGGAATATTAAAAATCCCCGTTGTTTTCTAAGTTACGATCAGGTGTTTCATTGTACACACCTTCGAAGAATTTGATTTCTTTTTACTAGGAATTTAAACCTCCCAAACTTGGTCATGTGTGATTTCGCCAAAACATTTAAATTTCCGTTATTGCATTTTTAACAATTAACACCGCTTGTAACAATTTACATAGAAAATTTAAATTTTGGGTAACAGATTTTTAATGAATCAGCATCTTCCATTAATATAATTTGGCATTTTTATTGCCTAATAAAGTTTAATTAAAAAACAAAACATGTTGTAAACTCCCACGATTTGGCGTTAGATAATTAGTATAGACGCTTCGCTGAACCTTTTTACAAAAAAAAACAACATAACAAATCACCCAGTCATTGTCAAAATACTATGGGCACCGCACCTACTACTAAATTCGAAAATTAAACCGATCGCGCATGAAGGATCAATAATTATAGCGTATTATGTTTTTCAGAAAAAAAATGTTTCGAGAACTTATGCTCCTTGTAATAGGAGCCGCTGTCGTTTTAGCCCAAAGAAGATTAGCCTTACCCGATCCTAGAAGTTGTGTGAACCGTAAGTGCATCATTTAATTACGCAATTAATTGGGCAACTCTTCCTTTTAACAGTAAGAGTTTTGTAATTTAAATTTATACTAGTGTCGAGTATGAGAAAATTGCACTGTGAAAGTAAACATGAACCTTGTAATTGTTTTTATGCAACGATGCATTATAATTTAAGGTGTACGTCATGCTACATACAGAGACGCTCGAGGTGTTGCACATTCGTACTTCTTCAGCTGGGAACATGGACCTACTAGAAACTTAGAAGTTGACTGGTTAGACGCGCGTAACATCTGTCGAAGACATTGTATGGACGCAGTCTCTTTAGAGACACCGCAAGAAAATGAATTTATTAAGCAACGTATATCACGTGGAAACGTGAGATATATTTGGACGTCCGGTCGCAAATGCAATTTCGCTGGTTGTGATCGCGCCGATTTACAACCAGCGAACGTCCTAGGTTGGTTCTGGTCAGGGTCTGGTGTCAAAATTGGACCAACGACGCAAAGAAACTCAGGCGATTGGAGTCACACCGGAGGTTATGGACAACCTCAACCAGATAATCGCGAAGCCGCACAGGTACCTATTTTCTCAATTATTTGACGACACCAAGCAATCTTATTTTTTTTCTTTAAGGGTAATGATGAATCTTGTCTGTCAATTCTCAACAACTTCTATAACGATGGGCTTAAATGGCACGATGTCGCTTGTCATCACGTGAAACCGTTCGTGTGCGAAGACAGCGAAGAATTATTGAACTTTGTTGCTTCTCGCAATCCAGGAATTAGGCTTTAAGTCTCGTGTACCTTTTTTGTTAGATAATAACGACTTCTTTCGCATGTGAATAATGTGCTTTCATCTTTTTTTTAGGTATTAGCAATAAGTACTTTTTTATACACTTATTTATGTATTTCTTTTTTCTAATAATAACAAAAATAAGAAATAAACAACAAAAAACCTTCTAATAATCCTTTTGTACAGTAATCCTTTTTCTTTGTATGGAGTAAACAGTAATTAGTTTATTGCCTTCATTATTGATGAAGTTATGAGTAGATTCGGATCATGGACCATGACTTTCAATTGATATAAGAGTGAACACGAATTCTTGCTGAGAATTTCGTAACTTATTTTCAGCAGCATGTTCCATGTCTCTTTGAAGGTCATCTCCAAAGTGGATTCAATATGAGCAGAATCATAGGCATTCTTAATTTTGTTATTCAATGTGCTGTGTCTTGACTATCTTCATTTAGAACAAGACAAGGTATAATTTCCAAACTCGCCTACTGCAAGTATGTATATCACTGATGAGATTTATCAACCTTTTTTTATTTATTTATTGACATATCTTCATATTTTCCTAACAACGTTTTTCTAATATTTTAATTAAAACACACGTTACAATTGATTTGTAACATACTCCCCCCTGTAGTCCCGATAGTACAAGAAGAACTGAATTTTCAAAACGTACTGGCGGGTCACTCTTCCCCCATAACGAGTAGACCTCACCCCATCATTATCGTTTTTCCAATTTATTGCTTTGATTTCCAAATGATTGTATTTGTAGAGTACCTAGTTCTCAATATTCCCAAGCGAATTTTTTTGCCTCTACCAGGAATAAATTCTTCTATTTAACCTAAATGACCAATCTATTATTTTCTAAATTTTCATATCCTATTAAGATGTTGTCATCCACCTTCAACTTTCTCTTATCTTGATGTTTATCGTTAAGTAAAGTTAAGTATTCATTCCTAAAGCGTTTCCGAAAAATTTTTTTTCTGCACTGGTAGTATTTTTTGATGCTAGAAGATTCTACAGCAACAATATCACTTACACTTCAGAAACATATATTAAGGGTCTTGGATTAAATGTTGCTTCACAACCGTTAGCATTTCTTCATATGCGAATAAATATTTTTATAAAACTTTACGTAAAATTTCCTGTACCATTCTCCCACCAACCTCCTCACCGAGCAGCAGTTGGAGGAATACATTTCCATCTTATTTTATGTGGAGTAGCAAAATCTGATACTCGATTCCAATGAAAATACTCCAGTAAATTATTTGTAGAAACAAAATTCTTCGCATATCTGTTGAAGGTCTTTCTCTGTCTAGCAATAATTCTTCCTAAGCATTGTAAAAAAAACATAAAGACACTAATTCTAAATGTACTGCTCTATACACGGCACAGTGTACGAGGATATATTGAAAAATTCTTAGCCTACTATAGAACCAAACAAAATTTCAATGTCAAAATATTTTATTACTCAACATATTCTCCTCTTAATTGGATACATTTATTACAGCGAAACTGCAACGTCTCTAGACCTTTCAAAAAAATGTTTCTTCTTGCTCTGCAAACCAGACCTCCACAGCTTCTATTACCTCCTTGTTGGAAGAAAATGTACGACCTTTTAAACTTTTTTTCAGTTGAGGAAAGAGGTGATAGTCGGACGGAGCCAAATCGGGTGAATAAGGGGGTGTTCTAGTAATTCAAACCCTAAATCACGAATTTTTGCATGGCAACATGAGATTTGTGTGCAGGGGCGTTGTCCTGCAAAAAACAAAACACCTTTGGATAGCTTTCCGCGTCTTTTCTCTTTAATATTTTCCCGTAGAGTGGTCAGTAATGTCGAATAGTAATCTCCAGTTATTGTTCTACCCTTATCCAAAAAAATCATTACTCCATGGCAATCCCAAAAACTGAAGCAAGAACTTTTCCAGCAGATTTTGGACACGAAACTTCTTAGGTCTTGGAGAACCAGAGTGTCGCCATTCCATCGATTGTTGCTTTGTTTCTGGATCGTAGAAATGTACCCAAGTCTCATCCATAGTAACAATTCGGTTTAAGAAGTCTACATCGTTTTCAAATCGAGCACAGATCGAACGCGATGCTTCTACCCTTGCACGCTTTTGGTCAAACATTCGGGGATCCATTTTGCAGCAATTTTCTCATGTCCAAATTGACGTGAACCATATGATGAACGCGTTCGTATGAAATATTCAGTGCTTCAGATATCCGTTTTAGCCCAATTCGACGGTCTGATAAAATCATGTCATGAACTGCATCGATATTTTCGGGGACTGACACAGAAACTGGCCTTCCCGATCGGTCATCATCTTCAATGGAAAATTTACCACTTTTGAAGCTTGCATTCCAATTTTTGACGGTCGCATACGAAGGACATTGATCACCAAGGGTATTAAGCATATCTTCGTAAATCTGCTTACCTCTTAACCCTTTTAAATACAGGTACTTGATGATGGCTCGATACTCCAATTTTTCGATTTTCACAATTTCGGTGGACATCTTTTTCATTTAATTTATTGCGTGACTCTGGTTTACTTTTTTGACGTCAAACTTTACACTGACACTTCTAATAAGTTATTGTTTGTTGCTATGGTAACGCAATATTTTGTTTATGCAAGGAACTGGTCTAGGCTAACTAGATATCATTACATCCTCGTATAAAGTAATCTAAACTTTGCCACTTTGGACACAGTGGACCTGCTAAATATATACCGACTATCTCAAAAACAGCAACATCTTCAAAATGTTTAGCTTGAAATCTTGTACAAATGGTACACCTTGAAATTACAGATTTCACTGTTCTTCTACCTTTGATGATCCAGAAACGCTTGCGGAGTTTTGAGAGCAAAATTTGTTCACCTCCTTGGCCGGCTTAACGTAGTGATTCAACAACGATATGCTTTGATGGAAGTTTATAGGGAAATTGAAAAACTTCAATGTCTTCGTTTTAAAACTAATACAATTGTTTTCATTCAAAAACAGACATAACGAAGAAAGTTTGTAGTCTTCTATACCAATAACACTTTCTTCTTGGCACATTTTTCTGCAATCACAATTTCGTCCAAATCCAAAAACAGTCTTCCTTTTTCCTTTACGTTAATAAAGCTGCTTATCTACGCAACCAATCTTATATTTTTTCATAATCAGAAAAATAGCTGTATTACCATAAAGAATCTCTTATAAAAGAGAAAATTGTTGGTCACACCATTTCTTTTCTCTGCTTATTGTATCCATATACGATTATTTTGGCCATTCTACTATTAGATTCATCAACCATAATGGACCATCCCACCATCTAACTTCCACAAACTTCTTTGGAAAACAACCACGAGATGGAAGATTTGCAGGATTTTGTTCACTCGGAACATAAAACTATTTATCTTTCTCACTGAATTTCTAATCTCTTAGACCCTATTCCAAACAACTGCCTTCCACATCACTTCATTTTTGATCCACCCCAAAACTGTTGTGATAGTTCATTTTCATCCATATTTTCCTCGACACTATTGAAAAGGGATACTCATTTATTTTAATAGTGTTACTTTGGATTTTACTTGCGCCAATTTTATGCTTACGTCACTAAAAATTTCTTCTGATCGTAGAAACATAACACAGGCATAAGAGTCTTTAGTAGCATCCCTAAATACTTTACAGCTCTGTACAACTACTGGTGATGTAAAATCGTGAAATTCGTACGTATCTTAAAAAAGTTAGCTCTTCTAACCACCGCAAAAAATTGTTCGACTTTTTTCTTCAGAATCATACATTGATACACGTCTTTTGCAATCTGAGTTTGGCCATAAAATTACTGGACAGACAAATCTAATAGGATCAAAAAGTTTATGTGGCACTAACTACAACATTCACTTGGTGATTTTTCTTCTCTTCGTATTGTTTCTATCCAATCAAGTGTCAACATCAAAGTATTCAAATTTCTATTCCATTGTAGTCGCTGGTGATGCATCTTCCTAAAGTGAATGATCCCAACATCGTAAATCAAATCTACCTTCTGACATAATTTTCTTAGCTTCTCCTTAAAATTCATATATGTGACGCAGTTATCGACGTAAAAACTTTTTAACATTCGACGAATTGTAGTAAATATCATAAGAATTTCAAAAAAATGTCTGTATTCTTCCATAAGACCAATTTGTAAAAACGTCTTCTTAATATCTGCAGCAACTCCAACTCTGCCCATTCTAAATCGAATCAACAACGAAGGAATAATTTCCATCAAATTAATTCCCGTCTCAAAACAGTGATTTAAAGATGGAGAATTTTTCATTCTTGCAAAAGCATCAAATACAGGTCTAATACTAGTACTCGACAAATTTGATTCCAGGATGATGAGGTAAATAATGGCCTTCATTCTTTAAATTTTCAGTATTGCTAGTCGGAACTTCTTCTATTATTCCTTCTTAAAGCCATTCTTCAAAAACTTGTTTATATTCTTCATAATAACCCTCATCTCTGTATAACTAATGTATGATATGACCAAATTGAGTCTTGCACAAGCCAGATCGAAATTTGACGGCAACGATAGATGATCTTCTACCCAAGGCATAGAAACTTCATATATGCCATCATCTTCTCTTTTAACAGTTTGTAAAAAAATATTTCAACGGCCTTTTTATAACTATCGTGAGATAAAGTCTCTGATGGTTCGGTAATGCTCAACTTCCAAAGTACAACGGGTTTAAGTTGAGGGCGGATAACTTTATACGATCTCATTCACAAACTTTATTCATCAGCGTCCAACCCATTAGTGTTTCCATTGCCACCAACCCTGATCTCAAATCATATTTCTTTCCGGACAACAATTTTTCAACAATGTCAGCATCTATTCGTAGATCAATAGGAACGTATGTCTTATCAGTTAATTAAACACCATATTATCGTTATTCTTTAATCCAAGGACCATTTCTAATAGCAGAAGTATTACAACAAATGGTTTGCTGACCTAACGCCTTAAAATTGCACGCATAATTATTCTGCAAATTCTTCTTTGGAAAAAGCAAAGAGTTTTCAAGCTCTTCTTATGTCTCCCTGAGACACTTTGGATTAACAATATTGGATGGAATTGTCAGTACCTATTACATCTCCTCGATATAGAGTGTTCTGATAAATCAAAATTGGAAACGTTCTTCTTTACTACTACTGTTAAATATTTGACTTGTAATGCAGTGACTGAAAATATCAAAAGTCTTTCTCATGAAATGAATCTACCTTATTTACGCAATTATTGATTAGAAGTTTAATATGGAAGCTGTCATTATTCTAGCACCTTCTGAAATCCTTTTTAGAAATGGGGTATTTCATTTCATAAAAATCAAATTTTCTTTCAAGTTAGTAGATCTGACTCCAGTTCTTTGATAAAAGTTTCAAATTCTCAATACCAATGTTAATACCTATATTGATGAAAATGCGTTCACATTTTTATTACAAACATGACATATTCAATTAACTTCTATATTAAACATGAGACTATTAATTTTTATTCTATAATTAACCTTAGAATCTTGACTTCATTAATAAAATTAGTGGTTTGTAACTTACAACAAAATTTTAATACAACTAAAATAATGAAACGTACAATTTTTTGATTAAATTTAAATGAATTTTTAATAAAGCAACGTGCACGTTTAACAGCAACTTAAAAAAATACTTCCGCTACTGTATACAACATTTAACCTTATTTACATTTTGTGATGACGTAATGGATCCAATATTCTGCGACTTTGAACGATGACCTCTATGACGTGGGTTTCATTCAATGTTCTTTGTTTGTCGATAACCTTGACGTTTACTTTCCATACATTTCATATTTATTTTCTATTAGTGCCTTATATGGGTTTAGTACGTACATCGATTTATCCTCATACTATACTATACACAAGTTTATCCTAGTACTATACAATACACATAATTATAAAAAAAATTTATACATTACAACGACCTTGCGATCACTGCAATATGTCATCTTCATCATAATCAGCAACTCTATTGTTCATAATCATTTGAAAACCACATTTCGAAAATCCTCTAAACAACTACTTCAGATCATTCTCAAAAATTCGAATAAAAAAGCATTCGGATAGTAATATGGTCTGATCACCGTGGGTTCCAGTAAGATGAAGATAAATTTTAGTAAAACGGGTCTCTTAACATTAAAAATTAATATTTTCAACAATCTACATCGACTAAAATAATTGTACGATTTCTACTCCGTTGACATTTAAAAATTGTGTTTTTCTTTTGGGAAGGCGTTGGCCTGCCTCGACAGGCTCAAGTGACCCATTTCTTGGTCAGTCCAGTGTTAAAGGACTTCGTCATAACATGTTAATACATTAGTTGTAATACATAGTGTAAGACATAAAACTGAAACATTCCAACGTTATATTTGAAATAAGACGTCGATCCACAATTGTTGGGTTGATACTAATATAATGAAAATAGAAAAACAGAATTGGATTGATGTCAAATTGTTTTCACATTCCATAAATTACACGATTAATTGTTATCGACACTCGGTTACCCAGATAGTGACGAATTACATAAGTGTGTTCCTCTACCTGAAGGAAATCTTCTATTGAAAGTATATCTAATTCTTAACATTTTATCTAGTATCACAGTCATGATTTCGGTGCAACCGCATTGTTATCGAAAAATCTATAAATTACACTAAAACATAGTTTTAATACTGAATAATAATAATAATAACAATAATGTTAAAGGATAAGTGTAGTTTCTGTTAATACTATATGAACCAACAACCGTAAGTACTAGAAATATCGTTTGTAATTTTTTTGTATTTTAATTGTCTCTACACCTTATGTCAATATTTAAAATTCAAGTAACTACAATTCAAGGTTTCTAAAATTCTTGTGATGAGTATCTTCCTGATTATGATTATAAAATAATTATCAATAAACTTCACAGCACACTAAAGATCACCATGACACTGATGAGTCTCAATAAGGCGAAACGCGTGTATGTAGGTTGAATCTGTAGTTAACACTCGTTTTCTGTTTCATTCGGTTAATATGAATTTTACATGATTGTGTTAATCTTCTATGTTGTATTGTGATTTTGTTAAACTGAATAATAAAGTAAACATTCAAAACATATAATTAAATTGAATTTCATAGAAAAAAAGCAGAATTAATCAGTCTTATGACCGATTAGAAATATAGAATTTTGACATTTAAATATATACCCCACATTCAGCTTGAAAGTTTAGAACCTCTATAATATTTAAAACAATTAGTTCATACTTGACAAAATTAATAAAAAAAAAAAACCTTAAACATTTGTTTATGTCATTGACTATTTACCTTAGAGTCTGATAAATGTACTTTACAGCGATGTAAAATACCTAATGCTAAATATTTTGGTATTGGATTTTTTGACTAATTAAATAATTAATAGTATATTTTAGAACAAGAGATGAAAGTTACTTTTTTTTCGTGAGAGAGAAATTTGCTCACGAGCGATAGCGAGTGATCAACCTTTCAAATTGAAAAACGGAATTTATCTAAACCTAAACCTAAAAATTAAAAAAAAACGTATTGGTTTCAAATACGTAGGCATCTTTCACTGTTTCGTTTATTATTAGTGAAAATGACAATATTACACCGCTAATACGGATTTTCTTCAATTTTATTACTATAATTTAGAAGCGTAAGTTACTTTCACTAATAGAGATGAAAATGCAACTTTCATACTATGACAACTGATAAAAAAACCTACTTTTATGTGTACAAAAATATGTGTATTTAAATTTAAATATTCTTACTTAATGTGAATACAATATTGGTTTTGAATATTTAAGTCACAACTAACGCAAAATTCACTCGTAGGTGCTAGGATATCGGGGCGGTAAAAAAGTCATTATTCTCTCAATTGTGTCGTTTTTATATAACTCTCTACTAATTACCCCAAAAACGTATAAATCATAAATGTTTCAAATGTGGAAAATAATGTTACATGAATGGTTCCCTTTGAAAATAAGAAAAAAATGGCTTTTTATAGATTAATTTCGAATACCATCATCAAAATCAAATTGAAAACCTTTTAAAACAACCTCAACAATATTTTTATATAAATCACTTTCGTAAATTATTTTATAAAAAAAAGAGAAGAAAACATATTGGCTTTCGCTCTAAAACAGAAACTTATATATAATTGGCTGTAATCTATGAAGTGTATCAATTTCGGACATCCATTAAACGTCTGTAAACTTAGCACCCTACCACTAAAAACATGTCTGATGAACAGTATAATTTAGTGTTAATTTATTGTTCCATTGTTATTATAAAATAATGGTAATTACGATTATTTTTTAAAGCAATTTGTAATGATTAATTATTTCCACACGTTAAAATGCATATACCTACTACTTCTTTAACATACTATACTTTTACATATGACTCTAGCACGGCCACAAAGTTGGTTGATGAGCACAAAATGCCACATTTGATGCGGTAAATAATACCTAGCAGGTCACAAAGTCAATTAATGAGCACAAAAATTGGGAACTAATATATTTTAAAAGCACAAAATTATTGCCATGTATGTTGATTTTACTTTTATATGTACCGCCAGCAAGGCCACAAACTCGGCCAATTTTATATTAAACAAGGAGCAGAAAACGCGGGGTTAAGATATTTTAAAAGCACAAAATGATTGCATTATACAGAAATTATATTTCATGCGACAATTTTATGTTATACAATGAGCACAACAAATGCGGGGCCACATACTTTAATAAAAGCTTAAAATTATTAAATTATTTAGATACCACATTCGATGCGGTAAGTAATTCCTATGATGTACTTTACTTTCAAATGTGCCACGAAGTCGGTCAATTTTATATTAAACAATGAGCACAAAATTCGGAGCCAAAATATTTTGCAAGCACAAAATGGTTGCGTTATTCATAAACCACATTTGGTGTGGTAGGTAATTCCGATGACGTACTTTACTCTTATACGTAAAGCTAGCACTTCCTCAAGGTCGGCCAATTTTAGAATAAACAAGGGCCACAAAATGCAGGATCAAGACACTTTAAAAGCATCAAATTATTACATTATTTAGAAACCACATTCGATGCGGTTTATATGACGTACTTTACTTTTATATGTAACGGTAGCACGGTGACAAAATTGGTCAATTATGTTAAACAAGGAGCACAACAAATGCGGGATCAAGATATTTTTGAAAAGTAAAAAATTGTGGTATTATTTTGATACCGCATTCGATGTGGTAAATAATTTCTATGACGTACTTTACTCTTATTATGTACTTTACTCTTATACATGCCGCTAGCAGAGTTACAAAGTTGGCCAATTTTATGTTAAACAATCAGTACAAAAAAAAAGCGGGGCCGTAATACTTAAAAAGCACAAAATGAATGAATTATTGAAATAATACGCAAAAAAATTAGTTCAAACTAAGGGGCCAACATATTTTAAAAGCACAAAATAATTGCATTATTTAGATACCACATTCGAAGCGACAACTAATTTTTTGACGCACACGTTACGCTAGACGGTAACAAAGTTGGTCAATCTTATGTTAAACAATCAGCATAAAAATATGTGGCCAATATATTTTAAAAGCACAAAATGATTCCATTATTTAGACGTAATTTACTCTTTATATGTCACACTAGCACGGCCACAAAGTTGGCCATTTGTATGTTAAACAATGGGCGCAATATGATTGGCCAAAATATTTGAAAGCGCAATATAATTGCAATATTTAGGCACCATATTTGATACGGTACCATATTCCTTTGTCGTACTTTACTCTTATACGTGACGATAGCACGGTCACAAAGTCGGTCAATTTTATGTTAAACAATGAACACAAAAAATACAGGCCAAGATATGTTAATAGAAAAAGTGATTGCATTAAGTTGACGTACTTTATTCTTGTACGTGACACGAGTCACAAAGACGGCCAATTTTATGTTAATCAAAAGCACAAAAATGTGGTGCAAAATATTTTAAGAGCACAAAATTATTGCATTATTTAGATAGTGCATTCGACGCGGTACGTAAATCCTAAGGCGTACTTTACTTTTATACGTGACAAAATCGGTCAACTTTTCATTGTTAAACAATGAAGACAAACAATGCGGGGACAAGATGTTTTAAGGGCACAAAATTATTGTATCATTTAGATAACACATTCGAACAATGATCACAAAAAATGCGCGGCCAAGATAGTTTAAAAGCACAAATGACTTCAATATGTAAATGCAGCATCCGATGCGGTGAGTAATTTCAAGACGTATTTTACTCTTATGTGTCGCGCTAGTACGGTCACAAAATTTATGTTAAACAATGAGCACAAAATATTTTAAAAGCACAAAATGAGTGTATTATTATTTAGTACTTTATTAGTAATTCGTAAAACATACTTTACGTTTATACGTAACGCTAGCATGGTCACAAAATCGGTCAAATTTATCTTAAACAATGAGCACAAAATGCGAGGCCAGAATATTTTAAGAGCATGAAATTATTGCATTATGTAAATGTAAATACCACATTCAATGCCAAAAGTAATTCTTATGACGAACTTTACTCTTATATGTGATGCTATCAGTATCACAAAGTCGGTCAATTTTTTGTTAAAAAATGAGCACAAAATATTCAACTTACAAAATTCTGGTGTATCGGTTTGTATGTTTTTACGAGTGGGGGTGGTACCGTAACGATCAGTTTGAAGCACAAAATTAGTACTCAATACTCAGGCTGTTTTATTAAGCTTGGTACGCGGCCATATCTCGAAAACTATTGGGTATAAAAATTCGAGAAAAAAATGTTTATACTAAAACAGTTATGAGAAAATCTTGGAATTTCACCGCAAGAAGGCGCAATTGACAAGGCGAGGCATAAAATTCAAGATTTCTCCGAAAATTTTCATATGAAGCTATGACTTCAACAACATTATTAGAAGCCCTGAATAATTCAGCACAAGTTTTGTCTGAGGCTGCTTGGCGTACCGACCTTAATAAGACAAGGAGAAACTCCTGAATGTCTAATAATTTAAATGTCTGTATTTTCTAAATGGCTTATCTGATTATAGCAAACTCAAGCATGATTGTAAAAAAAATTTGTCAGTGTTTTCAAATACAGTATCCATCGGCACTCGACAGTTTCAAATAAAATTGGTAGAGGGCGCAGTTCGCAATAATAACAGTTTTTTCAATTTTGCCACGAAAATTCAAATAATACAGTATAATTTTGATGTCATAATCGCAAAATAGATTACATTTGCTAGAGAAAACGCAAAAACCACAGTTTGATATCTTCGCCCGTTTCAGAGTTATTGTCAAAAGATTACATTTTTGACTCTTTAATTTGTTGAAATGGTTATTTTTCTAGTTACAGAGAATTTTTGGTTTAATTTTATGGTTGTGTACATACTGCTAGTTGTCGAAATACTCTCTTGTTATAGTGTATTCGTTTAGAATATCTGACAGCATATTCACTGAAAATAGAAATTCAAAAAGAATCAAAGACGAAGTTTTTTTTAGCATCAAAATTAAAACTGTTGACGGTTACCTATTCCAATTTCTTAATCTCCATGGAAACCTACAGATTTTGTTTCATGACTACTTATTTTAATAGCATCAGCATCTATGCTTTATTAGAAGTTATTTATGGGGTGTTTTTAATTTAAATGCAGTTTTGTGCCACTGAAATGTATGTCCACCTTTAGAAATACAACATTTTCATACTATGTCTTTTGTTTTTTCCATTTTACAACTGAACAGCAAATGCAATGCAGTGATTCTTACTATTCACAGCCGCAGCACTTTAAAAACAACTGACTTTTTCCAAAAACTCGTACGTGCAAAACCCCGTCAAGAGGCAAACTAAAAGACGCAACGCAAAAAAAATAGTTTATTTTCACCCAATTTTCACCTACTCCCTACTCCAAAAACCGACTAAGCAGTTCAACAATAAAGACTTTTATTGGGGGTCGGCCGCCGACCGTCGGCGTTATTTATTTATGATCACTTAATGATCCGGGTGGCGTCGAATGTGACAAAATACCAAAGTTTAGATTTTCGCCGGTGCACGTGCACTAAAGCTTGGTTTTGACGAAAATATGACACATTTTTTTTAAATTACGTGTTTAACGTTAGATTAACATGTAATATGAAATATTTCCAATGTTTCCAATATTTCCAGTAGGCCTTTTAAAATTTCGAATGTTTCCATTTCCATGGAAATATTTCCGATATCTTCCAAGACCAATGAGAAAAATACAGAAAATTATCAGATCGAGCAAATATGTACCTAATAATTAAATACATGACACTTACTTGTAATCTGGTAGGTTACATGATACTGTAAAAAATAATACGGATTAGAAATCACAGACTTCAATGTAATACACAATTATTTAAAGCAGTATCGTCGTACGCAACCGATAATGCACTAGTTTCATATTACGCATCCCGGCAATTGCAGCTACATTCAGACTGCTACGATTCTGATTCAAATAATTATTCGAAAATAAACAATAATGCTTGCGTTATACTCACATCCAAATTCTCAAAAATAATATTCCACCTTGGAAACCATTTCAAACAGCTACACTTTTGCTTTAAAAAATTACGTTTCAAGGCCGTGTACGAATTTTTGCGGTTAGAAAAAAATCAAAAACATTTAAGCTTAGCACTATAATAATTATTAAAAAACACATTTTGAACTTGTTATTAAACAAAATATAAGTTATTTAGCACCTTATTGTCCGCGTATTTTACAGAAGGTTGTAATTAACGTACACGTCAACACCGATAAGCGATCAACTGTTTTTCATGGCACCCTACGCGCGAAATTATGTTTTACCAATAGTAATAATTAATCAGGGCCGTAATAAGTTTTGAAATATTTAATTTCTATTAGGTAAAAATCAACAATGTGTCATCAATTCAAAATATCTTCTTTACAACCTTTTTATAATATGTTAAGTTGTAACCACCATTCACACCCACCTCCATATAATTCGTCACCAAACCTCTTGAAATTGAAAAAAAAATGAATATCTTACGATATTTTAATTAAATTTCTTCTGATGCGACATTTATTCTTAAAGGACGGGGGCGGATGATATATTATATTATATTATATATTTTTTGAAAGAATATGTAAAGATTCGGTATTATTTACAAAAACAAAACTAAAATACTATACCCTTGATTTAACTCTTTCCTTCTTCCTCTATAGGCTTTCTCTCCTCTTCTTGTTTTTGTTTCAAACTGCTGTCGTATTTTCCTCTTAGTTTCTCTCTTTACAACAGTTTTGTCATCCTCCCAGTAATATTTCGGTTTCTTCATACCTATATCTAAATGTCGCTAGCTTTTGCTCTAAGTTCCATATGCATCTTATAATACTTATCTATATTTGCCCTTTTTGTTGGTTTAGGTCAACGACTCCGCTACGAACACTTTGGACTGTTAATTTAGTAACTGCGATTTTTATTAAAATCTCTCTCTTTTCCTCGATTATTTTTCAACATCTTCCCTTGTTATGTCTTCTTCTTTCATAACCTAGTCTCTTTTTCTTCACCATTTTTTATCTTTAGATTTTTCACTTTCTTTAACTTCTCGAACTTTCTCTTTCTCGTATCTCATCACACTATTACCTGTCTCTTATCTTTTCTAATTCCATTATATTTTGTGTTCTTATTTACCTTCTGTAATACACTTAATTAATATTACTACATATGAATACTAAAATGGGTAAGGGTTATGTTTCGGTTTTAGTGATTTTTATAAAACTACTAAAACGCTAATTCCACAATTGCACACGGTTTCGTCACCACACTATACAGGGTTATACTGATCTTCTGGGGCACCATACATAACACTTACATCACAATACAATATTAAAAATGTACCATCCGAATAAATATAATAATAATAATAATAATTTTTATTGAACTGAAAAACAACATACAAATTAATTTTTTGCCATCCCTTCATCTTTATTATCATATCTTACCTTGTATTCTAGGAATCTCTATTTTCGTTTGTCTCATTATCTTTTTTTGGTTTACCTATACCTACGTACAATTTTTTTCTGCCACTTCAATTACTACTTGCTATCACTACGTCATCTGCATATGTCACGTTCATCACCACTTTTCTCGAAGTTTTCTATATAGAATGCATTTTGATTCTTTACATAACTTGTATGTGCATAATTTCAACCAAAACCTGAGTAAACATTTCTTTCTTTTAAAGCATTCCAGAACTTAAAAAAATTAAACATCGCTTTTACACAAACATCCCATATACTTTTCTTTCTTTCTTCTTCTTCCTGATTTACTAGATATCTTCGCCTCTCGAAAAAACCCGCTGCCAATTCGATAATATCTATTTTCCTTGTGTTTTTTTTAACAAAATCTAATGACTCCGACCGTGGAAGCCTCAATTCTTACAAAATTGCAAAAGTTTTGTATCTTACTTTTTCTATAACTCTTTGCTTAACTATTTTTTCTCTTTTTAAAAACGGGCATATTATTACTTTCCTCAATTATTCCGCAAATCTTTCTTTTTACTTTCTTATCACTAAGTATTTTATACTTTAACAACAAGTGAGGAAAAAGTAATTGTACACGTGAGCAATGTCTTTTTCGCACTTGTCCGGTTGACACGTGAGAAAGAAACATACTTTGCTCACTTGTACTAAAAATAGCTATTTTTATTTCCAATAATAAACAATAATTATCAAGTTTACTTTTTTATTTGAAGTGTAGACCTCGTTTTGACAGATTTTCAGGTTAGATTAATAAATGTCATTAATAAATAAACGAGCAACCAATCAGCTTTGGTAACTATTTTCAGTCAATAGGGCATTTGTTATGATTTAAATTCAAGAAAAATTATTTTGGATTTTAAATTGAATGAATGAATTATGTCGAGGTAACCATATGTAGATATAGATTGACAGAATGTGAATTAATTAATAAATAAAAATGTCAGGATTAATATGATGTGTAATTTTTAAAATAAAAAGATAAAGTCTATCCTAAATAAGGTATATATTTACGTTGAGCAATTTACACATTACATAAATTTGGCGCCAGCAACGTCGGGTAGAATTGTATATAAATATATATAAATTAGCGACCCTAAATCTTTACAAGACAAATGGCTAGAAAAAATGAAGAAATGAATGTAGAACCAGAGTTAGGAGGAGAGGATAGGACGTTCTCACGTTTATCCGAAGTTGAAGAACAGGAGGCCGGAAGACAAGTTCAGGCCATAGGTGGACCAAGTTCACAAGATGGAGAAGAAAATGACGAAGGAAGATTCAAAAAACGTACAAACAAATATGAAAGAAGATTAAAAAAAGGATATGGAAAACAACGACCAGAAATATGAAAAAGAATTAGAAGTGTATTATGAAGAAAATTTCGATTGTAGAACAGGTTTAAAAAAAGTACAGTCTGAAATAGAGAAACTTCTGATGAGGCAAATGACGTATGAGATTAGCAAAGAAGGAGGAGTTACGTTGAAAGTTAAATGGGAGACACTGGAAATTAAGAAATTATTTACAAAAATGATAGAGGAAAGGAAAAGAAAAAGATAAGAAAAAAATAATGAAGGAAGGACACTAGTAGCGTTTGTTTCAAGAACATTAAGAGAAGATGAAGAGACTGTAAAGACAAGGGAGCGCTTCCACATCACAGTGATGACCACAGAACGTAGGTTCTATCAAATAAAGAATAAACTAACAAATGAAGTTAAAAGGAAGAAAACATGAAGTATACAAGAAATAATGTTAGAAAATTATGGAGAAATGAAAGTGGACGTCGAACCAAGCAATAGAATAATAGCACCGAATATGCAACATGAAACGAATAGGAGTAAGAAATTTAAATATGAAATGGAAATAATAACTAAAGAATTGACTCAATTGACATTTGAAGTCGAAAGCAACGTAAATAAAGAGGTAAAATTCGTTAAGAACAAGAAAGGCCCAAGCCAGGAAGGAAGGGAGAATGTCACATAGGAATCGAAGTATATAGGACGAGTGTTTCAGAAAATAAAATTAATGAAAAGAAGGATTACAATTAAACGAGCGTGGAAAGAATTAAAAAAACAAAAATGTGAATTAAATGCAAACTTAAGAACTAAAAGAAAGGTTAAAGAAAATGCAAGTAAAACCAAGCAGCCCTAGAGAGAGAAAATGTAAAGGATATAAAGGCTCATCCACCTCCTGTAAAAATAAAAGGGTTGGAGAAAAAGAGTTGGAAAAGGCAATGTAAAATGACAATAAATAAATTACAAGAATTATGGTAAAGTTTAAGAAGTAGCTATTAAAAAAGTATGAATGATACAAGTTAAAGTGAAGAATATAAAGGAGGAAGGGATGAAAGAGTTAAAAATTAAAAATAATAAGAAAATGGAAAAAGGTGAAAATAATCATATTATGTACAGCAGAAGCAGAAGCCATAGATCAATAAAAAGTTAAATAATAAGAAAATGAAATGGTGAAGATAAGTTAAAATGAAAAGAAAGATTAAGATTAATGCAATGGAATTGAAGTTATTATGAAGTTTAAGAAATGATATTTAAAGAAAAAAAATGTTAAGAAATAAGAAAAGAAGTAAAATAAAAATTGAATAAGGAATTAGGAAGAAATATAAATTATATAAAATATAAGATGTGAATAAGAAAGAATGAATGGTATATTTTTCATTTATTTTAAAATTTTAATTTTTTTTAGGCAAACAATAAAAATTTATAAAATATAGTGGAGTGAAAAACATTATTTTGGATTTTAAATTGAATGGATGAATTATGTCGAGGTAACCATGTAAACATAGATTGACAGATTGTGAATTAATTAATAAATAAAAATGTCAGGATTAATGTGATGTGTAATTTTTTAAAATAAAAAAGATAAAGTCTATCCTAAATAAGGTATACGTTTACGTTGAGCAATTTACACATTACAATATACATACATACAGTGTTAGTGTAAAGTATGGAATAAAATTCATTACATGTTTATCCTTATTTTTATACAATTTTCCTCCAAAAATTTTAAATTCCAATTTTTTGGTATAAATCAACCCTTTCTACATCTACCAGTGGCGGCGTAACAGGGGGCAACTTGAAAGTTTAAATGGCAATGGGGTTCAAAAGTTACATTTTCGGAAATACCGTTTTATCCTCTATTCAGCAATGTAAGCATCTTAACATCTGTCGATTAGAACAGGAAAAAAGTAACCTTTTAATATTTTTTCTACACTATAATAATTTCTGGTTGCATTTTCTGTTAATAAATCAACGAAAACAACAGTTCCATGAAAGCATTACACAAATCTCCACCTATTTGCATACATGATACATTTCTATCACAAACAGTGGCGGTGCAACGGAGGGAAATTTGAAAATTTTAGATGGTACTACTAGTCAAAAGATACATTTTCTGAAAGATCTTTTCATTTTCTATTTAGCAATCTAATTGTTTCTAAAATTGGGTGATTAGAACAACCTTTTATCGTTATTGTCTTTCAAATTTTTCAAATTGCCCCAAGTTACGCCGCCACTGGTTGGGATACAAATGTATAATTTATACCTAAAGAAATTACCTAAAAAAAGATTGGGATGATACTTTCAAGAAGCTATGGCTTGTTTTGATTATTATTAATAGAAAATACAAGCAGACATTAATATTAATGCTGAAAAATAGTATTTTTTTTAATTTTCCTGTTTTAATCGACCGATGTTGAAGATGCTTACATTACTTCATAGAGGATGAAATGGTCTTTCCGAAAATGTAACTTTTCACCCCCATTGCCATTTAAAATTTTCAAGTTGCCCCCTGTTGCGCCGCCACTGGTAGAAGGTTGATTTATACCAAAAGATGGAAATTTAAAAATAAAATTTGACCTGTCCGAGGAAAATTTCATAAAAATAGGGATAAATATTTAATGAATTTTATTCCATACTTTACACTTACACTGTATATACCGTTACTAGTAACGACATTTTCTCCAGATTTTTGAAAATGTTAACCATGATTATATAACTCTTAGTTATGATCCAATAGAATTCTTTAATTTTTCATGGTTACGATGTATAAATAAGCGAATATATCCTTAACGACGTTATTAATCGTTTTGGTATTTGGCCTCCTCCATAAATATATCCTTGGAAACATTTGTTTTTATAAACGTTAAATAAAATCGTACTTGTTACGTTTTGCCGGATTAATAGACTTTCCAACAACATTGTATTTTATTTCGTTCTATAATCGTAACGAATACCACTCGAGCATCAAAAGTAATCGTTATACTTGCCTCCTCACTCGACGTATTCCTTAGAACACCACTCGAGCTTCGCTCTCGTTGTGTTTCGCAAAATACGTCTCGTGACTCGGCAAGTTTAATCGATGCTCTCGTGATACTATAACTGATAACACCGGGGTCACACTCAATTAAAATACGACTCACATGATCGTTATACGTTGTCCTATAATTATCACATTGGTTATAAAAATAAATCACACGTTTCGTCAACTGGTTACATAAATTACTATTTAACTACAATCCTCTCTGACTTTATTCACCACCTTTCTAAAAGTTTTCCCTTTACCTTGCAAATTCTATCATTTTCTTCTTTATCCTCTTGTTATAGCTTTCCGTTTTCTTCTGATTATCTTGTCGCTCATCCTTTCGTGTAATACAGCTCTTCTGATATAATTTCTTTAATTTTCTTTACTTCGCTATTTTTTTATCACATCTGAATTCGTCTTCTTTTTTAATAGCAATTGTATATAAATATGATCTTTGACGGCACAAAATAAGTTTTTTCAGCTCCACGTTGGGTGCCAATTATAAGTGAAAAAAGGGAAAACAAACTGATTTACCATATACAAAAGGGGTAGAGAACTCCTAACACATGAACAGGAAGAAAAAATTATTAAACGCATTTAAACACTTTTATTGAACAAACATTGTACTAAGTGCTCAAGCATCATTAACTACACAACAAACAAAATTGTAGTTTAAAAAACATAAAAAGAAATTCCTCTAACTACTCCACCATATAATTGATCATCAAATTGAACCGACAACGAATTGGCGTGAGTATTGATACTAGAGCTTAAATAAAAACATAGAAGCTCCGGTCTAATTAATTCCGCATCACAAACATACTTAACAGATATCTTGTAGGTGGCGAAAGCATTAAACTTAACACCGCTTGGCAAATTAACTAAATGAGGAATTTCATAATCCGAAATTACCTTAATTATATCCACAGCCTGACTTAACAAATTATTCTTATCATCGAACACAGATATTATCACATTGGTACAAGCCTCTTGAAATCCGTCTTTGTGCGGAGGCGTAATGGCGATACCGTAAGTAATCAATTCACGAGGCGTCGTAATCAAGGAACTAAACTCGTTGCTACCGTCCAAGAGGAGATTTCTTTCAATTTTATACGTTTCCCGGAATCTATACTTAATCAAATAAGGCATTTTTTTTCTTTCTTTGGACGACATATCGATACATTTAGATAAATCTTCATTACTAATTAATAATTGATATAGATATTGACGAGAATTCGGTAAACATCCAAACCTCAATCGTGCAAAAATACCAGAACCGGTTAATACTTTCAATCTGTTCTCATGCGTTGGGTCCACGTTTTGAAAGATGCATTCATCCTCAGCCCATTTCATAGCGGCTTCCACTAAGTCAAATTCTGTTGCGTTTATTTCATCTTCGTCCAGTAACGAACAAAAAGTTGTCGCTTTCATATGATAGTCAACTTGAAGTACTTCTCTCGCAGTTAATAGAATATCCCGCCAGCATTTGTTCAGCAAATGAGTTAAATTATACAACAAAGCGTATTCGTAACTAAGTAATAACGATGTAATTGTTAGATTCGAGTGGATGTAATCTGCGCAAATATTTTTAAGATTGTTGATGAAATACTTTTGACTTATGTACAATAATGACCACGCATTACTCACAGAAGATATCAAAACCTTTTCGGTGTAGATAAACTGGAGCATTTGATCGAAATCTTTTGAATCGATGTCGCTTATATTAATTTCGGGCGATGCTAAGGAACCGTAAAACATTGATTTAAAAACCGGACTGGTGTAAGATAATATGAGTTTGTGTGCGGCTATTTTTCTATCTTCGAAAATAAAAACGCAATCGGTCCATTCGGAATTTTCGTTTTTTTCCATTTCGCCCAGACCTGAAATTAGAATGTTTGTAAAATGAGGTTTTGAACGATAGAATTTTGTACCTTTGTTTGTTGCCAAAAAGTTCGTTAAAACACGCTCTAACCGATTTGTTTATAAACTAAGGACAATAACATCCTTGAACCGGCACTTATACAAAGCCAAGGACGTCATTCATTGTATAATTGAGATTTAATTTGAACCTGCGGCAAGCTGATTAACAACCAATCGGAGAGCACGATTTAGATATGCAATTACATCACTTTTCTTTTTCGGAAAAACTGTGAAGGAAATTCCAAGTGCCCGTCTGAGATCACACAGTCGTAATTAACAAAGAATTTGGGTATTGTTTCGATTATTTAAATAATCACACTAGAAACGAGCATAATGAATAAAAAAAACAGATTATCATATCCCTTGTTGGTTAATAATCACAAATTAGAAAAAAAATAACAAGGTTTATCTAATTGGTAAAGTTATCGTAACGCATAAAATGGAAATATAATTTAAATGTAGAGACCACGCTGTAGTATCGTATCGTTCCCAAGCATTTTACTATCAATTAACACAAAACAAATTAATTAAAGAGTGTCAGCGGTACTAAACCCTTAAGAAGGGTTTCCACCAATACTTTTTTTGATAAATAGAGAAATTTGTAGTAAACCTGTACTTTTCTACTAATATTTTTCTCAAAAAACACAATACTTTTTGTTTCTAGGCTTTTGTTTTAAACAAAATATTTTTTCATCTCGATTCGGTACACTAAGAAAAATAATAAGATAATTAAAATTCCCTGCTTCGTTTTAATTCTGGTGGAAAGAATATCTACCTATTTCTATTAGACGAAAAATTAGCTGCAATATATTCAAAGGTTTGTGTCTATTGAAGCGATAAATACAAACTTTACAGGGACAACAAAATTACAGCTTTCACACGACCACAGTGGTTCAAAATTCTAAAAAGCTAGCTAAAAGTCAAAAAATAAAAGTCGTTGGAATCTTGTAAAACTTAACGTACATGAAGTTAAGTATCTTGCCCGTATTTCAACCGAAGAAGAATGATCTAAGTTCTATATTTATTTCTCGACAGCAGCCCAAACACACAAGTATTAGATAATGTGTCGATACTCATATTAGTCGTGAAATAGTGAGGTTACTTTTAAAATGTTATAACTTAGAAGAAAAGTAAGTTATTTTAATTTTGTAAAATGAAAAGACAATGACATATTTATTCACATAAAATTTTTTTTTTTTTACTATTATAAACTGATATGCAAATTAATTTACATAATTAGCTTGCAGCTTGCTCAGAAAAATAGGCATACAAAATTTTTACCACCTATTACTACCTTGTTACTTTTTCTTGGTTAATGGATAAATTTTCTACATACTAAAAAATTGGCTGTGACTTCTTGTAACTTTGAGTTTAGTATTAATATTTCTTCTGCGTAAAAGGCGCACAGCACACGGGCGCTTAGACAAACATTTAATTTTTTCGCGCTACTATGAAACACAATAAATGATCTTAATTTTAAAAATGGAACAGTTTTCTGGAGGTAAGTTTTCAAAATTTAAAATGACGGATCCAATTTGGCGGACGATTTTTTAACGAATTGATTAGATTTGCTTCAAAATTGCTACTTGGGTGTTTTCGAGGTCACTGATTATGAATCTGAAGTCTGTTTTTAAAATTCAAAATGGAGGATCCAATATGACGAACGATTTTTTAAAAAAATTGATTAGATTTGTTTCAAAATTGCTTTTTCGGAGGTTTTCAAGTTCGCTGATTACGAATCTGATGTCCGTTTTTCAAAATTAATAATGTCAGATCTAATATGGCGGACAAGTTCATAAGGGAATGATTGGGTTCGCTTTAGTTTCGTTTCTTGGAGTTTTCGAAATCAATAAATACGAGTCCGATGTTTGTTTTTAAAATTCTAAATGTGAAACGTAATATAGCAGAAGATTTATAAAAAATCCGATTCGCCAAAAATTAGTTAATCAGGAATTTTTTGGGAGTTACAAATTTCTGGCGAGATGTATACTCACCGTCCCTGAAAACAGATTTTATTATCGTAGATCCAGGCACAAATTCAAATTTGTTGGCTTTTTTTTGTTCGTAAAATTTATTATTTCTGTACTTAATTGTTTATAGGTATTATTACTATTATTGTTTTATTATTATTTTAGAAAGTGCTTCAAGTGAAAAGGAATTGAAGATTACTCTTAAGGAAATATTCCATATCGTCAAACAGCATATGTCATCGAAAAGTTTACATGAGATTCTTATGGTTATTGCAAGTTATTTTTCAAACCTTCGAGAAAATACTTTCGACTTAAAGGAAATCGCTAAACTAAAAATGTGCTCGACACTTCCGAAAATGAAACAAAATAATGGTAGAACGTTTTCATGTTACAAACGATTTCAAGCGATTGCGAAGTAGATATTCAAAAATTCCAAGAATATGCAGAAATCACAGCACGGAAATTTGTGGAGTTATATCCCTAGTATCATATGCCAACAAGCGTTCACAAAATTCTAGTTCATGGCCCTGAAATAATTCGTACTTCACTCCTTCCCATTGGAATGATGTCGGAGGAAGCACAGGAGTCCTGTAACAAATTGATTAAAAAATTTTGCAATGATTTTTCACGACAAAGCAGCAGGATAAAAACAATGGAAGATGTATTTTTGCGACTTCTAATTATGTCTGATCCTATTGTTTCATCATTTCACCAAGTTTCAACAAAAAAAAATTAAATTGCTATCAGCAGAAGCTACAATGCTATTAAACTATCCGTGTAAAAAATCACTAGAGAAATAAGCTCTGAAACTGATTATTCTACTTCCAGTGACAGCGAATAATCTTTTGTTACGTAAGAAAAGCATGAGACATACATTGTTTTCAGTAAAGACAATATATTATTACTTACCGTAAGATGGGGTGAATGGGAACACAATTTGATCTTTGAAGAGTTGTTAAAAACGAAACTACTTCTGTTTTTGATGTTCATTTGCAGCAAAAGTTCGAACTAGGTTAGTACTATAAAATGCCAAATTGTGAACTTCATAAAAATTTTAAGCCAACTTTTTTTTTTTAATATCCTGTTCCTATTCACCTGCCATTGTGGTGAATAGGACCACGTGTAGTTTTAAACGTTTGTTCTCATTCTAAATTCTTTTAGGTGAATAGGAACACCAGAAAATTAAAAAACAATCGTTTTCTGAATTTAGGTTTTTTCCGAAACAGAAAACGGAGGTTTTAAAGGAAAAATTTATTTCTAAGGCACTTATAAACAAACAAAACATTATATTCATTAACAAAACTCCAAAAAACATTAAAAATATATCTTAACTGAGTTACATGTTAGGAACTTTCAAAATCTTTAGTATTGATATTTCTAAAACTAAACAGACCTCTTCTCTCTGTAAAATAAGGCAGCTTCATGATGACCTGGTCAATAGAAAACTCACTTTCATCTGGTATGGCTGGATAATAATAAAGATGTCCTGCTTTTTCTGATACGGTCTCCTTTTTTCTTAAAAATGTGCCTGAATATGATGTATCACTTTTCTGGGTTATTTTACCTATGTAGATCCTACTTTTATTACAGCAGTAGGTCTATCAACAGGAAACTTTATTAATACCCAATCACCCACATTGAAATCTAATAAGTCAATCTGCTCTTCCCTCTGAGCATTTGAACATGAAGGCACATTATTAGTCTCGTTACTTTTATCACATTGACTATTTCTATATACCTCATCGTCGCTACAATCAGACTCCATAGTTCCATTGTCTCCATTTTCTTTTCTCCATAGTAATTTTCATCTACTAGATCGAACTCTTCGTCTACATAGTTTTGTTGCAGTTCTTTCTCAGATATACTCAAATCACTTTCACTTGTTGAATCATCGCACTGCACGCTCTTTCCTGGGGCTATTTGTAATTTCTTATTTGATTTTCGTTTAGGCTTTTCAGAGTACCTCATTTCTTTTAATAAAGCAATAACTGATGAGTTGCAAGCTTCAGATTCTTGAAGGCCCAGGTTCTCTTTGGCAATTGCTTCAATACTTCCTCTTTGCTTAAAGGGATTAATCCAGTTTTCCTAAAACCTGATATAATGTTTTGTTTCGCGTTCGAGTCATTTCTTTCAACAATTGTTTCAATAGTCTAGGAAATACACTTTTGGGTATACCAGCTTCTTTTCTTCCAGGTCCTTTCTTCCATTCCAATAAAATTCGCCTCCATATTCGCTTAAGTGGTGCAAAAAAGGCAACATCTAAGGGTTGCGTTAAGTGCGTAGAGTTAGGGGTAAAACACCATGTGGACATTATATTGCTGCAGTTCTTTATCACTTTCATTGAAATGTGTGAAGCTAAGTTATCTCCTATAAGAATCTTTCGGCCATCCAATCTTCTAAAATAAGGTATCACTGTAGTCATAATCCAGTCTTCAAAGCACTCCATGTCAAACCATCCTGACGGAGTTCGATTATATCTGGAGTTGTTAGGGCCTCCCTCAGTCCATGAATCATATAAATTTTGAGATTTATAGACTACATAAGGCGGTAATAGTACTCCATCCCCTGTAGCAGCGAACATTAAGGACGTAGCCGACTTGCTCGTATTCATTACACGTTCAGGGTGTTTACACCCCTTCTGACTATAACTTTTTCTTACCAACGTCATCCGTTAAATTTGTTTCATCATAATTTATAATATTAGTCGGTGGTACATCGTTTAAAGCCTCAGAAAGGTTATTAAAGTATTCTTCCACAACATCTCTACTAATATTTGCTCGAGAACGTTTGATGTTCTGGCACATGCGATTTGAAATCTGATTTTTATGTCTATTGAGAAAACCATAAACAAATTCTTTCCCTGGTAGATTATTTCTGCAGCGGGGAATTGTCTTACCAAGGTTGTCCAGGTAGTTTTTGACTAGAAGCTGAAAATCGTAGGTGTCAATGGGGTAGCCCCAATCAGCGCATATATTCATATTTTCTATCAAAAGAATTTCCTCTTCTTTGTTAAAATAGTTTGTCCACCATGTTTTTGACATTTCCCTTTTATGTCGCACCAACACTGTCTTTGGAATACCGTATATACGAGCTGCTTCTCTGTATGACATTTGATTTGTTGTTATGGCTTCAACAGCGTGTCTAATCTTCTCTGGATCATGATGCGTGTATCTCTTTTTGCAGTAGAAACGTATATTCTCGGCATTTTAACCGTTCCTATTCACCCCAATGTTGTGTTCCTATTCACCTGTTGGTAACGTAAAAGGTGCATTAATTTAAAAATGTCGAATAATTTTTTTGTTATTGTTCCTTTGAGTAATAAAATTAACAGGACTGGCTAAGAACGTCCCTATTACTATAAAAATGCGTTTAGAATAATATCTACTTACGTCGTTTGACTTTTACACGTAAAGTTTTTCAACTAACAAATGTGTTCAATTTCAAACTACTATTTAGAGGTTATATAGTATAAACACAATTTTATATTTCGTTGCACAACTTGCGCTATCTTGTAGCCAGATGCACAAAGAGTAATTTCCTTGGTTGCAAACTTTTCTGTAATAGTTATTAAAGTGTTATCTTTATAGGAACATGATTTGTCAAAGTTTTGGTCCTATTCACCCCAATGTTCCGATCCACCCCATCTTACGGTACTACAATAAAGCCAATAGTTTCACAGTTACTGTTTCTCTGTTATTGAATGTTTATTCATTTGCATTAAATTTCTTATACTAAATTACCTATTTTTGTAAGAATTTATTTATTTTTTTTATTTTATATCAGCTATATTAAATCCACCATTTTGTTTTTAAAAAATTAATATCAAATTTAAATTCAGTGACCTCAAAAACTCCCAAGTAAAGATTTGTAGACAGTTTTCAGAACTTTTTAGACTTTTTGGCCAGCTTTTTGGTGTTTTGAACCACCGTGCGGTTTACGCTTGGCTATGTAAACACAAACTACGCAGATTTTTAATAAACCGTAGTGACGACTCCGGTGTTAAAGCGCCGTGGAAATGCTGTCAAATGTTTGCACACAGTTTTCTAACAATAACTGACTTAAGTCTATATTTTGGTGGTTTACTTTTGGCATATATTGAACGAATCTGCATCTACCTCAAAAGCCAACGAGTTGTTCATCTATAGTTACATTAGTATCCGGTATGACGCAGGTTTTGCATTGTTGAATGAATAAATCCCAAACGTAGGATACCATTGCTAATTTATCAGTTTCCAAACGCGTAGATTCCGAGTTCTCTTATCGTCAAATCTGACGAATCTTCGAATTTCTTCAAAACGAAATATGGACATTGTGACTTCAGCACAAAATAGTTCTCTCGCAGGAACATCCCAGCTTCTGTCAACTCCCGCATGAATAAGTTAACCACAGAATGCAAGAAACTCATCAACGGTTACATCTTTCCACGGTTTTTCTTTTGCTCCGTAAATACGTTTGCCCTCTAAATTAATACAGTTCACAATTTCTTATATAACAACTGGAGTTACAAATAACTGAAACGCTTCCTTTGGTGTTGCAGCCTTATGCTTTCTTGCCAGTCCTGGCGCACGCCAAATAATGTTGTGTGGTTGAATTTTATTTTTCCTGGAGGTTCCAGACTCCAATCCAGACCACTTGGAGCAATGCAAGTTGAACCGAAGGTCGCATTACCAATATCGTCAGCATCATCCTCTGAATTATCGTCACCAACATCACTAGTGGATTCCGAATATTCGCCAGAAACACATTCGAAATTTGTGTCTTCTGTGTCATCATTTTCTGCTTCTGATAGATCACTTTCTGCAGAAGACAGAACTCTTACGTTTTTCACATTTTTTTTGTTGCCATTATTATATGTGTCTCACAAGTTCACTCAATGCAACTTTTATTTCAACTGAATGACAATCAGCTCTGCACCTGACTTTTATACATCCAGCAGTAAAGCAAGTTTCGACTTGCACAGACACGCATAATTCCGTGCAGCAGGACGTGACAAATTATAATAACTCTCAACCGATTATGAATAAGTCGATACTTGTTTTATAGGAACTGTTAGTAAACGGACTTTGGGGCCCGGTTTATGTAAATATAGTATGCTAATGTAAAATAATTTTTTTCCATTTCTAAGTACACTTGAATGTTTTTGAATCAAGTGTGTGTTAATTAAAGAGCATATCTAAATGCTCAAGCCGCTTAAAATTTTTTCAAAAAAATTATAAGCAACCAAAATCACGCCGGGCCTGAGAGACCCGGTTTATGTATTCTAGGGTTAACATTCATCGTAGGCAATTACTATTATTATAAAGACAATTATAATACATGTATCCTGTTGGAAAACCGTTCATCAGTTCATATTTAAACACGAACAACCGGCTTTATTAGAATTCAGATGCAAAAATGTTTCCGATTCAGAATACAGCAATTCAGCTCATTTATACATGCACCGTAGGTAACAGACGAGTTTCACCAGTCGCAAACGCTCCTACCTGTCTATTCAGTTGGATTTTCGAGATCGCGTCAATTTGAAGATTGGCCATAATGCAGTCCATTTAATCAATATTAAGTTTTTTGCAAATATCACATATACACAATAAAATAAACATATTAAAATAAATAGAAATAATTGTCATCTCCTTGACCTTCGTCGATCTCGGAACAGAAGATATTAATTATTGTACAACAAGGCTCTTTCACACACTGGTAGTATTGCTTCATTCTGGAACATATTTTAATAAACAGAGCGCTTTAAAACGTATCTTAAATTAATAGATTAAAGACAAGCACCTTATATTCTCGTAGTTCAGTTTTATACAAGTTTATCCGCTACTTTAATTTGTATAATTTTTATATCTTAATCCTAAATGACATAAACCCCGTTGGATCGGCTTTCAACTTCAGAGTTTGCTCGTCCGTTCATTTCCGATTCTCTGGGCTGACAATTCATTCTAACTTAACCTAAGATGACATACTTGGCATGTCATTTACATCGTAATCCTAGAGCAGCGTTATAAGTGGGTTGGGGTGGGCCGCGATGACCGCGTGAAGCGCAGTTACGGATTGGCGTGCAAAGTCTGCTATCTTGAGAATTTGAAGTTCGTGATGAAGACAATCGTTGCGGAAAAACCATGAGGCGTCTGCGATAATGCGGAGAATCTTGCAGTTTAGTCGTGCGTTGAACCAGGTTTCTGCTGCGTACATCATGGAGGGCGGATCACCATTTTATAGATGAGTAGCTTATTGTCGATGCTGAGTCGACGGTTGCGGTATAACATCGGGTAAAGATTTGTCAATAGGGCGTTGGCTGTATTCAGTATCTGAACGATGTGCGCTTTCCAAAGCATTGTCTTGTCTAGGGTCATACCGAGGTATTTAACCTCATTGTATAGGAACCAAACAAAAAGAAGGGCCAACAAAACAACGGTTTCGCCAATCAAAGACACACGTGGTTAAAATATTTACAACGTAAAATCGAACGGAGTGTACATAACAAAGACCAGAATGGAATACGTCATAACACGAATATTATATCAATATTATTAGTACAAAAATGCAATACGAATGTCACTATCGTGTTTAAAATAAAAATTGAAACCAAAAGCACGAGGCCGAGATAATTTAGTTTTTAAACATAATGCTACGTTAGATGGTTTTCTAGCCCAATTGTACCACAAAACACGAGGTACACTACGCAATAATTACAAAAAAAGTAAAGGCAAATTATTAAATTAAATGTTTCATAACAAAAAAAAATTAAAATTTTGTACATTTTGGACGTGATTGTACAAACAATAATCAAAATAAATAATTTTTTTATATCTTCAACCCTATACTAGTTACTGGATTTTAAAAGAAACTCAACTTCAAAATAAACGTTACATTATTCCACCAAAAAAATGTATGATAGAACAGAAGATACCGACTTGAAATTACGAATATCGACTTTCTTCATTACTAAACAGATAAAATGACAGTTTTACAGTATAACAACCAATACATATTGCAGTGATCGTAGTTTGGTGAGTTACAATATAAAAAACTTGTATTTGTTGGCATTCTATTTTTATCGTGAGACTCTATTGTTGCTTTTTATTTTACCTCAGGGTCTTGGCTTCTTTAAATATGATATGAATCTTTATAACAAATTTAATACGAATAAGATAACGCAAAATCACAATTTTCTATCTACCAATTAAAATGAAAATTTCGTGGCGTAACTTAAATTCACACTCCACTGCAACTTTCTTTGTATACAAATTTTATTACAATTTAAAATACAACCAACCTTGATTACGTTTACTAGTGACGTCATGTGATTGCAACCTTCAGCCATATTTGAACGATAATGTCAGTGACCTGAGAACTTTCCATACTGATTATTCTTTTGATCGTAAATAACCTGGTGCATTTATCGATTTATTCGTAATGGCACTTTAGTAATTATTGACCATTAAATTTTTATTATTTTATTTTAATTACATCTTATCCACCATCCCGACTTCAACACCTTTAATCGTTCGTTACTCAAAACCGAATATCCCCACTTCATTTGATACGCACACATTACACATGTCTATGCTAATTCTATACATAATCTTTATTCTTTATTCATACTTTATACTTGTTTTCTTTTATTGTTTATTGTAAAACTTATGAATCGAAGGTAACGGACTTTTTACCACTCCAACACGTAAGAGAAGTAGGAGTGAAACCACACCCTCCCCTAAAGAGAATATGGAGTCCTTCACAGTCAATGGAGAGGATCTAAAACGAATATTGGAAGCATCCCTCAGTAGCATGTTGGATCCAATCAATAAGAAGATATATAATGTTGCTACCAAGGAGGACATTCAAATTATACAAAATGAATTACGAAACCTACGGGATGAGAATGAGCAGCTGAGGAATCGTGTTGAGCAACTGGAGGGCCAGGTTGCAAGTTTTTCTGGAGAAGTTAAGGATCTTCAACGGAGGGATGATGTCATGCAGCAGAAATTAGTTGATCTGGAGGGACGAGCGAGGCGCAATAATTTAATATTCAGAGGTGTAAGGCATTCTGGCCGTGAGCCATGTGTCACTGTGATAAAATCATTTTGCCGAAATGTGCTTGGGATGCAGGAGGAGGTCAGGGTAAATCGTGCTCACCCTCTAGGGCCGGCAAGAGTGAATGGACCCATAATTGCCCACATTCTGTGGGACGAGGACATGGAGGGAGTATTGAAAAATACCCATAAGTTACGAAACACGGATATGTACATAGATAAAGATTTCACAATGGAAGTTAGGGCAAAGAGAGCCAAACTGAGACAAGTGATGAAGTTGATTAGAGAACAAAAGCAGAATTTAAGGTCATCGGTTAATTTTGATGCGCTATATGTAGAGTCGGTGAGATTTACATGGGTGGACGGAGAAGGTTTACAGTACAAAGATGAAGATGGAGCTAGAAAATTGTCTCAGGACTGGAACATCACTTTGGATCTTAACAAACTAAAGGACATTGATCGTGGCAGGGGAAGAGTACATTCCATGGAGATGGCAAGTGGGGGTGGCAGTAGTAGGACAAGGTTCTACGGGAATGGATCTTAAGCAAATCGTCAGGAAAACTAGTGATGATGAGGAAGGAGGGGAATGGGCAAGGAGTGAAGGTGAATGAAGGTGAATTGGAAGTTAACTTAAGCAATAGAGACTTGATTTGTTCAAATGATAGCAGGCCAGATAAAGTTGGTTTGAACTCATTATTGCCAAAACCGGAAGTGGAATTGTCTGTCTTGGTGTACAACGTAGGTAGTTTAAAAAATAAAATAGCAATACCAAACTTTCAATTATTTGTGAGTACTTTTGATATTTTTGCTTTAAGTGAAACGCATGTTGAAAATTGCATGGTCAATGATAATACGAATTTTTATAATAATATTTTTAATGATTATACACTCTTTGTCGTGCCCGCCAAGAGAGAGTCTTTATTTGGTAGAGCTAGTGGGGGTGGTTATGTGGGGTCAGAAATAGCATCGAGGTACAATATAGTTCTGAGGAAGGTCAGGTAGTTATTAAACTAAAGGAGCCGGGGCATAAAATTTGTATTGTTCCTGTGTATTTGAGGCCAGGGGTTTCTTGGGATGAGGACTTTTAAAATTAGAAAGGGTGATGGGGAGACTTATGGAGGAGGGTCAGGATAAAGTATTACTTATAGGAGACATGAATGCAAGAGTAGGAGAGGAGCAAGGAATAGAGGGAATTGGTCCTCAAGTCTTGGATCTCGAGTGGCTGACATATGTCAGAAGGTCTAAGGACAAAGTAGTTAATAGAAATGGGAGAAAAATTTCACAATTATGGGAAGATCATAGCATGATAGTTTTAAATGGACGAAGTAAGGAGGATCCGTTAGGAGAATTTACATTTTTAGGAAGTATGGGAAGCTCGACTATAGATCTGGCATGTGTATCCACAGGATTACTGGAGCATGTACGAGGGTTCAAGGTGGGTTGTCAATATTTTTCAGACCACATGCCAGTCATAGTTAGGATCTCAAAGTTGGATAATTTAATTGCAAGAGATAATCTTTTACCTTTATTACCGAAATTACAGTGGACGGAAATGGATAAAAAGCATTTTAAAACTAAAATGGAAGTTAGAATTAGAGGGATAGCTGCTGAAGAGTGGCTGGCGGGGAATGAGGTGGAACTGATACAAAAGTGTATCCTGGAGGTGGCTGATAGGGGTAAACAACTGCTGCAAAATAATGGTGAAAAAAGAAAATAATACCGGAAAGAGTGCATGACAACCAACCGTGGTTTACTGTTGAATGTAAAATGAAACGAAAGCGCGTAATGGCATATTTGAAATTATTTAGAAAAGTTGGGTCTGATTGTGTGCGTAACATGTATCTGGTGGAGGTAAGAGAGTACAAGGCAGAGTGTTTGGAAGCAAAGAAAGAGTATTATGAGGTGGCAGCAAGAGAGTTAGGAGAGTAACAAGTTCTAAAGAGTTTTGGTCATGTCTAGGAATATTTAAAATAAAATCAATTGCATGCAAAACCAAGGTAAGTATGGATAGAATGGTCCAACACTTTCAGTCACTATTAAACCCCCTCTAGTGTCATATCCCATCTTATTTGCCGAACCTTATATTTATTGTGAACAATTGGACAAGCAGTTTGAAATGTATGAACTTTTAGGGGCCTAAATAAAGTAAAAATTAATAAAGCGCCAGGCACGGACAGAATCCCGGTAGAGTTCTATAAAGAATGTCCGCATGAGGTAAAAGTTAAGCTGTTGCAAGCCTTTAATAATATGTTTGAACAAGGTAGTAGTATCCCTGAAAAGTTCAAGGATGCAATTATATTCCCGTTGCACAAAAAGGGGTCGGTGAACGACATGGGAAATTACAGGGTATTAGCTTTTAAATTCAGTAGCAAAAATATTTTCAGCATTAATATTGAAAAGAGTGGAGGATTGGGTGACTGAGAATAAAATTTTAGTAGAGTTTCAAGCAGGATTCAGGGCTGGTTATTCAACGTTTGATAACTTATTTAATCTTAAATCTACTATAGAAGTGTTGCATGCAAGGGGGTATAAAAGGGTGTATGGGTTTTTTGTTGATTTTAGAAAGGCATTTGATACCGTTGTCCGAAATTCTTTATTTTACAAATTAAGCTGCATGGGCATGTCTAGTAAAATGATAGGGGTAATTAAAATCTTTTGGGGGCACCAGATCTGCAGTGTGGGGTGGGCAGGGCATTTCTCAATGGTTTGACTGTGATATGGGTATGCGGCAAGGCGATTTGTTATCTCCTATTTTTTTCTCCTTATTTCTTAATGATTTGCATGAGTATGTTGGTGGAGGAGTTACCATTAATGATAGAAATATTAGGATTTTGTTGTATGCAGATGATGTTGTGCTTCTTGCGAACCATCCTAGGGTGTTACAGGGCATGATAGATAGATTAGGCCAGTATTGTGACTTGTGGAATCTGATTGTTAACTTGGAAAAATCCCAAATCATAGTGTTCAGGAAAGGGGAGTGGCGAGAGAGAAATGGACTTATAAGGGGCAAGATATTCAAGTGGTCAATAAATATAAGTATTTGGGTATGACTTTGACACCAAGACTTGTATTTACAGAACACTTCGTAGATAAGGGTAAAGCGGCAAAGTCAGCATTGCATTGTGCATGGAGGAGCTTACTGACTAAGAGTAACATTCCCATAGAAGCCACGGAAAAAATTTATGAAGGAGTCACAAAATCAATTGTTTGCTACGGGGCACAAGTATGGGGCATGAGAGAGTATGACCAGGTAGAGGCGGTTAGGCGATACTTCCTGAAAAAATAATGACAGCCCCCAGTTATACACCTAATTACCTTTTAGATTTAGAAACTAAAGTAGAAAGAGCATACCTATATACACTAAAGTTGCATGCGGGTTATGTTAAGAAAGTATTGTCGTATGATATGGAAAGGTTGCCAAAGTTTTTGTTAAGAGAGGTTGTAAGAGCGAGGTGTGGATGGATGAGTGAGTGGAGAGCGCTAGGGAACAAATGGAACGTGCATGTAAGGGAGGATTGGGAGGGGCGTGAAAGCTGGCCGGGTATGCTTGAGTGTGTGATTGAGGAGGTGCGACTGAATATCGGGATAAGGGCGCGGAGGCAGCCATCGCCTCATCCTTCACTTCATATTATGGGGAATTGTCAGTCAGAGGTTTAGCCGAGGACTACATGAGGGCAGAGCCACTGGGAGCAGGGGAGGTCAGGTGGATTTTTAAAATGAGGGGGGGATTACTGTACCTGAACGACAGACCTGGGAGGCAGGGCCCAAGAAAGATATGCTCGATGTGCAATAGGGGGGAGAGGGAAGACTGCATGCATTTTATTGGGGTGTGTCCGGTGTTGAGTGAGGCTAGGAGAAGGTGGTTAGGGGATAGCACACTAGATAGGGAACAGACCATGGAGGTATTAAATGGTGGGAGGGATGGCATGCGTTGGCAGGGTACGGCAAAGAGGCATGGAGAATAAGGTATAGGTTAATAAGGGAATTTAATTTTTAGTACATATTTATTCATATTTATTTATTTATTATTATTGATATTTATTATTATTATTTATTTATTATTATTTATTTATATATATATATAACCAAAAAAAAAATTTGTTATATAAATATTTATTTATTCTATGATAGGATATTTGTGATTTGCATGGCCAACCCCCCTGATGACACTGTGTGTTAAGGGGTAAATTGTAATGAAAAAAAAATGTACAGAAGTTTAATGAATTTAAAAAAATATACAATATTTTGATTGATTGATTGATTCATACTTCACTACAAGCTTACGATCAGTATATAGTAAATAAAATTTAATTAAATTCGCGACAAACTTTACATATATATTATATCAAGTAGAACTTGTAGAATTACACAAAACAAGAATTAATAAACATTGACGCAAATTACAAAATTGAAAAAAAAAACGAAAAAACCTCATATCTTCAAACTAAATAAAAGTTTAAGCTGTAGCTTAACCAGTCCTAAAACATAACAAAATCTCCAAATTCATTGAAAATAGAATTTGTTTGGTGGAAAACCGGCTTTACAATCCGGCGAATTTAGAACTGTTTGGAACCGTGCTGTTTATTACGGTACTTTTCTGTAGTTTCGGTGTGTTAGAACCACTGCATTATAACCTAACAATATGAGAATGGATAAAATTTTCAAATTGTTTTTTTTAAATTCTCATTTAAAGAGAACTTTTCAGTGGAGATGTTGTAGTACTAACCTCATCGATAAACTACCAGAGGCACCTTCAGCGTCGTACTCGAGCACCAGCACCGATTATAAAAAAGGAAAGAAATTTGCAGTCGCTCGATTAGAGGAACTCTTTAACTTACACCACACAAAAGCTATCGAAATAGCTATGCGCTTCAAGAAGATCCACAAAGTAATGAACAAGGTTTTAAGCGAAAATTATCACATACTGAAATCATACGACATAGAAGATGAAATAATTTTGAAATACTTAGATTTACTTGCCGAGAACAATATTCAAGATAAGTTAGAATTTCTGACACAATTACCTTTTAAATTAAACGATACAGCACCGTTACTATTGTTGAAACAGCAGGATTTTATATTTCTCTTGAAAGGGAGTTGGAAGGTGAAGCTCGCTTACAATATTTTTGTAAGAGATTCAATGTGAGTCCAGTTTAACTTATAAACATTAAAGTTTAATCCCAATGGTAGATTTCAGTTTTGGAAGTGTCTGAGACATTCGTCAAACGGCAGTTTTACTAAAAATTTGCCTAAAGAAAATGGAAAAGAATATTGAAATACTCTTAGGTTGTTAATGGTGTAATTATTATTTTATTGTAAAATCATGTTTTTAAGATAATGGAATCAGTTTGGATGAGATCCGTAAAGATTACTGGGTTTTACAGTATAAGTATGAAATAATTAACAAAAGAATTGAAATCGCTAAGAAACGTAATATTGGTAAAATTAAGACGTGGATGGTTCGTTCCCCAATCTCAGTCCTAGATAGGTATGCCCAACAAAAATTTCAATGCTACTAATATTTTAGTGTATATTTTATTGCAGGTATTGCCAAAGAAGGAGTGAAAATAAATTAATCCTAGGTGATGGCACTTTAACCGAGTATTTATCCCACAGACTGGAATGTAGTATAGAAGCAGCCAAACTAATATTATTTAAACATCCAGCTTTGTCGAACAAACACATGAAAAAAATTAAGGAAATCATCGACTTTTTACTAGGGTACGGTTTTACACCCTTACACATAGTAAAACATCCCAAAATTTTACTTCACAGCGTTGAAACGACTGCCAAGCGTTTAAAACAACTCGAATCAGAAGGACTTAAATTAGACACTTTATACATTCTCACAAAAAGTCAAAAACAATATTTGAACTATTACGAAAAATTTAGTGAAGGCGAATAAAATTAAAATGAAAGAGAATGCATCATGATTATATATTGTATTATCTACCATTTTTTTGTTTTGTTAACCACGAAGTGGAATTAAAATAAATAAATAATATTGTTGAAGATAATCTTGATTGTTGGTCCTGTTGACTGAGATCATGAGCCCATTCCACCCTCCCCCACTTGTTTACCTGGAATTCTTCCTCCAAACGTGATAAAACGGCCGCTTTTTCTGGAGTTAGGAATCTTTCGACGCAAGCCAAAGTTAAAATGAGAGATTTTAAGGTGTCGACTGCGTAAACGTATCCTGAAAGGTTGTGTCAGTGGTTTTCATTACATTACGAATACGAACCATGCACACAAGCGAAATTATACGATAATAAATGCCGGGATATTGTTGCTTTAGCGTCTGTACTTATAATAGGAGGGTTCATATCACGCGATTTTTTTAAATCAACCTGAAATTTATCGCAAAACCACTGAATCACGGATCCCACTCTTCAACTTGGAATTTGTACAATTCATCATCTTCCTAAAGGTGATTATAAGCAATTAATAAAAGAAAATTGATGGAGAGGCTGCTTACATGAGACTGAAACAATATTGAATCTGTGTCCAAATAATTAACAAGGTATTGGACCATATCGTATTTCGTCAAGTTATCAGGATTATCTATGACGGTATTGCAGAGTGTAGTCTACAAAATAGATGCATTCAAATTTGTAGTACATTTATTGAATTTGTTACTAAATGCATCGACGTTTGTTGAATGTTTTCTTTCTGTATGTTCCATTCGGTAGCGACGGCTAATGCTAGGGGCTCACTATCTAATACAAACAAATTGCCTTTGGGAGTTTTTAACTTTCTTTGATCAAGTGTAACTTCGTATTTGCCATCGTTGTACAAAATTCCAGTTTTTCGATAAAACCTTTTGCGTAAAGTAGCTTTAAAATTAACAATTACATACTACTAGTTTATTTCATGTTTAAATTACCGTAATTTCGTTTTACTAATAAATTATTAATAATTTGTTTAAAATTCAATATTTTTTCCATGATAATAAATATAACCGTACTTCTTTAAAAAAGCGTATCATAACCTAACATTTATCTGCCACATAAGAAAAATGAACGAAGAAGAGTTAGATGTGGCTAAAAAAATCGAAAACGATGGTAGGGTTTCATGTTAGTCATAGGAGTCTCAACTTGGTTATTTTTTAGAGTTTCTCGGTTTATTCCTTCACCCGAAAGCTAAGAACGAGCTGCTAAAGAGCCTGACTATTTCGGAGCAAGTCAAGAAACTAGGAGATGGAATAGAAATAATTACCAAAGAATTACAGAAGCAGGTATTGAATAAACACGGTGATCTTATTCGTCAGGCTACACATGCTAATAAACTAGAAACGATTTTGAATACCATGAACATGCACATGCAAAACTTGCTGGCAAATGCGGAGCGTTTGAAAATGCAGGTGATAGTCCTGTTTTAACTCTAAATATTTTGTTAAGGTGAATTGTTTTAGATTATCGTACCTTACCAAGCATTAGAAATGCATACCACAGTTTTAGATCGATTACACTTGGCTAGTCACATATTAAGACAAGTTAATCGAATTCAACAGTTGAGCAAGCGTTTATCTAATCTTAATGATCCTATTCAAAAAGCAACCATTTTGCAAGAATTAGGTAAGTTTGCAATATCGTACGAAATGTACTTGGATTAAAATCTTGTTTAGATCAGCTAACTACCGATCCTCATTTAAATGATATTGATGCTGTCACTTCTGAGTTGAGAAACATTAGATCCCAACAACATAAAGTAGTTAAATTGGCTACAAGTTCTCTAACGCAAGGTATTGTGAACGAAAATGTATCCCAGACAACTACCGCTTTGCAAATTTTCATCAACCTGGGAACTTTAAAGACGTCAACTGCAAACATTGTCGACGTTTCTTTGGGTGAATGTAGGGAATGTTTAAAATCGGCTTTTGATACAAGAAGCGGTATATCGACCGACTTTAATAAGAAACCCGGACCCGGCAGAGCAAATTTGAGCTCTTCACAAGGATTTAAACAGAGAGTGTGGGCAGATTTAGAGAAAGCGTTTTCAGAAGAGCTCTATACGCAGAGTAAGCAGGTAAGATGATTTTTGAAGTATCTACTTATGTGGGGTGGGGGGGCATCTGGAACAGTATTTTGTTTGGGACTAGAACTAAAACAAAATTTGCGGAAAATGGAAAATAATTTGTCAGGCTATCATCAAGAACCGAACGGGCATTAAATTGACTGATAGACAATTGAGGGTTGGAGAATCTCAGCTTCTCTTGTAATAATAATAATAATAATATTTATTCGATAGCAAACAGCTAATAACTTACATTCTATACCTATTTTTTTTTATAACATCCAATATTTACAAACAACAACAATGAATTCAACTACTTACAATTCAACAATATTCCTACAGTATAAAGTACACTCATGAAATTTAAAACTTGGACACCACAATTTCTGTAAACAAAAGTTTGCACATTGTGAAGCGGGCTTAAGGGTATCATTTACAATTCTAACAGCAGGTAGTCTCAGCAGGGGTTATCTTATAGAAGGACTGTAGAATGAATCATTACACTAAGCACGTTTTAGAAAATAGGTAATTTACGTTGCTTACTTAATTTTTTCTTTAAAGAATATATTTGAAGGTATCGCTAATTAAACACCATAGCTCGATTAATTATCGAATCAAAATTTTGTTTAGGAAATGTTTACAAAATAAAATTAGAAATAATTTTGATTTAAAAACGTCTACAAGCAATAACTTTTAAATTAAATCAAAAACTAAACATGGTTATTTGGGTTGACTGATTATTACTTATTTTTAAATAAATCTAACCTACTAATTATTGTAAGTTATTAAAAAAATCATTAAACTCTCTATTCATAATATTTAGTCCTTACAAAATGTATATTTTATGACGTTTCATTTTTCTGTAGTTAATATAAAAAGTGAAAATAAAAACTAAGGCAATTCTTATTGTCAACGTATATATTTAGTTTTTTGACAAGAATTTATTACATAATTATAATTAAGATACCAAGTTATAGTTTAAAATTAAATGAAAACGTTTTTTTTTAAATAAAGGTATTACTATATAAATAAATATAAGAAATCAATAATGGGTGTGTATCTACACGTGCTCAAGATCTCGAGTTGTTTCATTACGTAACAGAACAACCATTTGCTACATAATCAGGGCTATAGCAGATACACATTTTCCCGGATGCCGTATAACTGCACAAAAAGATTAAAGGAGATGGGAATAAAGAAGTATAATGCTGCTGCGAAAGAAGTTCTCAGTGACGAAAATATGAGACGTCGTCTGGAATTTGCAAGGCGATATGTGAACGAACCTTTGAAATTTTGGAATCGAGTGATTTTTAGCGACGAAAAAACGTTCAATAGCCGCAACGATGGACCACTAAAAGTTTTTAGAACGGAAGGAACTCGTTACGAAAATAATCACATATGTCCTAAAAAACGAAGTGGTTATTTTTCTGTGAATGTGTGGGGTTGGGTTAGCGCGCGGGGTCCAGGAGTTTGTTGGGCTATTGATAGACGTCTTGATTCTGCTGCGTATTTAGATATTTTGGAAACTATTATGAAACCTTCAGTCGAAGTGTTTTATCCAGACGAAGATTATATTTTCCAACAAGTAAGTATTCTTATTTCACTATACTTTCTCCAAAAAATAGTTCGGGATCTGTTGAATTAACATTTTCATAATGTATTTTGTTGTTAAAGGACAACGCCTCTATTCATACTTCGCGGGTTGTGCGCAATTGGATACGAGAAAATAACTTGGAGCTGTTACCCTGGCCAGCAAAAGCCCAGATTTTAACATTATCGAAAATGTTTGGGCTCGAATACTTGCTGTTATCCGAAGACAACAAGGGCCAAATTTTATACCAGTAAACCGTAATGCACTAATTGCAGCCATTGATACCGCATGGGAAACGATTAATATTAATTATATTGATACCTTGATAGCGTCAATGAGCAGACGCCTCCAAGAATGTATCAATAATAATGGAGGTCACACCCATTATTGATTTCTTATATTTATTTATATAGTAATACCTTTATTTAAAAAAAAAGTTTTCATTTAATTTTAAACTATAACTTGGTATCTTAATTATAATTATGTAATAAATTCTTGTCAAAAACTAAATATATACGTTGACAATAAGAATTGCCTTAGTTTTTATTTTCACTTTTATATTAACTACAGAAAAAAATGAAACGTCATAAAATATACATTTTGTAAGGACTAAATATTATGAATAGAGAGTTGAATGATTTTTTTAATAACTTAACATAGTAGAGATTTATTTAAAAAATAATAATCAGTCAACCCAAATAACCATTATTTGATTTAATTTAAAAGTTATTGCTTGTAGACTTTTTAAATCATATTTCTAATTTATTTTTTAAACATAATTTTGATTCGATAATTAATCGAGCTATGGTGTTTAATTAGCGATACCTTCAAATATATTCTTTAAAGAAAAAATTAAGTAAGCAACGTAAATTACCTATTTTCTAAAACGTGCTTAGTGTAATGATTCATTCTACAGTCTTTCTATAAGATAACCCCTGCTGAGACTACCTGCTGTTAGAATTGTAAATGATACCCTTAAGCCCGCTTCACAATGTGCAAACTTTTGTTTACAGAAATTGTGGTGTCCAAGTTTTAAATTTCATGAGTGTATACACGTATCTCATATTACTTTGATATGAATGGATGTATTTAAAATTAAAAAAAAGTTATGTAACTTTAATTAAAGCGCCCAAACAAACGCGAAATGTCATGCTTTTTTACCAAAATAATTGCAAAATTTGTTGCTGTATTTCTTAGGGGCCCTTTTTTCACAGCTTATTGCAACCGCCCCGTCTTTAAGGAAACTCATTTTGGATATCGCAGCCTTGATTTTTCCCGGATCAATCCCTTCTTCAATCTGTGTTCTTGTCAACACACTTTCTTGAACTTTCTTAGGTTTCACTATTAGAACTTCGTTACTCTCGACCCTCGCTATATCACTATACTTTAATTGACCTTGTTCAACCACTCGATCATTTCTCTACGCTCTCTTTCCAACTGTATTATCTGCTGTTCCAAACTCTTTATCAACTTATCTTTTATAGAAATTAAATCTTCCTTGCTATCTATCAGTTCATCCTTACACTGCATCCAAAACCCAAAACATCGATGCCGGTTCATGCTCTCTACACCTGGCACAGTAATACTTCAAAACACGGAAACCCAACTCCAATACTCTCACTTCTGATGATGTTAACTGCCCACATTGTTTACAGCTACCAGAATTACAAATATCACACTCAAAGATTGCTGCATTGGTCTCCTTACAGACATTTCGCAGGTTAAGTAATACCAACAATTTTTCAACTTTATATTTCTCCACACATTTTGCTCTGATTAATAATCTTTTAATCTCAAACTATCCACACACTATATTCTTCAATCCAAGACCAAAATAAGGCCTTAATTCTATTCCATTCTCTTGCTTTCTTTCAATTTCAGCAGGATGCAAAACCAAAACCTTCTCTGTTGTGTTTACCTACAATAGTAGGATGAGTAATCGCAGGGATGGTCACTTTTTATCACAACTCATCCTGACCAGCTGAACTCTGTCTATAGGACTCATGGTTGGCAATCAGGATCACCCACTATTGGAGCTGTTCTCCTCCTAACTCGATGTATCCAGTTTTGCTGTGTCTGGTGTCGGTTGTTCTTGACTAGTTTTCGCTACACTGCACCAAAATGTTCTTCTAGACGCCCTCTACACACCTAATAAGTTTAACATACATTTTTAACAAACATCGATTGTTTTATCAGATAAAATTCTTGCAAGATACTCTTAGCAACTTAAACCTGTACACAAACACCGACGACGTCGCAACCTCATTCTGGAACAAATTATGCGACTGCATCGTCGAAGAAATTTCCAATTCTTCTTCGGCCGTCCAACAGATGTTAGAAGCCGATTATCCAAAGTTGTTAAAATGTTTTAAAGATATGGTACAAAAATTAAGTTACGATAACTTTATTTTTAAGTAAGTTATATTTTATTGTTTCTTTTAACCATAACTATGTATACGGATAGAAGGAGAATTTTGGAGAAGTGGGAGAATACGTATTTGTCGGATACTTTAAACAAACTTCTCGAACCGACGCAGATTATGTTTAATCAAGAACATTGTGCGCCCTCGCACGATCAAATCGACACTATAATTCGTAACGTAACTAACGAACTTAGCGTTGCTCTAGTCGAGGAATGTCTGAGCGAAAAAATTGCAAAAAATGTCTCAAAATGTATTCGAATGTTTGCAGTTAAAACTGAACAGCAAGTTGCAACCGGTCCCGATGCTGCACAAGTTATTGGTGAGAATTATTATTATTGCAAGATCTTATGTTAAAAATAATTTGTACAGCTGGAATGCCAAATAATGCTCAACAGCTTAACTTGCAGTTAGCTAACGCAATGTATTATCTACGTGTGCAAATAGAACGAATGTTGCATAATATGAGGGAAAGTTTAGCCGTTAAAACTATTGAAATTATTAACGAGAGTGTGAGAGGTTTGGATAATTTAACTGCCGCGATTATAATGCCTCTGATTGGTAAGTAATTGATTCGTACTACTTTTGTTGATTCTTAAATTTTAGAATCTATAAATTCTACAATTGAAACAATTATAATTACCATCCATTTGGAACAAGATTGGGCAAAATTGCAATTGCCTCTTAGTAAGAGCGCCATTTCTTGCAGCCCTTACATGCGAGAATTGACGCAGTTCGTATTAAAGTGAATAGTACATATTTAAGTGGTTTCGAAAATAAAGAAGTATTGGCTTTAAAGTAAGGATGTTATTGGGGTTTTAAAAAATTCTAGGTGGTTGTTTGCAGGTGTAGTGATGTTGTAGTGCGATGCATTGATTTATTGGTGCGGCACACTTCGTTAGTTCGGCCACTTTCTCAAGGTGGGCGGTTACGTTGCAATCTGATTACGTTCACGTGGAAAACGCTTTAAAGGTTCTGTTTCCGTTTTTGTCGGATTTGGGAAGACCTTACAGATTATTGAAATCCATGGCAACACTTATCGTTCTACCGCCACAAGAAATTATACAAAAACAAGTATCCGGTAGTTCTGTTCCGCATAGTACAGTATTGTTAATGCTTTTCTCGTTTGCTGGTTCCGATTTAGCGAGTCCTCATCAGAACGCAGCCTGGTCGCTTACGAAGTTATCTTCATGGTTGGATGAACATTCTGCGGAATCCGATCGGTACGTGCAATTACAAAATATGTCATTGAGATAACTTGTTTCTTTTAGATTGGATTTAATTGCTGGTGCTTTGCAAAGATACGAAAATGTTGTTAGAATAAAGAATTTGAGTAGTTACGATCCTGTCTACCCGCTCATCAAGGAATTTTTTGAGTTTGCCATTAAAGAAGATGGTCAGTGATGTTTTATTAAATAAACTGGATTCTTAAGGAACCTTCGTTTTGTTATTACCTATTATAATGTTGAAAAACACAAGCTAGTTATAACCTTTTAAGCAAGGTCGCTCCTTCGATGACATGTACGAAATTAAAAAACACTGAATGCGAAAATTTAAAACTAATGACTACTACTGATGTTTCCGTGTAGTATCTACAGGCGAGTATAAAGGAAAACGTTAAAATGTAATTTTTAAGAAACTTGTAGTGGTCTTTTTGAACACTTAGGATTCTTTATGAAAGACTGTGTTACAGTTCGTTGTCGCAGACGAATGTATCAAGGGAATGAGAACAAAAGGTATAAAAGTAGTATGAAATGGGGAGTAGATAGGGAATGTCTAGAGCCGCCATATACGAGCCACATTTTTGCAGTTGGGACAACCACAAGTTGCGGTCAACTATATTTTTGTGATTACATTGCGTAACTGGGACTGCAGACGCCCGTTTCGACTGCATTTTTGTGGTCGGAACCGACTACAAAATGTGGCACGTGTACGGCGGCTCTGAGAAAGCTCAAACTGAAATGCTGGGAAGATTGATTGGTAAGAGAGTGAATAATTTATAATGGAAAGGATTAGTGGAAGCCATAGAAATAATCAATAGTGGTTAAAAGTTGACGGGTTGGCAGCAAAAATTCTTGAAACCGTCCCATAAAGTACAATGGTGTGGGGATGACGCTACCCCCACGTGCTTAAACATATCTTATCAAAATAGCCTCACGTTCGGGTTTCAAAGGAGTGCGCCACAGCCAGAAAAGCATTCTTTTTTCGGAGTTTCTACAACTCGGGAAATAATCCACTACCCCGAACCGGAGTTTTCTATAGCACTCTTGCGTCCTACACTGGAGTTTTATTCAGCCCGGACCCGGACGAGCTTACTCCGGAGCCGCTGTTTATTATAACCCCGACAGGTTGTTACACCGCCCACCCACGACTTCAGAGCTTTCCGACAGTAGTTGTCGGTACCATCAATGGTTACCCACTTTCATCGACACTCCCTAAGCGAACCCAGACGTTACACCACGAGTGGAATCTCGTGTCCATCGTTCGTCCCAGCTACAGAGACCACCCGAACAAGTTTTTATGCTTATAATTTATTAATCTGTAAATAAAAACCTCCAAAACTAACACCAAAATGGCATCCCTAACATATAAAAGTCAAGCCGTCAAATGAACTGCATCTTTTCGTAATATCGCTCATTCTTATCCCTACAGGTTGGACAGGTTTTGTTCATATTGCGTGGTAACTCTAAGGCCGAAAGACTAGCTCTGACACCAAACCCCTGAAATTCAATAAGAAAAAAATAAGTGAGAAGCGATATACACAATGCCTGCGGGTCATCAAATAATTGAATGACAATACCATATCGCCCGATCAACAGGAGTTTAGGGTGCGGGTGATTAACAGTAACAGCATACAATGGAGTGCTTATACTGCGTAACGAGAATTTTTAAAAACAATTTTAGTGATTGAGAATTTTTGAGAATGGTTGAGTTGAGTGTTCAAGAAAGGTCGATTGTGGTATCGTTCTTGTCGAACATAGTGCAGTACGATTTATAACCATGTGTGTATTGTATGGTATTAGGATAAACTTGTGTGTGTAAAGCGGGGAACATTAGGTTTAGTGTAAGGGACGAGGAATGCGTTAAATTTGTGGTTAATCTTTTAAAAAGACGCACATTGTAGTTAGCCCGCGCATCTCGGTCAGCTTGCGCATCTTAGTAAATTAAATGAATAAAAATAAAATCAATGGATGATATAGTAAATAAAGTTGAAAGTAAATTAGAAGAATAATAAAGAAGACATCAAGGTTATTAGAACAAAAACCCAGGACTCGTTCAAAGTCGCTGAAGGTTGCAAACATTACGTCATCAGTAAATGTAATAAGATTAGTGTATTAAGATTGTAATGCAAAATTTCTGGATACAAAAATTATGGTTTAAATTCCTTAAAATTCATAATAAAACTTATACATTTCATTATTTGAGATGTAATAACATTTTGTTTCAAAGTTTCAATACACATTTTATTAAACAACCCAAGATCTCGAGGTTAACTATAAAGGAATCAATAGAGTCACAAATCAATTGAATTTATTTTGTTAAATACCGAATTGCAATGACCGCAATATGCTGATCTCGAGGTTAATAACATCTGAAAGAATCAAGTTGAACATGTAAGAACTGTGAAAAACCTAATATGAGCTTGTGGGATGAAGTAGTGATAGACAACGAATGCTTACGGAGGTGTTGCACTAAGTCTAATGAGTTTCTTGGAAAGATTGATGGATTAAAAACGGAAGGACAGTGGTACGGGCAAGAAAGATTTAGGCATATACCCGAAAATAGTGGGTTAAGAAGAATAACGAAGAATGTATATTGTTAGATTGAGTATGTAAATGAGAGAGTAAAATGAGCCCAATAAACACTTTTAGTTTGGCTAATAAAAACACGGCAAGAGTTGTCGGAAGTGACATAAACGGTAAACTATTGGCAAATTTATGCTGGGCACTTTTAGAACACTTAGAAAGGAAGGGAGAAATAGATGTTGTAGTCAAGGAGATCGGTAACGCGCCAGGTACCACAACAAAGGAAGCAAGATGTAGAGGAGTTCCAGTACTAGAAAACCCATTGTTAGTAAGTATCTCTGTAGTTGAATAAATATGCACTACTCAAAATAAAAACAAGAATAAAAGAATGTAATCCTAAATTTCCTAGCATCTTGAAATACAGAATCTTAAGCTTGTATTACATTATACTTTTTTCGTCTAGAAACTTTGACAAGTTTGTAAACTTGATGAACTTGACAAAACTTTGATAATGTAATACGGAAACTCCGTCCAAGTTTTGAAACTAGAAGCGGACCAAGTTTTCATCAAAGTTTACTTACTAGACTTGCGCGCTGGATCGAATTCAAGAGCTACCAACACTTACTCATAAACTAGTTACTTATGTGTTTTTGATGTTTGTTTATTTCTACTATGTGCTTCTACGGTTATAGCGTTAAAACACGGAGTTTTTTAATTTTATTTAGGAGGTCTTACAACGCACGTTACAATTACAGTCAAAATATTGTTTATTTTTCTTAAATTGGTAATTACTTGTTAACACTTCTATAGAGTTTGCGCAATAAAATTATAAAATCACACGAACAAAGTTGGAAGGGATTTCTAGTTTAGTATCCCGTCTAGTTTACAAACTTGTCAAAGTTTTCTAGACGAAAAAAGTATAATGTAATACAAGCTTAAATTTGTTCGTAAAGAATTTCTCAAGAGTGTGGATAAAAACACTGTGGTAGAGTTTGTTGCTTACGATATCATTGAAGGTATGTGAGACACATTCTTGAAATAATACATTAACCTCAAAATTAAAAAATTTATAATTACATGAATGCTTTGAGGACAATTTGTTTTCGAGCTTTAAACTCGAATATATTACCCACATCTACCCGAAATTATGCGATTAAAAGTGATTTAAAAATAAAATGGGTACGTCCAGTGAAAATCCCATGTTGGAAACCAGAAAAGAGCGGCGATTTATCTCCAATGCCAGAAATAGATCAAACACAGTACCAGTTAGATTACAAACAATGTAAGGAACTTCAGTCGGCAGATGATGTGGTGAAGAAACTGTTTTCTTTGAAGTACGCGCCCAGGAGTAAAACTGTGCAATTGTACATGAGAGATACAATTGATGGTATAAAACGGCACGGACAAGATGAAGGCTCCCCTGAAGCTAGGATTGCACGTTGGACCGGTGCAATTAGAGCGTTGCAAGAGATTATGGAACGATTTCCTAGAAATAAGCGTCTTAAAGTGAAACTCAAGGAGGTAATTGATAAACGTAAAAAACATTTAAAGTACTTACGCAGGTGGGATTATAAAAAGTTTGAGTGGTTAATCGATACTTTAGATATTGTTTACAAACCTCCACCGAGCAGGTTTCATTGGATCACTCGCAAGGAATCTTTACAAAAACTAACGGATAAATATTGCGACGAAATAAAAAACGAACGATTATCTGCTTATCGTGCTCAACTGGAAGCTGAACAACCTTCGTTTTTGCAAGAGAAAATTGATACTTTGGAATTTATTAGGAAAGAACAAGAAGATTGTAATGTGGAAGTCACAGTTACGCAAGAAGAAATCAACGATGCGAAGGAACAGCTGAAAGATCTACTTCAACGAAGGGCTAAACTAAATCACGCTGAGGATTAGAAATTAATTTATTGAACATTGAATGTAATAACTTTAAAATAAATTATTCGTTGACCGAATTAAATTAATTTAACCTCACTTTCTAAGCTAATGATTGAAGGTCAATGACCTTGGAAGAATTTGCAGATGTGTCCTATAATACAGGGTGAAAAGTTTGTAATAAAATAAAAGTCACATGGAAATTGTACGAAATCGTAAGATCCCAAAAAAATCTAAACACACAGACAATCAAGACATTTCTAAAAATGGAAGCCTGGAAAGAAATTTATCAAATGATAAGGCATCCAAAAAGGAAGAGGTTGAAAATGTTACTCAGGAATCTCCGACAAAATTATTTAGTATCAACTGCGAATTAGATTTAATCTCCATTTTGTTATTTATTATAAGTTTAGTTACACGAATGTATAAACTACAAGAGCCTAAGAATATTGTGTAATATACGAGGTCGATGCTGAATTTTTTAATATTCTGTGTATGTTTTAGGTTTGATGAATTGCATTATGGAAAGTATGTATCTTTGTATATGCGAAACACCTTTTTCTTCGATTCACACCCGCCTTTAGGTAAACAGTTAGTAGCAGCTGCGGCGTATATTACCGGATTTGATGGAAAATATAAGTTTGAGCGAATAGGTAGTTCCTATACTGATACAGTTCCGTTGTTTGCTTTACGTTTTGTACCAGCACTGTGTGGTAGCGCTTTAGTACCAGCGGTGTACCACTTAATGAATGAAATGAAATTGTCGCAATGGACTTCTTTCTTGGCAGCTCTTTTAATACTGTTGGACAATGCAGTTTTAACTCAAAGCAGATTTATATTAATGGAATCAATGCTTCTGTTGTTTATGACCTTCGGTTTACTATCTATTCTAAAGTTTAGAAAATATTACGATTCTCCGTTTAGCATCTTTTGGTGGATTTGGTTAATATCCGGTTCGGCTTCGTTAACTTGCGCCCTTTGTGTTAAATACGCCGGTTTTTATTCTTGTTGCTTAGGGGTCGCAATTTTAGCACGAGATTTTTGGGTTTCTTTGGCGTCACCTAAATTTTCAGACCGAACTTTGAGCTTAAGGTTTGTAATGCAAACATTAGTCGGCGTGACAACGTCCGCTTTGATATATTTGGGAATATTTTATGTGCATTTAAGTGTTTTGTATAAAGCCGGTCCACATGATAGCATTATGACGGCGCTTTTCAGGCTTCATTAGAAGGCGGGTTGGCTTCTATTACGAAGGGACAACCACTGATTGTCGCCCACGGATCCCAAATAACTTTAAGGTATGTTATTATTAACGCGTTGTTTGTTATCTTATTTTGACTTTGCGCCAGGCACACGCATGGTCGTACATGCTGGTTACATTCACACACTCACGTCTATCCGATACGATATGCTGATAAACGTGGCTCAAGTCATCAGCAACAAGTCACATGCTATTCTTTTAAAGATGTCAACAACTGGTGGATAGTTAAACGACCAAATAAGAATGATCTTGTCGTTGAGCAACCCATTGATGCTATTAAACACGGAGACGTGGTGCAACTAGTGCATGGTACTGATCACTAATAATTTCACAAGATATGATAACGTGGTGTTTTTAGGCCTCACCAGCAGGGCTTTGAATTCGCACGATGTCGCTGCACCAATGTCTCCACAGTGTCAAGAAGTAACTTGTTATATTGATTATAACGTTTCCATGCCTGCCCAAAATTTGTGGAGGGTGGAAATATTAAACAGAGATCAACAAGGAGATACTTGGCATACAATTCAATCATTAATTCGACTAATTCATGTGGATTCTAATCAGGCTTTGAAGTACAGCGGGCGACAGCTACCTGATTGGGGTTTTCATCAGCATGAAGTTGTAGCCGATCGAATTATTAATCAAGAAGATACTATTTGGAACGTGGAAGAGCATCGGTACACTAAATCGGAAGATCAGAAGGATCGAGAACGTGAAATGATAAGTGCAGAAATGATACCGACAACTGCAACAACCCTATCATTTTGGGACAAATTTTTTGAATTACAATATAAGATGCTGTTTTCCGGTACTGAAAGTGTTCAGAATCATATGTATAGTTCAGAACCTTTGAGTGGCCGTTAATGTCGAGGGGAATCGCTTATTGGGTAGCAAATAATAGCAATGTAAGTTACTCGTTTGTAATCGATAAAAAATTACAAATTTATTTGTAGGCCCAAATTCACTTGCTGGGAAACATCGTTATATGGTATTCAGCAACGACGAGTCTGTTAATTTACATCTGTCTTTTAACATTTTATTTACTGCGCCGCCGTCGACTTTGTTACGATTTAGATGAAAGAAATTGGGAAAAATTCCGGTTTATTGGGGAAGTTTTTTTGGGCGGGTATTTATTCCATTACGTGCCTTTCTTTTTTGTTGAACGCACATTATTCTTGCATCACTACTTGGGCGCATTTTGCTTTAAAGTTTTTTTAATGGTAGGACTAATTGAGCATGTTTACGTTTTGTTAAAACACGTATTGAGACAAAGGGCTCTCGCTTATACGTTTATTATGTTGTTGTTAGTATGGATCACAATTATTGTGAAAACATTCATTCAATTCACTGCGTTAAGTTACGGCATGGTGGAATTGGAAAAAAGTGATATATTACGCTTGAGGTGGAAAGACACTTGGGATTTTATTCTTCATAAAAATTAATACACCGAATATTATTAATTAAGAGGGTGGAGGCTGAAATTTTACAATAAAGAAGACTGTATATTTTTTAAATAAAAATTGTTATACACCAAGTAATTTAATTAACTAGAAGTGTCCATTGCTTCAATATGGCGAACAGATACTTCTTCTACCACTATATCCTTCACCTTAGTACTTAAAACCGCTGTGGTACCTTTAGGATAACGATAAGAAGCTTGTCTATCTCCTTTTTTGTTTGCCTCATCATATGTTCTGAGAAAATCTACAGAACCTTTACGAATTACGCAAAGATCGACATTAGAACCTGAACCAAGATCATTAAAAATACCGGCAGCGATTGCGTCACGAACTAATTGTTTGCCTTCTTCTTCAGTTAAGTCAGACTTCCAACGTGATTCAAAAACTGCCATGGCAGCTAAACTTCCAGACCCCATGGTAGCGTACGGTAGCTTATCGCTTGAACCGTGAGGGAAAATGCTATAAATGTGAGGCCCGCTATTGTCGACGCCACCCAATATTAAAGCCGCTCCAATATATCCTTGATAACGAAACAGGTATTGTTTCAACAATTGATTGGCAGTAATGACGGGAACAATGCGGTTTGTGTTGAGGCGGTGTAGCTCAAGTTGAGAGGCAATCATTGCGTTAGTTTTTCAGTATCGGCAGCAGTACCCGCACCACAACAACTAAAATTAATAGGCTCTAGTTACGTAAACTTACAAGAATGTGAGACATTCTAAATTAAAACTTACTACATGTTGGGAGCTAAGTAATGAATTTTCGTGCAATTTTTATCAGCAACCGTCGTATCTTCCGTTGCTCGAGTATCGGCCCCCAAAATGACACCATCTTTAAATATTATGCCGACAATTGTAGTACCAGTTTTAGTTGCCTTAGGAACTGGAAATCCTTTTTTAGTTAAAAGGAATTTCTGAAAAACATACAAAAAGAAAGGGAGGTTAGAAGTTCATGACAAAGCAAGTTTTTATTGACCAAGTAAGGAAACACGCAAATACTTTGATCTATGTTTGAAAAGTTGTAAAACCTTTTCAAAAAACAAAATTTCAAAATTTTCATTTACCTTTTACAATTTTCAAAAGAAAATCCAGGTTCGGGAATTTCGGGTGCTAACACAGTCGCCATTTTTATTTGAATACTAAAGACCATAGGCGGCGCGAAATAGGTTGATTCATTCTTCTCCAACTCTTAAATTTTAATTATATTTATTCAAACGAATGAATCAAAAAACTATTGACAATAAACGTCAAATGATTTTAGATCAAGTGGCGTAATATTTTGAGCCCCCTTTTAGATTTTATTCTTTTGCTGCTACGCCAAAATCTTCCTCTTAGAGGGCATGGAGAGGAGGCGTCAGACAACAGAGAATTTTTTTTAGAATTTGTCAATTTATTATCGAAATATGACCCAGTGCTAAAGGAACATATGCTATCGCCCGTACAAAAAGAAAACGGGTAGAAATTCTTATTTGTTCATAGACATTGAAAATGAGTTCATCAGCCTTTTGGGAAAAGGGGTAAAAAATAACATTGTGAACGACAAAATTTCGGAAATATCTATGATAGCACTCTAGATATATCACATGTTGATCAAATGACTTATATAATCAGATATGTTCACATTGAAGGCGATCAAGTTGAAGTGAAGGAATTATTTCTAGGTTTTTCCCAATAGCAGGAAAACCTGAAGTAGAACTTATTGAAAATATTCTTAAGCAGCTGGACATAATAAATCTATGTCGGGCTCAAGGATATGATAACGTTGATGTAACCATGGCAGGAGTTCATGGTGGTATGCAAGCAAATATCAAATAACACAATCCTAAAGCGTTATTTATGCCTTGTGATAATCATTCACTAAATCTATGTGGAGTGCACTCTTTCGGGAGTGTTTTAGTTCAAGTGTAAACTTTTTCGGAACAGAAGAAAAAGTTTACACAATTTTTTTGTCATTCACGCATCGTTGGGAAATTCTAACAAAAAGTGTAAGCATATTAATCAAAAGACTAGCAAAGGTGAGAAACACATGTCAAGGGATATGGTCACATTTAATTATATCTAGGTATTCTAATACGTTTATTTTATTGTGTATATGTCATATTTGTCAAAACTAGATATTTATTAAATAGACTGCTATCTCTCATTAGGAATGTAGAAGCGTAGTGACTAGTGAAACTCGCCTGTTACCCACTGTGTTATAAACTGTTAACTAACATTCCCGATTTTAAAATGCATGTATCAATGAGCTGAATTGCTATATTCCGATTCGCAAACACCTACGTTCTAATAATTGTGTCTGTTCGTGTTTAAATATGAAATGATGAACGATCTCACATCAGAACTTGTTTGTTTGTTTCTGGTAAAAAACATGAATTAAATTAAAAACGTCATAGAAGAAATAAGTACAAGATATCGGGAAATCAATATTTAAAAACGGCATACAATAAAATAATTAGATATATTCGAATTAAAGTTTGAAAGAATTTAAAAAAGAAAAAAAAAGAATACGATGAAATAAAATTTAAAAACTGAAAAAAGATAACATTAACACTTCGTAGGTTTTCACGGTCTGTGTCAGTATTATAAATAACAATTGAGAAAGGAAGAAGGGATGAAATAAAATTATATGTAAGACAAAAAACGCAGTATGAACAAAAAGTGATTTTAACATAAAATTTAAAAAATATTAAGACAAATAAGTTAAAAACAAAATAAAGTAATATTTTTAATTTATTGATAAATGTTTGAAAGATTGTACAGATGGAAATGAATAGAAAATGTTTTATTCAATTTTTAAAATATTTAAATTTAGCCCAGAATTAAAATTTTTATAGTCTGAATATGTCAACTTTATTCTCAAGGGGGAAATTATTTTAAAAATCAAGGTAGTTTATGAAATCCACAAGTTTCCTCTCGCAGTAAAGTGATGTGTTTCAGTATTTTCTCCTTTCTTTTAATTATACGATGAAATAAAAAAGGTAAATTTTTGTAAAGAAATTAAATGAAATGCAGATATATAAAAATTAATTAAAAAGGGATAATGGATGAAGATAAAATGTGTAAGTAAAAAAGGCAGTAGTAAAATATAATCAAGAAATAGAAGAGATACGATGAAATAAATAAACGAAAACAAAAAGGAAACATTGTTTTAGAAAAATTAAATAAAAAACAGGTATGCACAAAAAGTAAGAAAGGGAAAAGCGATGAAGATAAAGCAGTGGTTTGAAAAATGTAAAAAAAAATAATACGACGAAATAAAAAACACAGAAAAAGATAACATTTTGTAGAAAAATTAAATAAAAAGTAGGTATACAAAACTTAATTAAGAAAGGAAGAAGGGATGAAGATAAAATAATATGTAAGATAGAAAAAGCAGTAGTTTGAAAGAAAGTAAAGAAGAAAGAGGAAAATAGGATAAAATACAAAAATACAAAAAAGCAACATTGTTGTAGAAAGACTAAGTAAAAGCAGGTAGGTATATACAAAAATAATTTAGAAAGGGAGAAGGGATAATGTCTAACATAAAAAGCAGTAGGTTGAAAGAACCTAAAGAAGAAAAAGGATAATACGAGGAAATTAAAAAACGAAAAAATAAGATATCGTTGTTCTAGAAAAATTGAATAAACAAGGAGGTGTTCAAAAATTAATTAAAAAACAGTATCTAGTTTAAAAGAATGTAAAGAAGAAAGAGCATAATACGATGAAATAAAAATAAGAAGAAATAAAGGAATGAAGACAAAATAATGAGTAAGATGAAACAACAGTAGTTTGAGAGAATGTAAAGAAGAAAAAAAAAAAAGAAAAAGGTAACATTGTTGTAGAAAAATTAAATAAAAAGCTCGTATTACAAAAACTAATTAAGAAAGGAAGAAGGGATGAAGGTAAATAAATGTAGTAACTTAAAAGAATCTAAAGAAGAAGAAATAAAAAAAACAAAGAAAAAAAGATAACATTGTTGAAGAAAATTAGATGAAAAGCAGGTATACAAAAATTAATCAAGAAAAAAAAGGGATGAAGATAATTAATATGTAAGATAAAAAATGCAGTACGAATAAAAAATAATGTTAAAACAATTTAATTTAGACGAATAAATTCATGACAAGAAAAAATAATATTTTAAATTATTGATGGAGGGTTGATAATAGATTGAATAGATGACACATTTTTTTTAATACAGAGTCCCTCAAAAATTAGTTACGACTACCAGCATCATATCTTTAAATGGAAATTCATGTTTTGGATTCTACATTCTACCCCGAAATATTGAGGTGCCATAAAGAATAATGTTGTTTGCTTTCTTTAAAAACATGATTACGCAAAATAATCAAATGAAATCCTTGAAATCATCTGTTCTAGAAAAACAACGCTAGTTACCTTTTTTATGAAACACACTGTATATAAAATAATATAAAACAACATCAAAAACATTATAGAAGAAATAAAACCAACACTAAAGAACGAAAAAAAAATAATAAGAAAATGTTGGTATTAAAGTTTGAAAGAATTTAAAGAAGAAAGAAGAGGTGAAATGAAATGATAAAAAAACTAAAGAAATTTAAATAAAATCAAATCAAAATGACAAGAGAATTGAAGAAAAATATTTCGAATTTAAGCTTAAAAAAGAAACATAATAAGAGTTGGGATACAATACGAAAAAAATTTAAACAAATTTAATAGCGGAAATCTGCCATTATTAGTATATGTTTAGACAGGTTTATCAATTTAATAAGTATAATAAAGAAAAATAGATAATAAGAGTGTATCTGTTCCACTTAATACGGAATCAGTTCAGACGTATTTTGAATTTAACATTGACCTTGAAGATTTGTAAGGTTAGAAATCTTTGCTTGTCTTTTTGTTCTAACTCCGTTTGTAATTCTTACGCAGTAAATATATGAGTCATGTACCACTATATCCTACGCCACTGCGTATTAAACAATAATGAAAAAATTAAAAAAACGAAGAAATAAAGGTAACATTGTTATACAAAAATTAAATAATAAGCAACCCGAATTAAGAAAGGGAAAAGGGGTGAAGACAAAATAATGTGTATGATACAAAAAAAACATTAGTTTGAAATTTTGTAAAGAGGAACGAGGATAATACGATAAAATAAAATTTAAAAAAACAAAGCAAAAAAGGTAACATATTCCCCCACCACTTAACAATAGATAATATAGAAAAATGACTTAAACAAAAGTTTATGACTAAAAACAGTAGTTTCTAATGCTGACATTTTTTAACAACATTAATTATTTTGAATTTAACATTGACCTTGAAGATTTGTAAGGTTAGAAATCTTTGTCTGTCTGCTGTTCTAACTCCGTATATGATTCTTACGCAGTTAATATATGAGTCATGTACGCCACTGCGTATTAAACGTCAGAGTCGTCAGATGTCGGTAAACGACGATCCGCCTGCAAAATTTTTAATGACGTCACGCAAAAGAAAGTTGTACAAGAAACTGTATTGTATTTTCCACGAATAATTTTATTTTTCCATGCCACATTTTGCATAAAATAGATACATTTGGAACAAACAATAATTGAAATACAGCTCAGCAAACGAGGTGGTTTAACCTCAATGCTTAATTACATCTTCACGTATGTACTTTGCTGCAGTAGTGTGTTTTGTTAGTGTCTGTATTTTTTAAAAAATGTGTTTGTATCACAGAGGATGTTTTAAGATTTTAATGACGATGTCTGTGTAAAAGTTTTGAGGTGCGTGTATTAACTTTCAAAATGCCGAAGAAAAAATGAATGATGCAGATAGTTTGGTCAGTATAATTCTATTTTGTTATTAATGTATTTATTACTACGTAGATCAATTAAATTGATGCGTTTTCACTGATAAGGCATCTATATGTGCTGTCTGTATTATGTATGAACGTTGTATGAATGGGAAGCTTATCTACAGATGCACTGGTTGTATTTATTTACTAGTTTTGTATGAAAGGGTTTTGTTATGTGAATGGTGTTCTGTTTTATGTATGTCTACTGTCATGAAACGTACATTATTTGTTTATCTGCTGATACACTTTTTACTTTTGTTAGAATCACCGACTTCCATGTCACGGAATTCACCATTCACATTTTTTCGTTAAACTTGTACTTTTCTTCTTTACTTTTCGTTTATGACGTCAATCCTCAGTCTGTGATAACACGAGCCCACTATCCAGGGGTTTCACTATGTATCACAATATTTTGGACTGCGCTATAGACGTCATATCTTATCGTTGATAAAACAGGATGGACATTTGAGGTTTGGTTTTCTCTTCTAATTTCGTACAAGTTGTTGTCTTGCAGTTGTCGTAGGTGTAGTTATAGTTTTGTACGTCGTATACAAAAGTTTCTTCAAGCCTTCAAGATTGTTGTAAGTTTTTTTTTCCTTTTTCTCATTTGTTGTTTGATGTATTGGCGTCTGTTATAAAACATCTGTATTAATTGACCACCCTGAAACTAAAGACGTAGGTAATAGAACCTATATATGTGTTCTGCTTTTTGTTAACCCCCACAACGTTTTTGTTGTTTTACACGCAATTAATTTTCAATATTTAGTCATATTTTCTTATACAGGGTGGCTAAGAGCTGTATGATTTTTCCCTTGCGGCTTTATTTGAGAAGTATAAACATTTTCAGTTTTACAGGGTGTTCAGAAATGTGCGGAACATAACCTCACTTTTTTGTTTGAAGTGCAATAGTATATTTATATTTAGTAAATAATGGGAATTACACTATAAAATAAATAAACTTACTTTAAATTACACAATTTTGCGGTTTTAAAGTAAAAAAAATCCCTAGAGAATAAAGTAAAGCATTATCAAATCCAAATCTAGTATAATTACATCGTATAGGATCACTGTCAAAATTGACACATTAATTTGTAAACAATATTTATATTCAAGATCGGAGAAAAAGTATTGTACGTATTCTAGGAGAAATCTCTCTGCGGGATTGAATTCAATTGAAGCCATAAATCCAGCCATAAAAATTAATTTTACTTTTTACGCTATGTAAATATTATCTATATTGAGTTAAATGTTTATAACTACTATAACAACAATTAATCAACATAAATAGTTATTATTTTAAAATTTGTTTAGAAAACAAAATACACTTATCTAAACTTTTATGAATCTTGTTCAACCGGGGTGAAGTTAGCCATACGTCTCAGCCATAGATTTGGAAAACTTTCAATTTTGTAAAAAAAAATGTATATAAATAAATGTTCCATTAATTGTTTTATTTAAGTACAAGTTGTACTTTATTATTGTAGCCGTTATGTTTATTCGATAAAACTATTTCTGAAGACAAATGTGCTCGAATACTGCAGTATCAAATTCCTGGCTGACAAAATTAATAAACTTGTTCGCTTATTTTCTCATTTTTTATCAAATAGTGTCAAGGGATAAATAAACTAATACATAATTCAAGTAAAATAAATTAATAATTAATTTATTAAGGTTTTAACCTAAGGTACTATAATGCGCTGTTTTAATCTCAGTTTTGACAAACTTCGCGTGATTAAATTTGTATGAAATTTTGCAAATAGATATATTAAACAATTCTAAACAACATATTAAAAATGAAAACTTACACTTAAAAAAAAATTATTAGCTCGACGTTCCCGCCGCGCTCATCAGCGCCGAGTCAAGCGCTATTTCAATCTCGATTTTCCAAAGAAATTTATTCAAGTTTATCAAAATTGAGATTAAAGACAGCACCTGACTGTAGCGGCGCGGCGGTTAACGTAGTACTTTAATACATAAATAAATTATTTTTTTTACAAAAAAGTGTGACCTATTATTCTTTAATATGTTGTTTAATGTATCTATTGCCAAAATTCCATAAAAATTTTGGTCACGCTAACATCGTGAAATGGAGATTGAAAATAGCGTTTGATGAGTGCGGCGCCAATCTAGAGCTACTTCCATAAATTAATAAGTTTTTTTAACAATGTAACTTTTTATTTTTTAATATGTTGTTTAAAATTGTTTAATCTATCTATTGGCAAAATCCAATAAAAATTTATTCACGCGAAGTTTGTTAAAATCGAGATATAACTAGAGGGGTCGTTATATGTGTGAATTTGTTATTAAATACCTTAATTGTTAATTAAACATTGGTCAAAATACAATATTAAACATTGTATGAAAATATAAACATTATTAAATTGATTTGTTGTACTTTAAATTACTCTTAAGGAGCACAAAATATTTTATAGTTGGATTTATGGGTAACTTGATACGGGTAAAAAAATTAAGACGTATACGTCCTATTTAAAAAGAAAATTAACAAACGAAATTACTCGATTTTTGCGTGAATTATTAAGTAGTATATTTATCCCTTAAATAGTATTTGATAAAAATAAGGGGTACAAATTTGGCAAATTTTGTATCCGAAGGTTTGATGCACATGTGTTCCAGTAATAACTCCTGTTAATTTTTTCGATAAATGTTAATTTATTCCTTAACACTATTTGATAAAAAAATGGAAAAATAAGGGGTACAAGTTTGTCAAATTTTTTATCCAAAGATTTTGGTTGCATTATTATTTTACTCATCACTTAACACGATTTAGTAAAATAATTGAAAAAATATGGGGTACAAGTTTGTCAAATTTTCTATCCAAAGCATACTTTTTGACTTGAATTGTCAGTTCATTTTTCCCTTAACAAAATTTTATAAAAAAAATTAAAAAATAAGGGGTACAAGTTTGCTTGAATTATTATTTCACTCATCCCTTAACAAGATTTAGGTTAAAAATTAAAGAAATATGGGGTACAAGTTTATCAAATTTTCTATCCAAGATTCGATGCGGATGTGTCCCAGTAGTACCGCTTATTTTTTTATTTTTTCGATAAGGGGACTTGTGTGTCCTAATTTTTTGTTATGAATTATTAGTTTATTTATCCCTTAAAACTGTTTGATAAAAAAACATTGGAAAAATAAGGAGTACAAGTTTGTCAAATTTTGTATCCAAAGATTCAAATGCGGACGTGTTCTAGTACTACCACTTGTTAATTTATTTTTTTGAAAACGGGACGTATGGGTCCTAATTTTTTTGGTATGAATTATTATTTTATTTATCCCTTAACACTATTTGATAAAAAAATTGGAAAAATAAGGGGTACAAGTTTGTTAAATTGCTTGATTTATTAATTTATTTATCTTTTAACAATATTTTCAATCTTGCAACTCGCAAAGCGGGAACTTTTGTGTTTTCCATCGTACTGTTATAACTGGTAATCATTTTTGGTAGAACTATTCGGGGGCTATCTGAACTTCAACAAAATAATCATATTAAAAAAGTATTGTTCATAGTATGAGATGAGTACCTAGTGGAGGTGAAAATTTTTTTTGGGTAACTAAGCCCTCCAAAGAGTTCTATCAATAATTTTTAACAAGTATATCACTAAAATTCATAGCAACGGAGTTATACCTCTTTAAAGTTGCACGAAATGTGAAGTTCCTTCCCCCTGTAACTTCAAGTGTTATGTTGAATGCTTTAGACAACCGAACTATTTCTAAAATCGGTAGAGAACTATGCAGGGGGCATTCAAAACCCTACTAATTTTTTTTTAATTTCAAGATGAAAGGATAACTTCACAGATATGTCGGCTTTCTCTTTTTTTGTTGTTGTTGTTCTTGTTCTGAACAAGAGTTGCAAGCAACCAAAGCTCAAGAAAGGTAAGGTTCAGGTCAAATACACGGCCCAGTAAAGGAAAAAGGAAGAATCAACAGAAAGATAACACGATCGCTAAAAAAGGCAGAACGCTAAGCCAAAGAAGAAATGAGGAGAGAAATTATTGAAGATAACTAAAATAAGTCGAACGCCAAAAAAAGGAACGAAACCAGAGGCAACGGAGAAAAAAAATGAGATAACAAACAAAAGAAACGCACACTATTAGATTCACAATTAATAAATTACATCTGATGCTGGAATGTAAGAAGAATGTACGCAAGTGGAAAAATGTCATGAACAAATCAAATCATTAAATATAATAGAGGATCATAATAATTTATGTAGCGAAAAATAAAGTGGAAGTAAAAACTATTTCAGCAGATATTAAAGATAAATTTTTTAACATAACGATAATCAATACCTGCCTATGCACCTCAAAATACGACATAAAACTTCAATATCTGCTACAAACTACAAAGCAAGCAAAAATCATGTTTCCAGTTATAAATTAACATACACAAAACACTGTTACAATATTGTAATCACAATATTACACAATTTCAAATTCCAATATTTCCTAATAGCAATAATATAACACACTGCTTTCACAATATTGGTACAGCTAATCTGAAGAAGTTTTCATGTTTACGAAACAATATTAGTCGTTGTACGATAACTTTTACTACAAAATCTTGCATGATCAATAACATATCAATATTTATTAATATTTAAAACCACGATGCAATGTTACAATATTTATCCAATATTGATGTAATGCTTGGATTAAGTTATGGCTGAACTTTAAAAATCTAATTATTTCTTTTATTCAAAAACACCACTCCACTTTTTGATATTCTGTTCTATGTGGTTTTATCTAACGATGTTAACAAAAGAATCGAACTTTTTGAGTTACAAAAGATTTTTGGGTGAACGCGCACAAAACGTATATAGTTTAAGTTATGGCTGAACTTTGAAATGATTTTGTTTGAAGAAAAACATTTTAATAATTTTTTAAACGCGTTTTCTATGTTTCTGTTTCTTCTACAAGAAACAAACATTTTATTGGAGTAATATCAGCGTGCGGTCGGTACGGAGTCAGAGCAAATTTATGGCTGAAAGTAATGGTAAACTTCCCCTCTCTGTATTTAACAACTATTGAGCCATACTTTGTTCTCATATAAATTTGTGTCATAGAAATCATGGCATCTACTGCGTAGAATGCTATTAGAAAATATAAATACGTGTAGAGGCCGGTATGCTTTTTTTGGGAATGGGACATTTAGACGCCGCCATATTGACTTCTTCGTTTTGGCACTGCAGATTTGGCTCCAAGACATTTCGTCTCTAGGACTTTTTGGCGTGAGGATATTTTGGCGCCGCGATGCAAATTGTTTTGGAGCGTGGTTGTTTTCTTTGTTACGTTTATCGGATGTTAATTGTGTATTAACTTATAATTTAATCTATGTAGTACCTAATATTGTTACATCTCCCGATACTTATAAACATGCAGAAGCAAAAACATGGTAAATGCGCTGATGTTAAATATCGGATTGTTTATGTGAATGAGTCGGCGCCAAAGATATCCATGCGTCAAAACCCCCTGTTGCTAAACACTCATGTGCCAAAAAGTCTTGGTGCCGAAACGGCTGCGCCAAAACGTAATGATTTTTAGCAATTTTGAATGCTAATGTCCAACTAAAAATGTTGTTTTCATTAGATTGATGGATTGTTTTCATTCGTGCTCAATTTACACAAGAACTCATTTTTCATTAGTGGAGACAGAAATTTTTAATTTGTTCTATGAAAAATTGGTTTGTGCTCTTCGATCTTTAAAAATAATCGTTAGAATTTTCTAGGTGCTACCCAGAACTCCATACATTATCGTGAAAAAGTTTTCATTACTGGGAGAAAACATTTTCAAATTCTGTGTACGAAAAATGACGAGAAATATTGATTTGTGTTGTTCGATTTTTATGAGGCTACGTAAAACTCCATAGAAATCAGTACTTTATCTAATCTGGGTTTAATAATTTTCGTATTCGATGTAACGAGAACTTTTTAAATATTGATTTGTGCTCTTTAATCATAAACACTAATTGTTAGAATCTCTAAGTGCAACCTAGAACTCAATAGAAATTAGTACATTATCGTGCAAAATTTTTCAATAGTAGGAGCAGAAATTTTCACATTCTATATACGAGAAGTGACGAAAAGTATTGGGTTTTGCTTTTCAATCTTTAAAAATATTCGTTAGAACTCTTGAGGTGCTAAAAACACCAAAGAAATCAGTTCATTATCGTGAAAAATTTTTTAATTTCATGTACCGAGAACTTATTAAATATTGATATGTGCTCTTCCATCATTAACACTAATCGTTAGAATTTTCTAGGTGCTACCCAGAACTCCATACATTAGTGTGAAAAATTTTTCATTAGTGGGAACAAAAAGTTTTAAGTTCTATATATAGGGAAAATGGCGAGAAGTATTGGTTTGTGCTCTTCGATCTTTAAAAATATTAGGTAGAACTACGCAAAACATCAGTACATTATCATGAACAATTTTTCATTTGTGGGGGCAGAAATGTTCAAGTTCTGTATAAATGGCGAGAAATATTGGTTTATGCTTTTCGAGAAGATGATACATATAAAAGGTGGGCCATTTAAAAGTTGCATTTTAAAAAGTAAATAAAAAAAAACTAGTGAATATTTTTTCAAATTTCCGGTTTTATTAGAAAGATGGAACCTTGAAATTTAAGAATGAAACACAACATCATTTAAATGGCTGCCACGGCTGGCCTTACAGTACCCCATTCGCTCGACCCTCGACTCTTGAATGGCAACTTCGATTTCGTGTTTCAAGGCCTCAATTGTCTCGGGATGGTTCACGTAACACTTATCCTTAACAGATCCCCATAGATAATAGTCGAATGGGCTCAAGTCACAGCTCCGAGGCGGCCAATTGACATCAGACTTTCGGCTGATTATTCGGTTTTCGAAAACAGTGCTCAAAAGTTGGATTGTTACGTTGGCTGTATGGCAAGTGGCCCCGTCCTGTTGAAACCAAATGTCGTCCTGGCCTCGTTCTTGATGGTATTCGATCTATGCCCATTTTTTTAAAAATTTCTCACAGTTTGGATTGAAGATTCACCACTTTGAAGTAAGTTCTCAATATTTCCCAGTTTTCTTCAAGCGTATGGATTTCGTAAAATTCAGACTTTTAACTAACAATCTGTCAATTTGCGATGACATTTAACATTCATGTACTTCAAATAAATAGTGGTTCAAAATACAACTGCTAGATGGCCCACCCTTTTCATCGCTCCGATACTTATAAACATGAAGAAACACAAAAATTGCGTTGTGAAAAAAAAAAGGTAAATGCGCTGATGTTAAATATCGGATTGTTTATGTGAATGGGTCGGCTCCAAGATATCCACCCGCCAAAACACCCTGTCGCTAAAACAATGTTTTATCACCAATGTCGGTTCTGATATTTTTCTCGTCTCCACATCATCTATAAGGTAGAGATATCTTCGTTTTTTTATGTGGTATCCCTAGTAGGCCTAATCCACAGTTCTGACTCTCTAATTAAAGAGAGCAATTAGGAGAACAACCAGATATATCTATCTTCTACAATATAAACAGAGTTATACAAAGATGACATTTTCAACGGTGTAGTGACAATAAGGGTGTCTGCATCTCCATTACTTGAAAATGAGTTTCCTCGAATTTTGTCTTAAGCATGGAAATTAATCGATCTTTATATGTATTTTGACAGGGAGGAAAATTTCATCGAAGTATTCTGCCACCTTTCGCAGGTATGGAAAGGAGCCCATATTATTCCGAATTGGGATTCCCTTCAAAAAACGTTGATTCTTCAGATAAACGTTTGGGATAATAGTGTATAATTCGTTTGATCATAAGATCTGACTCAAAGCACCCCTGTCCCTAAGCAAGTCATTTGGGAAAGTATTCTATTGTAATCTACATGAAGCTGCATCTGTAATCGTGTGATGCTTGGGGGTTTAAAATTCTGCTCTGTTTCTCTAATAGAAACTTGAAGATTTGCTTTATTTCTTCCAAAACGATGGGAGTATATTCCTCCTACGTTGTTGTTCTTGGTTTCGAAGTTAATTGGTTTGGACCTATTTGGGCATTGCTCCTGATACAACAGCTCTATTATTTCGATGACAAATAATATCTAACTTGTTTTTGTTAGTGTAGTATTTATTTTCCATATCACAAGTTTTATTTGGTTTAACAATGCCTTGAAGAAAAACATTACTTGAAGTTACTGACTATCAAGTCAACCGAAATATCCGGTTGGAACAGGATGACTGGAACACAATGTGTATTGTGATTTACTAATAATTTTGATTTTATTAGAAATTGGACACCTCGATTTTTATTTAACTTATAGTCGACCTTCAAGAGGACCCCTGTTGTACCTGTTGCCGACGTTTAGGTCACTGTCGGGGACCTTCCCAGTTTTCTTCAAGCGTATGGATTTCGTAAAATTCAGACTTTTAACTAACAATCTGTCAATTTGTGATGACATTTAACATTCATGTACTTCAAATAAATAGTGGTTCAAAATACAACTGCTAGATGGCCCACCCTTTTCATCGCTCCGATACTTATAAACATGAAGAAACACAGAAATTGCGTTGTGAAAAAAAATGGTAAATGCGCTGATGTTAAATATCGGATTGTTTATGTGAATGGGTCGGCTCCAAGATATCCACCCGCCAAAACACCCTGTCGCTAAAACATCCATGTGCCAAAAAGTCTTGGCGCTGAAACGGCTGCTCCAAAACGACTTGGCGGTAACGCCAAAACCTCACAAAAGTGTCAAACAAAATGTCAATTAATTTTAATGGTTTTCAGCAATTTTGAAAGTTAGTGTCGGACTAAAAAATGTTGTTTTCATTGGATCCTTAAAAATTTGGATTCTTTTCACTCGTGCTCGATTACTACTAAATCAAAATAAAAATCATGAGAGTGTTGAAATATGTTTGTGGTCTGTTTTGGATTGTGATACCCGTAATACCCCAAAAAAATTCTTCCGGATTAAAATTGTATGTGAACTTTGACGTACGCAAATATGTGGGAGAATTGGCGGTAATTCTCAAACCGCATATAAAAGTAAGGAATTCCGGTACAGCTCGTAGTCTATACGAAAATAGTAAATTGAATTGATAAGGGTCGGAGAAACTTCAATACATTTTGTTGTTAATTTTACTATCTGAACGTGGGGCGTAAACTATATTTCCTGGCGCCATTTCATCGACAGCAGATAATTGAATTTGATAAAGTAAGCGAACGCAAAATATTATCAGAACTGCGTCTTCCTCTTCGTAATAATAAACCAAAAATAGAAGAGAATTCTATGATAATGAAAAACAAAAAAAATTCCAACATCCTTGTAACGAAATTTACAGTCCATTGTTCAAAAAAGAGGGGTGTCACGAAACAGCTACTTAGTATTGAAATTGGAAAAGTAATAAAGCGTTCAATGACCTAAGTTTAAATTACTAAGGGTCTAATACCTATAAAGTTCGCTTTTTAAGCGTTTCGCGATTTATTAGCAGGAAAGTATTATAAATAGTTCTGGAAGCTTACAAGAATGTGCGTTTTTCGCAAAAAAAGGTCAAGGCGGTTGTCAGTTTGTGTTACAATTTCGTTGGAATTGATTTAGTTCGGTGGAAATGTATGAAAAACATTTCTTTTAAATGTCGATATTGTTGTAGGCGTAGAGAAAAACGTGCGCATGTCGTATAGTAAAACGTCAATTAAATGATAACGTACGTCGTGGACTAGGATGCACCTTAGAACTTCAGTAAATTCAAATCACTCGCGCGGACATGTTCGTCTGTAATTTATTTTTACGATGTATTTTATTATTTAAATAAAAAAAATGTTGTTACCTTCCACGTCGCCCGGTGTGTCTTTTCAACAAGAAGTTTACCATACAAAAACGAATTTTTTTACTAATAAATGTCCGAGCCGCAGTCCTGTGAAAAATCGTAATAGCGATTCCTCTTCAGTTTCTGGAAAATTTATATTTTGTGCTTGCGTACTCGGGAATGGCGTTAAATCAAATAAAAAACCGACGGCGAAGTGGTACGTGAAGGTAAGATGCTTTTAAAAATTTTCCTCTTCTCTCAGTCACTTGTTGGTAATGTCACAAAAATCAATAATTAATGAGAAATCCTACCAATTCAAAATCTTCCACCACGCAAAAGTTTTCAGTGAAATTAAAGGATTGATTTGTTCCACGCGATTAGTTTTGAGTGGGAAGCTCGGGCGCAAATCCTTTTTCAATACAAGGAGTGTTTAAACGCATTAAAATCTCCAAAAAAAGTGGAGCACAGTTTTCAGATTTTTTTTTTTGGAAAAAAAATCAGCGACGTTATAAAATTTTTTGCTATTATAACAAAAATCTCGGCCATTTAAAAACAAATTGTATACAACATAGTTATAAATTTCGAAAAACTTTAAAAATAAATCTGAATCATGCAATGGGTAGCCGACATTCTTTTCAAGGAAAAATTTTATACTTTACATAAATTAATAATTTTAAACTACATTTAAACTTCATAATCCCTTCATTGATTTTGTATTTTTCTTTTGGAAATAAAAACATTCAAAATATTCGGTTCCAACCTTTTTGTGAAAAAATAATTAGGAATCTCAAGAAGAAAAGAATCATAATTCACTTTGAAATTTTGATGTGGTTTTTAAAAATTGTATGAGAATTATTAAATTAGTTCTGAATTATACGCACATATATTTTATAAGAAAAGAATTTTATTAATTTATTTACTTTTATGTGCAGCCTACGTATAGAATTAAATATACGATGTTTTTGTTATTCTTCGTTATTATGTTTACTGTTTTACTTTCTATTTATTATACGCCAAGCATTTGCTAACGAGTTCAATGTTTTAAAATTGTTTTTTTACAAAGCTTTGTACTTTTTAGTAAATATTTTTGTTTTCATTATAATTTTTACTTCTGTATTATAATTCGTTCAGCGAACACATAGAGTTAATTTGCTCTCGTTTCTATTTTACATAACAGTATTCTTCAATATATCATAAAGTATAAATAAATTATTTTTCGCTTATATAAATTTACAAAGTGTAAAATAGTCTCTGCATTTATTGGTTCAAATTATCACAAATTAATGAAGGAGTGGTTTAACTCCATGTGTTCGCTGAATGTATTATAGTATTGTTTTTAAATTCTTAATAATAGGTTTATGTTAATATTTTCTCTGAAACTAATAAAAAACCTTAATTAATCGATATCCAAAAAATGTAAATTTTATTGATTTGTTTCCTTAGATTTTTAAGAATAATCGTTAGAACTGTTATGCAAAACTCCATAGAAATCAATACATTTTCGTGAAAAATTTTTCATCAATAATATTGATTTGTGCTCTTCAATTATTAACTGTAATCGTTAGAACTCTCTAGGTGTTACCCAGAGCTCCATAGCAATCAGTAAATTGTCGTGAAAAATTTTTCATTAATCGGGGCTTACAAATTTTCGAATTCGATGCACCGAAAACTTTTTAATATTGATTTGTGCTCTTAAACTCTCTCGGTGATACTCAGAAATCCGAGCAGAAATCAATACATTAAGTTGAAAAATGTTTCATTAGTTTGAGCAGAAATTCTGTATTCGAATAATGGCGAGAAATATTGGTTGTGGTCTTCCGTGAAACATTGAAGAAGTGGCGAGAAATATTGGTGCTACCCAGAACTCCATTAGAAATGAATGCATTATCGTGATAAATGTTTCATAAGTGGAAACAGAATTTTCAAGTTCTGTATACGAAAGATGTGCCTTTGAGGTGCCACACAAAACTCTATAGAAATCAGTATCGTGAAATTTTTTTCACTAATCGGGGTATTAACAATTTTCAAATATAATGTACCGTGAACTTTAATCATTAACAATTACCGTTACAACTCTCTAGGTGATACCTAGAAGTCCATAGAAATCGGTATGTAATCGCGAAAAATTTTTCATTAGTAGTGACAGAAGATTTCAAATTCTGTATACGAAAAATGACGAATTTAAGAATAATCGTTAGAACTCTTGGGTGCCACGCAACCTTTTTTTGAAAAATTTTTCATTAATCGAGGTTTAATAATTTTCAAATTCGACGTACCGAGAATTTTTTAAACATTGATTTGTGCTCTTAAATAATTAACAACCATCATTAGAACTCTTTAGGTGCTACCTAGAACTTCATAGAAATCAGTACATTATCATGAAAAATTTTTCATTAGTGGGAGCAGAAATTCTGTATCCTCAAAATGGTAACAAATATTAGTTTGTATTCTGCTCATTTGACCATAAGACGTGACTTAAAGCTCCTTCTGAGCAACAATTAGTCATTCCGGAAATGCAATAAATAATCTCCATAGTTAGTGATGTATGTGGTTTTTTTCTATTCCTCTAATAGATATGCTACAATCTGCTTTTACTCTTTCCAAAACTATGTAGCCCAATCAATGAATACAAATGGTCTTGCAAAAGGTCGAGAAGTTTTGAAGCTTGTCACATACTAGACCTGAAGGTCCTCAAGGACCACCCGAATCTCCAAACACGCAAATTATTCCTTATAAAATTGTTTGCAATTTAACTCTGTACTATTTTTTTTTGTATGATCAATGTATGACCTTTATGGAGACAATGTTTTATCACCAATGTCGGTTCTGATATTTTTCTCGTCTCCACATCATCTATAAGGTAGAGATATCTTCGCGTTTTTTTATGCGGTATCCCTAGTAGGCCTAATCCACAGTTCTGACTCTCTAATTAAAGAGAGCAATTAGGAGAACAACCAGATATATCTATCTTCTACAATATAAACAGAGTTACACAAAGATGACGTTTTCAACGGTGTAGTGACAATAAGGGTGTCTGCATCTCCATTACTTGAAAATGAGTTTCCTCGAATTTTGTCTTAAGCATGGAAATTAATCGATCTTTATATGTATTTTGACTGGGAGGAAAATTTCATCGAAGTATTCTGCCACCTTTCGAAGGTATGGAAAGGAGCCCATATTATTCCGAATTGGGATTCTCTTCAAAAACGTTGATTCTTCAGATAAACGTTTGGGATAATAGTGTATAATTCGTTTGATCATAAGATCTGACTCAAAGCACCCCCTGTCCCTAAGCAAGTCATTTGGGAAAGTATTCTATTGTAATCTACATGAAGCTGCATCTGTAATCGTGTGATGCTTGGGGGGGGGTTTTAAAATTCTGCTCTGTTTCTCTAATAGAAACTTGAAGATTTGCTTTTATTTCTTCCAAAACGATGGGAGTATATTCCTCCTACGTTGTTGTTCTTGGTTTCGAAGTTAATTGGTTTGGACCTATTTGGGCATTGCTCCTGATACAACAGCTCTATTATTTCGATGACAAATAATATATAACTTGTTTTTGTTAGTGTAGTATTTATTTTCCATATCACAAGTTTTATTTGGTTTAACAATGTCTTGAAGAAAAACATTACTGGAAGTTACTGACTATCAAGTCAACTGAAATATCCGGTTGGAACAGGATGACTGGAACACAATGTGTATTGTGATTTACTAATAATTTTGATTTTATTAGAAATTGGACACCCCGATTTTTATTTAACTTATAGTCGACCTTCAAGAGGTCCCCTGTTGTATCTGTTGCTGACGTTTAGGTCACTGTCGGGGACCTTTATCAAGGTTTCTGAAGTATTGAGTCAGTCAATTTTTGTTATGGAATCCAGTTAACATAGAATTACAAGCGGTCGGGCGTGTCAATTAATAAAAATATACACTAATTAAACAATTGGTAACAGGAGTTGTCAATAAATGAAGACCGAACCGAGGTTTTTTGTTTTGCCTCAAAAATAAAGTGCTTTAATAAGGGTTTATCCGCCCTGTGTCCGTTATATTTCTCCAATCCAGCGAGGACTTATTCTGGCTCTCATTTTGAATTACTAATTATTACGACACTGGTGGCGATTACCTCTACATTCAATATTAATATTAATAGAAACCTTGCTTCTTTTATATTATTTCTTGTCTGCTTCCGAATACTTTAATCTAAAATGGAACACTTGTAGCTATGTATTTTAATGTCGATAGATTAGATTCGATTTTAGTTAGGTAAACCAAAAATAAATTGCTTTTCGCCGCTCCTTCGATTGAACACAAGAGGTGTGTAGAACTAGCTGATAACACTTGGTATTTTATTAAATATGATCGTGCCCGAATCCTCCTCGACTAAGATGGTTTATGTTTAATTGCTTATTAACAAGATAAATTCTATTCGGAATTCGGACACCTTTTATAGAACATATCCATCTCTCCCCAATTCTTTCTTTCTTTCGTCTTTGTCAATGTAATTGATTTTAATCAACCTAAGTGGTTTGGACGAAAACATATTGATTAAACAGGGTGGTGCTTCCGTATTTTTAGATCCGGTCACTAAATGATGTGACTTTAAAATGTTATTGAAGTAATTATTGTTTTGGTTTTGCTGATTGATGGTCAATTTAATTGTGGTTATTGATTGATCGTACGTCATTAAGATCGATTTCATCGCGTCGGGATATTTTTATTGTTTGTGGTGTGAGAACTTTGAAGATTGTTCGTCTCAAAGCATACAAGACGATCCATTTATAAACATGGGAACGATAAGGTATTATCATCGTATTTCTAGATGATTCACCTGAATACACATGATATTTCGATCCCATGGGAAAAGCATGAGAAAAAATCGTGTGGTCGTTTTTAATCCCACTCTGATGGTAACAACATTTAAGTAATCTGGTTGCTAAGGTCAACATGTTTATTTAAATGAATTTCGTGAGAAAATTAAAACTTGATTGCGATTGTACCAGATAAATAATGATAGTGTGCGTGCGTTGTATAAATGTCTATATTCCAAACAGCTACACACACTCGTTCTATTTCGAGGTCGATTCTTAGTGGATTAAGAAAAAAACAAAGAGTACGTTTCTATAAAAGGGTCGACAAAGAAAACCTGACCTATCTCACATTCAGAAAAATTGATTACTTTCTTATTATATTTACTTTTAGAATTAAGTAGATTGTGCCAAGGAATTTTGCGGTCAAATACCTAAATCCAGGGACGTACTTAAAATTGTTCAAGTTTCACGACTAGATGGAAATGTCAATTTTATAAGATGCGCTCAAGCAAATATCCCAACATTTTCATGCTTGAAGTGTCTTGAACAATAAAAACTTCTACTTCAGATGACAAGAAAGTGAGTGAGTGCATGCATACGTGAAATAATTAGTCGCTCTAATTTCGAGGATCATTGCGACAAGTGCGCACAAAATTTTTTATATTTTGATGTTAATCGGGCTTGGAAGGTGGTCTAATTAGTTTTAGCAAAACAAAAACAAAAATTGTTCTTTGTTTACGTTTGGAACTTCGAGATTTCGAAGTATTTTGGTTACTTTCTCTCGTGCTTGTTTTTTAACCGAGTCATATGCTGTCTCGGAATTTCTCGTGCTTTTTCAGCATATTTTTATAGTGGTTACGCTTATTGGGTCAGACTGTACTATATCCATCGACATTTAAACATGTATTTATAGTTTATTGTTACAGTAGGTTTTGTAACAATCTTTTTTCGGTGTTTGCTTTCGCTAAAAGTTTTTAAAAAACAATGATATCCGCTGAAAAAGAAAAGATGACTAATAGACCGCACGCAATATTGACGATTCTGTAAAAAACCTGATTCATTCTATATTATTTCATTCATGAGTATATCACAAACTTCATACAATAGTACCGTTTGTTCATCATGTTTATTACAATGATAGCTGTAGTAAACGTCCGGTTCTTTTTTAACCACGTGGGTGACCTGTATCTTTTTTTATGTTTTTTTGCAGTTTTTCTTCAAGTTTTGTTGAAAACATCTGTTATGTGCAAAATTTAAGCGTAGTTTTTACTGATACATCTGGGTTGGAGATGATGCAACTACAGATTTCATAATTGAAAATAGTGACATCTATTTTTTTTCACTTCTCTTGACAAAAGAATGTTGAAGAACTTAAAAAAATTGGTATCGCGATAATCAGAATCAATAAAAACCAATGCTATCCGGACTATCGAAGAATCCGGATTACTGAAACCATTTAAATTTTTATAGTAAAATTTAAAAACTAAAAGACTTAGCTTGCGAATTTTATATAAAAAATTGTAATTTGAGTTTGGCCACTTGTCTTCAACTGCTTGTCAAATGTCAAAGTTGTTATAACCTGTTAAGGAAATTTTATTTTCTTCGCCCCATTGTACTTCTAACAACCTCTTCTTTTTTTTTTAATTTGTGGTGGTCCTTCTTCTTCTGAATCTCCTCCTCCTCCTCTCAAGTCTTCAGCATTCTGACTGGTTTGTCGCAGCTCTCCGTACATGTCGTTCTTTTGCATTAGTCTTCATTTCTATGTAACTGGAACTCCTCGAGTCTGTATTTAATTGGTGTATGTACTTGAGTCGTGGTTGAGTCATGTCTTTAGCAGTCCTCGTCCTCTTAGTATGTGGCCTATGGTTTCCATTGTGCATTTTCTTATATGTTTCCAAATTTTCCTTGTTTCCCTGATTGTTCTTAGAACGTCTACGTCTGTTTTCTTTCTCTCCATGATATCTTTAGTAGCCTTCCAAAACACCACATCTCGAAGGATATTATTTTCTTTGTGTCTGCTTTATCAACTATCCACGCTTCGCAGCCATATAGTGCTAGGCTCCATATATAAATTGTATTCTGGTGTCTATTGTTAGGCCGCGTGATGTATGTAGCTGTTCCTTCTCATGGCACGCTCTTTTAGCCGTGCTTAACCTGTTCCTTTGCGCATCTACCGTCTTGCGTAATCGTGCTTCCTAGGTATTTAAATTAGCTCACTACTTGCACTCTTTCTTCATTTATGTAGATATCATCCATCTTCTGGTTACTTCTACTGCATCTCATTACTTCTGTATTGGATTTACCTAGCTTTATGTTGTAGCTGTTTTGGAAAACATTGTCCAGATCTTCTATTGCTTGCTTCAACTTTTCTTTTGATTCTGTGACTAGTGTTGTCATCGGCGTATCGTATGCTATTGATTCTTTTACCGTAGATGTTGACACTTTCAGTCTGGGATTCACCAAACTCATTTATCGCTTGTTGTATAACCCCTGTCTAATTCCTCTTCGGATACTTGCCTATTCTCTCATTGTACTCGATTACCGATGTCTAGGTTGTAGATTACTTTTTTGTCGTTTCCATCGATGCCCATTTCCTGTAGTATATTGAACATTCTCCATTATTAGTCTTAGGGCTAGGATGGCTTACTTCGTGCCTGTATTTTTCTGAAGCGAAATTGGTCATCGGTAAGATTTTCTGATATTTTTTTCAATTTTTCTTTGAATTATCACAACATCACTGTTTATATCCTGGAGAATTGACCAAACAAATTTGGTTTGTTCAGCAGCAGAACGAATTTTATTCTTTAGAACATTTAATGGAACTAAGTGTTCAGAATCTGAATAGTCTGAATCTCTAGCCTCGTTGGTGTTCAGTTTAAGAACTTTTTTTCAAAATGTTTGTAAGCTTTGGGACGGTATTCTTTTCCAAGCAAGTCGAGGCTTTTATAAACTTACCAGATCGCGATAATTACTCGTTAAGATCTCTGCTTTTTTCCGGCAAATTCGGATGCTTTAAAAAAGTTTGCACCATTCATTAAATCCTTCCTTAAAAACGGTCATCCAGGTAGTGTATGGCAGCATTTTTGAATACCTCGGTTTGTTTACTTTACCAACAAGCTTCAGTTATTGTTACTGTCAGAATTAGAACACCCTAGGAATGTAATGCGTTCCTTGCTTAACTTCCGCACTGGAATAGCCTTTTCTTAAAAAAAAACAGACTCATCTGTATTACACATTTGAGCAGGACGCAAACCTAAAACCTTAATCATTACATCCTATTGTTCTAGAAAAGGATGTACGGCTTGCTGATTCTTAGATAGTTTTTCTCCACAAATGTTAAGGCGCCTAAATCCGTATCTATTTCTAAAGTTGCTCATGCAACCTTTGTTGGCTTTAAAGTTGTCGTTACCAGAAAATTTGGCACAAAGCTCTTAAGCTTTATTACATAGAAATTCCATGGTGATTTTGCAAACTAACGAACAATGAGTGAAGTTTCCTTTCCATCAGTGGTTGCTCTGCTTCCTGAGAGTTTTCCTCTTTCCCAGTCCAGAATAAATATAAAAAGGCTATTCATCTTTTGATTTATTGGTATTTTTCTTGATGCAGCTAATTTCAGGAGAAGCTTTTTGCACTAACACCACGGTTTAATGAGTCAATAATATTGAATTTCTCTACAAGTGTTAAAGTTTTATGATTACGTACTACGTACTCCAGATTCAATTCGTATTACTGAGACATCCGGATTTTCGGGTGTACTGATTATCGCGACACCACTGTCTGTATATTAATAAATTGTTTACACTATCGTTAAGATGATTGAGCAACATCTTTTTTTATTAGACTCTTACTTTAATTTAAGTTGTTAAATTTGAAATAAATGTTTGGATACTTTTTCATGGATTCTAGATTAACAATAAGGGATAAACCTTGAAAAAACTACCACTAAGGAACTAACGTTAACTTCTATATACTTCTACTTACTTTTAAATTTCTCCACAATTAAAATTAAATAATAACATTTGGTGCTGCCACTTGGTGCTATTCTTCTTGTTCTTGATCCCTCAGCCGAAGCTTAGCGGGGGGCGTCCCCGAAGCCAATACGTTGGTGGTGACTTTTGAATCTTCCACTGTAGCGGGCGCTGTCTACGGTGTTCGGCCATTCTACACACATGTCCAAACCACCTTATTTGCCTTTACCAAATTTCAAATTTCGAATTCATAGAGCAGGACAAGGAATCCGGGACAAGCGCATTTTCATGTGCACGGAGATATTTTACTTCTTCCATAAGCACCAGCCAAAAGCATTGGCGGCGTGGCCGATTCTGCTGTGCACTTCTGGTTCAAGGTATTTGAAACCTGGGACCTGCTCAATTCGGATTCCATCCAAGTATATAGCTGCTTTTGAGCTATCAGGTTTTGTTACTTTGCGCCTCACGTCATCCACCACCATATTGAAGGATAAGGAAGAAATGACACACCCTTGTCGTACCCCAGTACTAGCAGTAGGCGGATGAGTTCTAATGTCGAAAGCTACTCGAAAGTCAATGTAGACAATCACAGTTTTCTTTCCGCATCGCATCTGTTTATCAATTACTTGTCCGATGGTGAAGGTTTGGTCACAGCGCCACGGTGCGATCGGAAGCCAGCTTGCCTAATCTCTAGTTGTTGATTTTCGGTGTTTTTAGAGTCTCAGCTGAAAAATGCTCAGGATTTACAGTGGCGGCTCGTGGTCAATCACACTGGGAGGTCAAAAATTAATTTAAAAAATAGATATACTTAAAAAAATATAAATAACTCAAATGCACCGCAAAATTTTATACAATCTACAATTTTGTTCAAAATATAGCGATTTTTCGAAACATTTTCATTAAAATCTCTAAGTACGAATATCAACATTTCCTACGGTTGCAAAATTTACCGAGCATTTCATGTGTTCTGCAGACGAAGCATGTTTTTTTATTTTCTCTTAAAATGTTTTAAATCGCTTACACCGGATTTGCATCATATCGAGTCTGACGAGTCTTTAAAAAGTAATAAACAAACAAAACAGTAAAATACGTTTGATACTTCACAACGACATATTCAGTCAACTAAATTGTACATTACCTTGCGAAAGTTTCGATGAACATCTTTATTTTTGTCTTTGCTAGTTTGTCGTAAACTTAATTTTGGCAAAGGACGACCATTTGCCTTGAACTCAACTAATTTTGTAAAATTAAGTTCGTTAGCACTTTTAGTTGTTTAGTTTTCTGCACTATCGACATTTTCTATAACACAACAACAGTAAAAAATATCAATATAAATTCTTAAATTGATTTAAAACACGCGAAAATCGAATCAAAAATCGAGCGTAGATGTACACCCTATTCGAAGCCAACGTAAACGGCGGGACCCGGCTTATGACCCAAAGTTGATTATTGCTTCGGACGTTCGCGTTTATTCGGGCGCTGCAGGTTTTTCGAGTTTTTCCGATTAGATCTAATTCAATGAGGACAATTCGCACCGCCAACCCAAGGTTAAGGAGGATGAATTACGAACGACGGCCGATAAATTTTAAGTTATTATACTTGCGACTTTGCGAGTAAATTACCTATTATAATAAAACACGTAATAATTAATATTTTTTATATATTGTCAAAATTTTTGGGAGGTCGCCACTGCTCAGGAAGACTTTTCTAAGAACAAGAAAGCAGGCTAATGTCACGGTAGCGCTTTCTTTTTTTTTCTTTTTCTTTCGTGTGGGTATGATGACCGCAGCTTCCGTGCTAATGGGATGAACTCCTCTGCCAGACGAGGTGGAATAGGGTGTTTATCTTTTCAGCAAGCACCGACTGCCTTGATGGCCTCAGTTACGATCCCATCTCATTGTTCTTTACTTGTAACGCATCCTAGCATTTTTACACTACTGTTAACATAATTGAAAGTTGATGTAACTTATAATATCGAACTATCAGTTTTAGTTACAAGAATGTCACTATTTCTTTTCTCCATTTCCTACGAACTTCTATGAAAAGCTATAAAATACAAACTAATGACTTGGCAGTATCATCTTTACCTTTGCACTTGTTTGATTGTTTTTCTCAAGGTTTATCTTCTTATTTGACGTGCGTGGTGGAAAGCTGGCGGCTCCCGAAATTATAGTCCTGGCCCGGATAAAAACCTACGGTTTTAATTGCTACTGCTTGAAATTGTATTAGTGTTGAGGCGATGCGATGTAAGGATTTACACGAAACGTTTGTTAAAATTAGAAACGAATCTGCTTGGACAGTGCTTCGTTCTTCATTTGCACTGGCGAGCTGGAACTTTGTGTGAGAGGACTGAGTGTAATTAACTGTTTTATGAAATTTTATGTTCAACATGTTGTGGGTTCTACTCAAATAACTAGAAATTGAGATTGAAAGTGCGGGAAAAGGGTTTCCCAATTTATTCTACACTTCAAAATGTTCATCATTCATCATAACATATATTATCCCAAACATTGAGAAACCTGACCAATATTCCACAATCAGAAAGCCCTATCTATACACTAAAAAGTTTGGGAAGCAACAGTGTCAATTCGTTGATGGAGGTTAGGGTTTTACACACAACTTAATAAGGTTTTATATATTGTTGTTTTTTCTTATTGAAACGGATTATGTGCCGTTCATATTTGTTAATCTCCATTAAGTGTGTCCGACTCTACTTAAGAATTACGTACAGATTACAATGACCGACTAATCTAACCAGCGAATAACAAGTTTAGAATTTCATTGATGTCAAAATTAAAAGTAAAAACGGTCCTAGATGAGAACCTTGAGGAAGAATTAATCGAAAAATGGAGTTGGAATATTACCGCGGGTCATTATGTTGACATTAAAAAAGATTGAGGATATTAAGTACTGCTAAATGGAACACATTTATGATGAGATATGCTTTAAAATCTAACAACAGTATAAAGGTTATTAATTACTTGCCGAAATTAAATGAACAGAGTTACGAACTTGTACGACTGACGTATAAAATTAGGTTCGACATGAGATTATAATTGTTGTTATGATTACACAAAAAAAATATAATAATGTGTTCTCGTTACATAACGTAATAATAATTAACATAAAACGTAAAGTTTTGGGTTGGTTCCAGAACCTCGTGCTATCATAGCACGTCCGAATAGTAATCTCTGGCTTCAAAAATTTGCCGACAGAAAGTGTAAACCAATTTAATTCGATTCTTCAATCATTGCTGCCAACTAAGCGTTGTCTTAAGAAACGACCTCAAATCACCTGGTGTAAATTAGCAGGAGATTGTAGAATTGTTAACAAAAACCGAGAATCTCTTGACAGCGGTTTTGTCCTTTTGGAACTCTTCAGGAATGAGAAAACTTCAGAGTAAGTTCACAATTGAACAAGGCTTCCACTAAATACCAAAACGTGCGTGTATATAATCCGCGACAATTAAGTTCGGCAATCTCGTGTTACAATGCATGTCAAAACAGTAATCTTTAAAAATTTGCAAACACAAATTTACAAAAAAAGTCGATTCTTCGATCATTGATACCAACTAAGCATTAACTTAAAAAACGATCTCAAATCAAATTATGATCAATGAACGAAGAATCGAGTTTCGGTAAAATGCTTTACCCCTTCTGCTGGCAAATTTTTGAAGTTATTATGTTAGTTTGTAAGTGAATCAAACTACCAAAACTTTATTATTATTCATGCGTCGCCTTTATTATTAGTTTGGATTAAAATATTTACGAATTGGTTATGAAAATTTGTAAGAAAATCAAAATCAATACAAGAAAATCTATGAAAACCATCAATTTCCGGCGCATATGAAAAATCTGTTAGTTCAGTTTTTTACTAGTAGGTGGACCAGATGGCATTAAAAACATATAAGAAAACTCAATTTGCAGTTAAAAGTAGCTAGCATATTAATTACCTCATTACCATCATCATCGTCGTTAAAATTAAAAAATTTGTAAACTTAAAGTCAACTTCGAAAATTAAAGAAAGTAAACAAAATGCCCAACCAAATTTAATTGCAAAAGTTCTTCAATCTAAATTAATTTTTCAAGGCGAATTAATTTTTCAAGGCGTTAATGTATTTAATAATTCAACGGTTAATTTCTTTAAAACCAATAATTTCAAGATTTAACAACGCATCAAGATTCATGATTGTAACATAATTGTAAGCAGTGGTAAATCTATTTATTATTTGTTGTTGATTAAGATATATTTTCATTAAAAAAATTAAATTCTTTGTACATTAATAATAGTCTCATAGATTATGTAAGTTGGTTAGATTTGAGTAAATAATTAATTTTTATTATTTAATTAAGGCAATCTTTACTAATCTTTGCAAGCTAAATCAGCGTTTTCAGTATGCGTTTACATATTACATATTTGAACAAAATTAGACGGGGACATTTGCTTTCTTGATTAGCTTTAAAACATTTTCTCGATAAGAGCAAAATGGCTCAATAAGAAACTCTAAAAAAGACAACACTTTATGCGCCACCCTAATAGTTGCACTGCCTTGAAAAGGATGAGCTGCCAGTTAATAAAGAGATTGCCACTAAGAACTGCCCTCCAGAGGATGCTCGGCAACCCATCTTCTGTACTACAGATGGTGGCAGGGACCACATTGGCTAAAGCAAGTAGAAAGTATGTGGCGATCCTATTCGACTCAGTTTGACGAACAAGATTGAACGGAAGAAGACCCTTGTAACGACAGCATTCAAAATCGTCGAAAACGTAAAGGAAGATTTCACCTTTACTAAATTAGTCCGAATTTTGGGATAGATACTGCGATTCGTCAGTAATCCAAGAACCAATCGGAGTTTAAAAAACTCCGTGAAGATGTTAACAAGGGACAAAATCGAACAAACCGAAACCCGCCTTATTATCATAATCAGCGAGAAGCAGTGATTAATGGAATTGACACAGCCAAAGATGCAGCAGACGTGGTTCGAGTCAAGACAAGAATCGTATTACTGCAGGATTCACACAGTTTTAAATAGCGTATGCTCATCATGAACACTCACTTATAATTCTTATACTGGGGTTAATTCTCTATTATGTAAACTGAGACAACGATATTGGATTCTCCAGAGCAGAAGATCGTAAAATCAACCTTGAGTGAATCTTATAGTTGTAGACCTTTTTTCCGTCAAGTAAATTATTGGGGAATTAGCGCCCCCTCCTCTTCACGGTATTCAAGATGCACATGTGTTCGAGGAACTAATACTTGATTACGCTGTTAAGTACTGTAGCTTTTATCGCTACCCTGAAGAAATTAATTCTAAAATCAAGGACATGCCGAAAATGATAATGTAACAACGAAGAAGAAGAAGACCTTAAATGTTCATGAAAACCCCGACGAGATCAAATTCCCTGAAAAAATATCCGAGGACAAAATATTGAGGCTACGGATCAAATCAAGGTGAAGTTACAACAACGATTTGTGATGAAGTACGTGTCGCAACTCATTTTCAAAATCGAAGAGTAAGACAACTAGACCTCACATGGTGGGAGAACTTGTCGTAGTAAGATCTGATTTAAAGAAGAGGCTAGGTCAAGGATCTCATGAACGGACGGCACTTAAATGTTTATGAAACCCCCTGCTGAGATCAAATCCCCCCAAAAATATTCCCGATGACAAAATATTGAGGTTGCCGATTAAATACGTAGAAACGCTCAGCAACGATTTGTGAAGGAGTAGTTGTCGCAATTCATTTGAAAATTGAAGCGTAAGACAACTAGATCTCTCATGATGGGAGAACTTGTCGTAGTAGAATCTGATTTAAAGAAGATACTGGATTGGCCGATGGAACGTTTGATTGAAGTACTTGAAGGATGGAGTCTGCTGTGACGGATTCAGTTCAACGACCGTACCCTTTTGAGATGAATAATATCTTGCAAGACGAGGAGAAAATTATTACTACATATGTGAAGATTTTTTAATTAAACAAAAACACGTTGTTGTTGATAGTTCCTGTCATTGTCTAAATAAAATATATAATTTGATTAGAAGTAGTCGATGGAATTTTATTGACAGTTCCACGCTACCAGATTTGGTTGTTATCGCTAGTTACTTGGACCAACATGATACGTAGTTAGATTCGGTTAGCGACTTCCGGTCGTATTATTTGCTTTTGTGGTTTCGATTTCAAGTTTTCACAAAAAATAAATCCAGACGTGTAAGTTCGGGAGATCTTGGTGGTCACTCTATTGATCCCACTTCTTCCAAACAGCGACCTTAATCTTACATCAATAAGATTTTCTATCTTGTTCTTTACTTTTTGTGGATGTTGTGTGTGACTATCCATCATACAATTGGGATTCTTCTGAACCAATATCTATATCAAAGTTATAACTCGCCGTAATAAAACATAACCTTGATAAAGTTCTTGCCCGAAGAGCGAAACATCGGCAAAATTTCGCAACCAATATTTATAGTTTTGGCGGTTGACGGTACCATTTACACAAAAAGTAGTATAAAATATTAATAAAAATCCCAAGCAACTATACAGAACTGGTTAAAAAAGACTTGTTTGGGAAGTCCCCGATTCAGATGATTAATGTAAAAATTATTAAAATAAAATTTCGTGAACTAGTTAGTAGTAGCAACAATAAAAGTTTACGACTCCTAGTTTGACGGTTCTAGCATGCGTAATTTTAAATGAAGTGATTCAATTCAGGTGTTTAATTATATATGTTTTGTTTCAGCAGCCCACATGGCGACTTTGGGGCGAAGAAAAAATGGATGGGGCGCTCTACACAGTTTATCTCAAAAAAGTACGTTATCATCGGCCCACTAAATCAGTATCATCGTCATCACACTCGGTTAGTATTCTTTAAATAAATTGTTTATTTATGCAAGGTTGAAACTTTCTTAAAACGAGAACTGAAACGAAATTAAGCGTACTTCCTGTGCTTTTTTTCTAACAATTATAATAATAACAACAACATTGGTTATATAATGGTCAAGGTTGCGAGTACATCAGTTTATGTGGAATAAGCACCTGACTATGTAGTACATTTAATTCAATTCATTGCATTTTCGCGTCAACAATACGATTCCTCTTATTGAGGAAAATTTTTAATTAATTCCAAGGGTTCATTATAATAGAGGTTTTTATGTTGTCAATTAATGAATAGACACGTCGGGAAGTTACAAAAGGAGCACGTTAAACCTTTTGTAAAGTAATTGTGTGATAAAATTACGTTATAAAAGCTTTGGTTTTTGGCAACAAGTTTTTTTTATTCTAAAAAATTAAAGATCGAAAATCTCGTTGAAAACGTTTATTTGTTTTTCTAAAATAATTCCCAGTACTTTAAAACAGAGTTGATGACTAACTGGAAACATGAATTAAAACAATTTTAATTGTATGTTGAACGAGCGATTCTAAGAAATTTTAAGTATTTTAATAACTCGCACGTTGTAGTTTAATGGAAATGTTAATTTGTTTACTGTTGAGTGCCTTCATTAAACACCTCATTGATGTAATGTTATTTGATAAACTATGTAAGACGCCAGTCATCTGCCTGGCAAATGTGAAATTTACGACTATTTCGTCTATTAACAAAACTAATTGCTTTGCAATTACTATTTTTGTAGCAAATTTGTTAAACAAGAAATTAGAAACGATTCTTGCTTTTGCGGACGAATGGTTGCGTAGAATTAGGGGTTTTGACGATTATTTTTTCAACCAATCGGAACTTAAAACATTTCGATTATACAAATCGTGTAGGTTTGACTGAATTATCCTCCCGCTTCGCGGCCGGATCTGTCGATCTGATGTTTTTTGTAATTATACATTTATAATTATTTTTAAGTAGAGGTAATCATGTTGATGTCATATAAGACAAACTGATAATACAGTACATAATTCAATGACATACATCTATGGTAAGGTAGCAAGTTGTCAATTTGTATAAACTTGGAAATAAATTTAACTTACATTTTCCCCTCTCGATTATATTCTAATTTAGTTTAATTTGTTTGTTTCAACATTGTAAAAATAATAATTACACATAATACATATTATCTTAATCTTCGTTTACATTTTCTTTTATTGTTATTAGCTTTACTTTAAAAACTCCGTATTGACAGTAGATTATGTAACTTTAATAAAGATTATTCTAAAATTAATATGGTAGACTTTCTTAAAAAGAAACATTCAAAACATTCAATTAAGTCAAGTTACCCCATATAATACTTAACTAATCACGTATTTGTAAATTCATTTGACGTGAGCAATCGAAACAAAATCTACCTCGGTGCTAAATAGTATGCTATATGATCAACGCCCCCTATATTTGGCGGAAATAAGCTGATTAAATACAACACGACCTTGATAAATTAGCCACGACTTTTATCGCTACTAAATCACATATATTTTACAAATCAAATTAAACCACATTAATTTGTTTAGACATCAAATTTTGAACTAATCGTTCAAAAATGACTCGACTTTTTTAACTTCCTCGAAAAATAATCGTCCTGCATACTTCGTGTCAGAATAATCCTTCTGCTTTGCAGTCGAACTGACTTATTTTGAAGTACATACTTAAAGTTTTTGTAATAAGAAATCGAATTACATAAGTAATCTTTTTGTAGGATTCCGATGATGAAATTTCACACCTGGAGTGGGAAACAGTCCGGGTACGTTTTGTAAAAGCTGGCACGCTTAAAAAATTAGTAGAAGCTTTAGCAACCGATGACGGTGAATTAGAAACAACGTACATTAACGTATTTTTAGCGACTTATCGAAGTTTTTCAAATCCAAAAGAGGTGTTAAAGTTACTCTTACAACGTTACGAGGAACTTTCGTCGCCTTTAAATGGAGTGCCCGACAACCACGAACAGCACAGAAAGTATTAACGACGAAGGTGCGAAAATTAATTGGTTTTGACAAAATAAAATTTCAGAACATTAATATCAGCACTGCACGTTTGGCTCGATAGTTATCCCGAAGATTTTAAAGAACCTCCGAATCATTCTGCGTTAAAACATTTGTTGGATTTTTGCGAAGAACATCTTCCTTCTACCGAACTCGAAGCTAAAGTACGACATAGGTTGGACAGGTATAGCAGAGAACCACGCGTGGAACCTATTTTAACACCGCCTCCAGCGTTCGCAATGCGAACTGCCACTAACATAGGATGGAAGACTTATCGGTTACCGGAAGTACCTGTAAGACATTTTGCTGAGCAGCTCACTCGAATGGATATGGTAAGTTGGTTGAATTTTGTAGCCTATACATATTGCGGTGATTGCAATTCCGTATTTAATAAAATAAATTCAATTAACTTGTATATTAAACATCAGACTCTATTAATTTTATTCTATAATTGACCTCAGGATCTTTCATTAATAAAATGCGTGGTTTGTAACTTTAAAACAAATTTTAATAGAACTGAACAAATGATTTTATTAAATTTAAATGGTTTTCAAATAACGCAACGTGCACGTTTAACAGAATTAATTTTGGCTACAATATTTACATTTTACTGATGACGTAATGGGTGCAACCTTCTGCGAGTTTGAATGATGACCTATATGACTAGGTTTCATTCAATGTTTTTTGTTTGTTAACAACTTTGACGCTTACTTTCCATTAGTATTTATCTTTCATTAATGCTTCATTTATTAATTACATCGCGGTGCACGTTATTTATTATTGTACAACGGTTATTTCGATTAAATCTATGTCTACGATTGCTTAATAAAACTTTTTATACAAAATTAAGAAATAATTTTAACCCATTCATTGTTTGATAGACCAACTTAATTTCACACCCTGCTCAAAACCGTCCCCTCCCCACTTACCTTCGTTTTTAGCAAGAACACCTAATATTGATTTATTCTCATACTATACAATACACAAGTTTATCCTAATACTATACATACACATGGTTACAAAATTATAAATTACAACGACCTTGCGATCACTGCAATATGTATGGAACCCCGTTTTGGACTAAAGCAGGGTATTATAATAATAGGTGACATATACGTTACAATTTTCGTTTAAATGTTAAATATTAACTGTATATATATACATATTTACATTCACTTTTGTACATTTTAATTCTTAAATAAAAATAAATTGAATTTCCGTTGTTTACATAATTTTAATTCCAAATTAAATTTATCACTTCGTTCAAGGATGTTTTACTTTCACAAATGCCTAAACCTTCATAGATACAAAACCAAAACCCCTTAAAGTCTACTGACAAATTTAATATGTAAATTAAATTTAATTATGTACATATTGGAAATTCAACTCATTTTATTCTAAGAATTAAAATTGTGTAAAAAATAAAATTTCGTACATTTGAATTCAATTCAAATTTAGTTGCGGACAAATTTTGTAAGTACGAAATTAATTGCAACTGTGGTTGTAATTGTAATTAAAATGACGTAACTAAATTTATCACTAGAATTTTGTGTGTACATATCGATTTGTGTACAAAAATAAAACTCGTTACAGCCTACTAACAATTTAATTTGGAATTAAAATTTTGTAGATAGAATTAAAATTATGAACATAATAGAAATTCAATTAATTTTGTTTAAAAGAATTAAAATTATTTTCGTAATAGTAACTCATTTCATTTTCATTAAGCATCAAAATTATGTACATAATGGATACCTAATTTATTTTTATTTATCAATTAAAATGATGCAGGTAGATAATTGAAATGCAATAATAACATGTTCAAAAATGAAAGATTGTACAGTTCATATGTATATTTTCCTTTTTCTCAACCAAACTTTCCTATTATAAAAGTTAGTTTGATTTTCTTCCCTTTTATAGTCTTTTTCTCCTATATATTCTGCCATCATCCAGTCTAATATTTCTCCTCTTTCCTCTAGTAATACTTCACTTTTCTTTTTTTTCTCCCTTCTTCATACTCATCTCTTAGATGTTTTATATCTTTCTATCCTTCTCCATATCCTTCTGTCATATTTTAACCAATATTTATTTCCGTTCTTCTCATGACCACACTTACTTACCCCTTGTTATGATTTTTCTCTTTGCACTTTCTTCCTCTCCCTCTTCTTTTTTGAAATAACATCTTCCTTTTTTCTGCGTTTGCGTACAGATTTTTTTAAAAATATTTTCTCAAACGTCTATTACCCCTCTAATTTCTTCACGGTTTTTTACAATATGCTAATAGCTTTATCTTTTCTATCACCACTCCTCCCTTTTAGTGCCTTCGTATTTCTTTATCTATGTCCTGTATATAAATTGCGAAAATACTTGGACTTAAAGGGCAGAGCTGCCTGATACAATTTTTCGCCCCGAATTTTCATCCCACTCTTGGTCTACTTTTCGTTTCTTCATCTTCTATTACTTCCTTGTTTATATTATCAAAAGCAGCTTTAATATCGAAAGCATACATTTTCCCCTCTTTCTTTTCCAATTCCTCGCGACAACTACTCCCCTTTCCATATTTTACTAAATATTCTTCTCAACCTGTATTCTTTCACTGTTTCGCCTGCGTACCATCGGTATCTTCTGCTTTCCCCTCTTTCAATGCTTTCTGTAATTCTTCTTTTGTTACTTTTCCTTTTTTTATTTCTTTGGCTTTTTTTGTTATTCTTCTAATAGTTCTACACAATATTGTTTCCATCTTTTTCTTCTATCCTTACTCCTTTTTCTTTACCTTTCCTTTTCTTTTGTTAATAAATCTCCATACTTCTTCTTCATTTTTATTTTATTTATCTCCTCTTCCTTTTTTCTCTTTATACTCTTCTTTTCTTCTTACATTCTTCTTTGTGTTTTTCTCTTAACTCCTTATATTCCTCTATTTCTATATTTTCTTTCTTTCTCTTCTCGTTTTGTCTTTTCACATTCTCTTGTATTTTTCCTATCTTTTGTTTGCTTATTTTCCTCCATTTTTTAATTACTATTTTAATTCTTCCTGTACTTCTCTTTCTCGTTTTTGTATTTTTTTGTTTTTTCATCCCCCATTCCCCTTTTCTTCTCCTCTATAAATCCTACAGTGATCTGATTATGTTCCGTCCCTCTCTATGCCCTCCATACCTCTCTCATTTGCTAGTCATCACGTAGTCTATAACAAATTTCCCCCTCTCACGCTTAACTGTATATTCTTCTCTTCCTCCCTCTTACATGTTTCCATTTATGATTATCTACCCTCTATCTTCACACATTTCAATTAATTATGACAATTCTTCCTTCTCCTATTCTCGCATTGAAATCTAACGATATCATAAATTTGAATTCTAGTTTTTTTTAAGCGTTTTTAGGATATGTTACTTTGTAAATTTGTTCACATTTTATTAAGCATAAAAGCACGAGTTGCGACGTTTAGAAAACAAACCCAATGTTAGTGTTGTTTCGTTGTCTAGCATTGTTGTTAACAAAAATCAATTTTTATATTTTTACGCACGTTTATTTAAAGTAACCCTTCATACGCAATTATTTATTAATTAATGTGCTGCTGAGTAAACAGACACTGTTTTTGTCATTGGAATCCGAATCTTTTGAGCGTCGGCTACTGTATTGATGTCAATATTTGTTTAGTAACTTCGATATTTCTTGCAGGAACTATTTAAAATTGGTCCCACATCAATGTCTGGGTGCAATTTGGTCTCGTCGCGATAAAAGTAGATCGCACGAAGCCGCAACTGTTTTGGCAACTGTAAATCAATTCAACGCAGTGTCCTTTCGTGTAATATCATCAATTCTAGTCGATCCTCAATTAAAAACAATCGAACGCGGGCAAGTAATTGTATGTTGGATAGACATAGCCCAAGAATTAAGGGTACTGAAAAACTTTTCCAGTCTTAAGGCGATTATAAGCGGTTTACAAAGTAATCCAATATATAGGTTACAAAAAACATGGCAAGCTATATCTAAAGAAAAAATCGAATTGTTCGAAGAGCTGGCTCGAATATTTAGCGAAGATAATAATCAATGGGCGCAACGAGAGTTGTTGATGCGAGAGGGAACTGCAAAATTTGCAGACACCGTCGGTGAAAATGATAAACAGTTACAGAAGTTGTTTCAAAAACAGAATAATCACACTGCAAACATATCTTTTGGTACGATACCTTATTTGGGTACATTTTTAACCGATCTTACAATGATAGATACAGCCATCCCCGACACAATTTGCGACGGACTGATTAATTTTGATAAGCGTCGCAAAGAATTTGAAGTTTTGGCTCAAATAAAACTGTTGCAAGGAGCCGCGAATGCATATCAACTACCTGAAGATCCTATATTTGATAGATGGTTCGATTCGTTATTAGTATTAGACGATCGCGAAGCTTACGAACTTACATATCAAATAGAACCATCATTGAATAATAGTACCAATAAGATTAAGAAAAAGAATCCGGGTCATAAAAAAAATGATTCGATCGCAAGCAACTCTAGTAGTAATAGTTCGCAATTTTATTGTGATTTCGATAGTACACCGAGTTCGCCTCATAATAGTATAGATCGTAAATTAAGTCCATCTCAAATGTCTAACTCGAGTAGTAACTCTTCACTGCCGTCGCTTGACGTTTCGTTGAATAGTTCGCATTCGGGCAGTGCGAACAATAAACTGCAAGTACCTTCGAATAGTACTGGAACTTTAAGTCCCAACCACTCGCAAAAAAGTAGCCCCGATTTTTATATAATCAAAGTTACTTACGAAACAGACTGTGTCGAAACCGATGGTATTGTCTTATATAAAAGTATTATGCTCAGCAATAACGAAAGAACACCGCAAGTCATTCGTAACGCGATGTTGAAACTTTGTCTGGAAGGAAACCCGGAATCGTACACTTTGGCTCAAGTTCTACCTGATAAAGGTAAGAATCATAATTTATCATTTACGTTTTCACTCCAAAAATTTATTTGCAGAAATGGTGTTACCTCCTAACGCCAACGTGTATTACGCAGTTAATACTGCGTACAATCTCAATTTTATTTTGCGTCAAAAAAGTTCCGACGACTCGTCGAGTATGGGAAAACATTCGAAAACGAAAGGAAAATCGGGACAATAATTTTAACACCGCTTTAACTAACTTTGTACCTTATAATTTTTTAGTTTTTAGTGCTGTTTACGGTACTCTTATTTTATTTGTTTAGGTATTACCTACAAACGGATATATTGTAGGATTCTCGAGTTTATTATATTAAAGCTTTTTACAAAGAATAATCGTGCAAAATAACATCTGTGATAATCTGCACTAATACTCGTACATCACACATTTAGATTTTATTTATTACCAATGATCACAATATATTTATATTTATTTTTCAAATAAGAAATTTCGTACAGGGTGTTTTTGTTTGTTTTTCAATGTCGTGTAATACAATGAACCAATAAATGAAAATGCCTTAAGGGGTGTATGATAAAATTTAGTCATGTACAATGTATGTGATATTTTATTTTTGTCTTGTGAAAAAACTCAGTCTGGTAAATTTCTTATCAGTAGTCATTTGTACTTAATAGATTTTATATAAATATGTAGAAACATTTGATATTAATAGAAAATTTATGTATTTATGTACTAAGATGTATTTCAAATAAAAGAAAACTTTTTCTATCTTGCTTTTTAAGTTTATTTCAAAACGCTATTCATAAAACCATCGCCATGTATGTAAAATATTTCTGATCATCAGTCAAACTTACTTTTTTTTTAATTAAACACTTAGGAACGTCCTCAAAGAGTTTAACGGTTCCGGATCATTTAAATTTTTTTTGGCAGATAAGTGCGCTAGCTGCTAACCAGGCACCTCGGGTTCGATTCCAGGTGCAAACATCGAATTTTTCGGCCGTACTTTTTCGCAAGGCAATGACAAACCAGCGAAAGTATAATTGCGTAGTAAACCTTTCAACTTTAAACCGTTCGGAATCGGCGTTAAACTGTAGCTCCCATGTATATGTGTCTAATGTCACGCACAACCCATATACTTTACATGCGAGTGGTGTTACGTCAGGCAACGGATATGTGACTTTACTTACTTACCAAATAGTACCGGGGCTTAAGTTTTGAATTAAAGGAGAGTAATAAGACAGCATAATAAACACTCAGCAGTTACTAACTTAAAAATTAAGACCTTGCAGTCATTTTATTCGGCTTAAGACGTAGGGCTAGACTAGTCACAGCTTTACAAATGTTCTATGAAGATGCCTCCAGGCGCAGTGGATTGGAAGGTGACTAACACCATATGTAACTCGTCTTAAGTTCTCATGGGCAATAGGATCGTTCACTCCGTACAAAATGCCAGGCTTTTCAGGAGCAGTCTGGCATTGGGGCATATACCCAAGGCCTGGAGAACGGCAAGGGTGGTATTTATACAAAGGCTGGGAAGAAAGACTCCAACAACGCTAGGGCCTACCGACCCATCACCTTCTCGTCTTTTCTGCTGAAGACGTTGTAGAAATTGGTGGATAACTATATCAGGACAACAGCGCTCGCCTGGGCCTTATTTGACCGGAGACTACCAGCTGACGAGCAGGTTGAGTGTTTTACCAGAGCAGAAGAAAAATACTATTTCTGCCTTACTAGACATTGCAGGCGCCTACGACAACGCTTCGCATAACTCCATGCAACGGAGGCGAGGAACATTGATCCCCCTATTGTATGATGGTTGGCAGAACTTGTGAGGACCAGATGGGCTGAAGCAAGACTGGGAAACTCCATCGTTGTGGTGAATACCACCATGACATGTCCCTAAGGCGGAGTGTTGTCACCCCTGAGGTGAACTTTACTTGTAGACGATCTTCTTTGACTTTCGTCTAGGAAAGGGATCCCCTGTCAGGGGTATGCTCACGACATTACATAGGGCAAGTATGAGAACGGCTTTTGTGACAGAGTACAGGCATAACCCCAGCAGAACTACAATGGTGACCTTTACCGTGCCCTGGCTGAGCTGTGCCACTGACGGTTTACAGTCAAACATATATAGTGTACTTTTGTGGCCGTGGCACGAAATGCCGGTGGGTATTTTTTTCCGGCTCCGGCTTAGTCCTACTACAACACTTTGCAACATTAATGTGCTTGCCAGGCGACTTAAACTGACAGCAATCAACAAAGGACAATGGCGAGTTGAATGTCGTAACCACAAAAATTGACGACGAAAAGCAAATAAAAGAAAAAAATATCCAAATGAATGGATGCTGGGCCAACACTAGTACACTCATGAAATTTAAAACTTGGACACCACAATTTCTGTAAACAAAAGTTTGCACATTGTGAAGCGGGCTTAAGGGTATCATTTACAATTCTAACAGCAGGTAGTCTCAGCAGGGGTTATCTTATAGAAGGACTGTAGAATGAATCATTACACTAAGCACGTTTTAGAAAATAGGTAATTTACGTTGCTTACTTAATTTTTTCTTTAAAGAATATATTTGAAGGTATCGCTAATTAAACACCATAGCTCGATTAATTATCGAATCAAAATTTTGTTTAGGAAATGTTTACAAAATAAAATTAGAAATAATTTTGATTTAAAAACGTCTACAAGCAATAACTTTTAAATTAAATCAAAAACTAAACATGGTTATTTGGGTTGACTGATTATTACTTATTTTTAAATAAATCTAACCTACTAATTATTGTAAGTTATTAAAAAAATCATTAAACTCTCTATTCATAATATTTAGTCCTTACAAAATGTATATTTTATGACGTTTCATTTTTTTGTAGTTAATATAAAAGTGAAAATAAAAACTAAGGCAATTCTTATTGTCAACGTATATATTTAGTTTTTGACAAGAATTTATTACATAATTATAATTAAGATACCAAGTTATAGTTTAAAATTAAATGAAAACTTTTTTTTAAATAAAGGTATTACTATATAAATAAATATAAGAAATCAATAATGGGTGTGACCTCCATTATTATTGATACATTCTTGGAGGCGTCTGCTCATTGACGCTATCAAGGTATCAATATAATTAATATTAATCGTTTCCCATGCGGTATCAATGGCTGCAATTAGTGCATTACGGTTTACTGGTATAAAATTTGGCCCTTGTTGTCTTCGGATAACAGCAAGTATTCGAGCCCAAACATTTTCGATAATGTTAAAATCTGGGCTTTTGCTGGCCAGGGTAACAGCTCCAAGTTATTTGCTTGTATCCAGTTGCGCACAACCTGCGAAGTATAGGGTCATCATATCCCGATAGTTAATTATCGAATGTTCCAAGAAAATATGTGTAAATAGTAAATGGAATCTACTAACGTAACGTTAAGTCGTTAATTATAGTTACATAACTCTCCTTTCATAAAATATAGTTCATATTAATATGCTTATTGTAAAGCTTCGTACACACCTGAACAACAAACCGAGGAACAAACAGAACAACGAACCGAACGGCAATCGGAACATTAATTTGGACTGTGCTACGTACGAATTTTAGAACAGATTCGCAAGTCCTGATTGTTCCACGAACGGTTTGCGGCGTTCCGCAACTTGTCGGTTTTTCTCCGACATCAAAGAAAATGCGCGCGTGTGCTTTTGCAGGTTTGGACGAATTTAAACAAAACGGCGAACAAACTTATGCGGTCCTTCTATAAGATAACCCCTGCTGAGACTACCTGCTGTTAGAATTGTAAATGAGAAACTTTCTTCCCAGCGATGAGGATACTGGCGCGGGGGTATTTTGGCAGACGTATCAATATTATGCCCGATAGTCGACGGCCGTTTGAGCGTTGAAGATATTGATCCTCCTGTTTCGCAAAATTGCACCAGAATAGATGCTCTAATTATGTCTAATATGATAACCGCCACTGTAGCAGCTGCAACCACTAATTTGGCCCCATTTCCTTTCGGGAATTTCTCACAGTGCAATTCGAGATTTTATGGCGAAGATTTTCAATCCTTTATAGATGAAATTACCGTTTATAGAAATTATTGTAACATTTCCGAAGAAAATGCTTTCAAAGGGTTAGCTATTGTTTTAGATAAGAATGCTGCTATATTTTTGTATGGTATGATACCATCACTTCTTGGGACCTTGAAGGTTCTTAGACATGTTTTTGATTATACTAAATTTTTCGGCAATTATTTCTTAAAGAACAGGACGAACAGAAGTCGGCTGATACTTTTGTGAATAATTCATGAGAATTTGGGTCGTTTATTATCTACACCTCCTCTGGACGACGTACTTTGTTGCATAAACGGATTCGAAGTAGAATCCGCGTGATATCAACTTAATCGAAAAAGCGGGTTTGAAGATTTTCTTGAAAGATCCCATTAGCGTTTATCAAACCGTTTTCAAAAGTTAAACCTCGCTTCTAGACCTAAATGTAATTTTTTTTGCACACACGCGTTCAGACTGCCACAAATTCGCAGCCTAGCAGAATCGTCATTCTTCGAACGCGCCACCAGACCATCAAACGAATCTACTACGGATCTTATTTGTTTTGGAAGTGGAAACCCTGGCTGTATAACATCAAAGTACTCTAGCTGTCTATCGGGAAGTACTCCCATTGCGCGAAACACCTCTATTCCTTTGACTTCCTTGTCCGCCGCACATTGACTTCAAATATGTCGCGACCACTTGCTTTTATTTCCGAACTAATGGCTTACTTTTATTGATTTCGATACAAAGGGTTGCCTTGCTGGCACAAAGTTAAACAACCACTTATTGTTGATCACACAGGAGTGTGATGTAGTGCTTATGTATAAGACTTAGTACTTTTGTTGCTATCCTTTTTAAAAGTAAAACACTCCTCGGGATATACTTTATTTTAGCACCCGAGATTGTTGTTAACAGACCCTATTAGTACCGTTGAAGCTCAAATCACGCTTTGCTAAGACAAAGGCGTTAGGTTCTGCGCTCAGAGAAAACACGAACTTGCCTTGGTGCTGCAAGATAATAAAGAAAGCTTAGACTGTCCCTGCTATTCTGGCTCCCAAATCAGATAGACTATTTTGTCTATGTACTGCTTATATGGGCTTGAAGCAATCACTATCCCGGTGCATATCTTTTACTAAGGATGGACGACTGCCAATGGAAAGTTTATACCCACTCTTGATTTAAAAAGTGATTATCACCAGATTCCTATTAGGTTTGAAGATAGAGATAAAACTGCGTTTATATGTAGCTAGCTTTGTTACAAAGCTTTATCTTTGGGACTTAAGACGGCTCCTGCTGCTTTCTAAAAGTTGATCAACTGTTTTCAAAATGAGACACCAAATCGCTGTCATATTTAGATCATCAACTTTTGAAGAGCACAAGGATTTCTAAAATCGATTTTTCAATATCACAAATTATTCAGTATGTTAGTCGTACTATCAGAGATCAGGGCATTCAGCCGAGCCCTGCTGAAATTGCTGTAATGTCCGAACTTTCCGCCCCCACAATGTAAAACAACTGCTGATTTTCCTTCAAACGTGCTCTTTGTTTAGAAGGTTCTTTCCGAATTTTTTTGAGATTGCTAGACCTCTCAGTATGTTAATCAAGAAAAACGTAACGTGGAAATGTCAATCGCCTTCAAATGATGCCTTCATGTGATTAAAATTATTATTGTTGTTACACAGTAAGAATGGATGCTAGACTTATTCTTTAGGCGCAGCACTTCTCCATACAGGAGGCAGACCCAAAATCGGTGGAATATGATAGCTGTTTGTTGAGTCTTGCTCAGCGCAATTATCATACCACGTAACGTGAAGCGTTGTGCATACTATGGATTTTAGGAAAATTTCTAGGTTATATTCTTTTCCTACTGCCAGCTTTAAAGCTTGTGCAAGAATTCTCATCAACCAAATTATTTTACGCTACGAGATACCTGCAAGATGGTTTCTGACAATGAAGTTTCCTTAGTTTTAGGGTTTAAAAAAACCGTAGATCGACCGTAGATGGTAACGATCACACTAACTGGACTTATAAACTTGTCTCTGTACGCTTTACAATTAATACTTCAAAGTGGTTAACTGCAGAGTTTTTTTTTGCTTATTAGACATTTGGGCGTAAGTTAAGGTCCTTAGATCATGCCCAACGCGATTTGCTTACGATTATCGACAAAGATAATTTTGTTTCCAAAATTACACCATATTAATGACTTATGGCTGATACGCTCGCTCTTACTGGGAAAACTACGAAACTAATTAAGATAATCGAATTTTTTTTGCGGATAAAAGCCGCCGTACTTGAAACTTATCTAGTCAGCAAGTTTAAAGCTACTTTCACATCCAAGTTCAGTCCTGGTCAAGACGGACCGCATATTATTACCAGAATTGCAAGTCCAGTTAGTTACGAAATAGCTGCTAAGAAAAACTTCCTGTAGGAACTTATCATATCTATGCTCTTATGAAGCATGTGGCGTCTTCCAAGCCTACCTACAAATCCAGTATGTGCAAAAAACGTCGAGGCCGACCAAAGGAAGTCTGCTGACAGCCGGGAGTACCACCCGATTCCCGGGCTCGCCTACAGACTCTCCCATCAAGTGTTACTTCTTCTATTTTTGTATCCCCACAGGGAAGTTTGGTTATACAAAAAGGGAAAGTGTAACGGAAACGGTCACCGGGCTTAGGAATCAAAGGTGTTGCTTGTCGAACGATAACAACGTAGGGGGGAATTGATTGACAATTAATAATTGTTAATAATGTTTATTACATTTTGTAATTTTGTCAACAATTTTAATAAAACAAATTTGATTAGAGGGTGACGTTTGTTTCATTTTAGGACCCCACTGTAAACTATTTACCCACCTAGTCAGTGGTTGGAATTGCGTTGAATTTCATTCACAAGGAAAAATTGTTTTTCATAGGCAGTACCCGTTTCTATGCCCTAATGTTGGTTTAGATTCCGGAAGATTCTTACTGTGCACGTACAACCTTGTCCGCTAAGTCGGCGACAGGCAGCTGGTTTAAAGTAGGCGGTAATGGACGGTCTACGTTAGAATCATTTCCTTGTGGAAGTTTTGGCAGAGGGAGCTTATTCTCTCGGCCGGGACAGTTCTCTGTTTGGTAGTTAAACTCCTGTAGCATCAGCACCCACCTAGTTTGTTTGCTGTTGGTGTCTTTCGTTCTAACTAGCCACGTGAGAGCTCAACTGTCTGTCCGGGGAGGAAAGGTTTATCCTCTAGGGGTATGGTCGGTACCTTTTTGCAACCTACAGGACGCCCAGATACTCCTGTCCGTTGACGTAATATTGCGTCTCGTAGGGTTGTAAGTCACGATCACTGTGACGCCGCTGATGTTTTGGTACAATAAGGCTACGTTCTTGTGTCTGTAGACGGGCACGCGTGGTGGCGTCGTTGAATTTGTTATGGAGAGCGGACGTCAATCTGAATATCGGCAATGTTAAATATTTGCGGCTGGACTACAATTTTGTTGCATCTTTTCTTTAGTGCAGCTGGTATTCCTTGCTAGTCCGTGTCTTTTTTAGGTCTGGCGATGAACTCATCTGGGTATTCTAGCGGGTCGCCGCTGAATGTTGTAGGTCAGGTGAGTCCGGATGGGCTCAGGATTGCCCCATTGCCTCTTAGGGTTTCTTCTTAACCCTTTTAGGTGGTGGAGGGTGGAAGTGCTGGAATCGCTGAGGTTTGGTCTGCGGGTGGACCAATGGTAATACTTAGTAAGTTTTTTGGACGGTATTTGCACAAGAGATTATAAAAGTGCCACTATTGCCGTTTTAAGTCAGTCGACGATCGGTTCTCGCTGATTTTAGTTACGTGTGTAACGCACGTATGGGTACCGGGAATAAATAAATTTAGAGGTGTTTTCCCCCGTTTCGCAAGTTTGTGGATATTCGTATTTCTTCATACGACCGAAAACTTTAATTTTCGAAGTTTCCTGAGAACTTAAAGTCCTTACCCAGTTTTACAATGTTGCGGTTTTAACATTCCCGTACCACAAACATAAATTTCTGCTTTGTATGAACAATTGAAGGAATTTTTTGTATCGACGTGACAGTTTTTGGCGTGATTAAAGAAAATTCTTTTAAATCAACTTCCAGTCTTCGTTTCCATCGTTGTCCGTTCTATCACAACAACCTATGATTCTTCACAGTCAACCGTCACCTACAGGTATTTATGCTTTTGTTTAGGTAAACATGTGAACAATACCGAAATTAATAAGGGCTTTGAATTTCATGTTGTAAATTATAAAGTGTCGCGAAGTGTTTTCGTAATTACATGCATATTAACTTTTGGTGCAATTTTAATTCATTAAATGGGCATTTTGTGCGTAATTTAAGTTATTAATGCAAGACGCCCAAAGTTATGATTTTGTATAATAGACCTACGTTTGGATTTGATTAGTATCAGTGCATAAAACATTAAATTAGATAAGTTACTTCATTAATGAAAATTAGCGATCACGTGATCAATTTGATTTTTTATTATTTCAGTAATGTTAACCCCGTATGAACTTTGTAAGTTGTAAGTTTATGTTATGTTTCAAATGCAATAAATCAAGTAGGTAACGGGTTTCCCAAAAATTGGACCTTCTTGTAGGAGTTGGGTGGTAATGAATTTTTGTTATCGACGGTTCGACTGGCTGAGGCCAGTCTTTTTCAAGGTATCAGAGGAATTACTGTTGTCAAAGATTCTAAGATAGAGTGTCAACATTAATTCCTCTAATACGTTAGGAAAGACTGACGTCAGCCAGTCGAAACGTCGATAACAAAAAGGTACCATGTTTCATATACTCATTACCACCTAACTCTTAAAAGAAGGCTCAATTTTTGGGAAACTCGTTAACTGCAAAGTAAAATTAGGGAGTCTTCATCATCACTTAAATCAAGTAGATTTCTTTTAACAGATTTGTGAGGGTACTTTCTTAAGTCAACAGGAAAAGACAAGCCTACAGTGAAAAGGGCTGAAGCTATTTAACGTCGTGACCTTGTTTGGCGCCCTCCCAACTTTGACGAATTTATCGAATGTTATTAACGATTTTGCAAACATTTACTACGAATCATTTCGCAACCCAACCACTAAGCTACGGAGCAACCCCTAGTTATGTTTTTAATTCAAAACTGTCGTTAACTTTTTTTGCAAGTAACAATCAGTAAATTCGTTTTCTGAATACTTTGTTACATAATTGTTCCTGCAGTTATAGATTGAATTAATTGTGCAATTACGGTGTTAAAAAAATTATAATCTATATCATTTATTTTAACAATTTTTTCTCTTTTTTGAGCAAAAAAGGCTTAAAATGTGTTCAAACGAGCAAACACGCCACTTACACTTGAGAATACCCATACTGACGGCTTAACCCCGTCGTAAGAGAGCTTTATCCGGGTACTTCCCGAATTGTAAACCAATGATGAATTACGTAACATTTTAGAAAAGTCGTTTTTTTCCAAAACTTATCGTTTTTTTACTTTTCTTTTGTTTTTTTGGTTTATGTCCGTGTGTCCGACGGAAATGTTTTACTATGTCAAATTAAAAATCAAGGTATATTTTTTTTCTGGCATATTCCGAACACAGTATAACAAATATTATATTGAATAGATTAAATAAATCAAATTAATGTGATAATAATGAGTATTTAAAGCGTATTTTACTAAAAAATCAGTAAAATAAATTATATTTGTAAATTTTTATTTATTAATCGCATAGATTTTCATTTATTAAGTTCGGAGACGAATTGATTAATTTATTGTCCAGTAATGTTATATGCCTCCTAACCATGGTTCGATTCCGATTGTTTTTTATTAACTTTATTAATATTTTGAAAAAAAATATTTTTATAAAATTGTATTAATATTAACATCGATAATAATTTTATTTAAAAAAATTACGACAATCGGGACCGAACCCGGATGTTTTAGAGTAAATCGTAAAAAATTTTACGGGATTTTTATTACAATACGCTTCAAACACTTACATTACCACATAAATTGTTCTCATTTATCTATATAATAAGATATGTTGCTATATTGTTCTCAAACTGTGCCGGAAAAAGAAATTAATTATTTTTGAATTTAATGCATGTCAATGGGACATATGGCAAATGCTCTTACGTTTTTAGTACGGGACAAAACGCTTGTATTATTATTATTGTTTATTTTATAGTAACAAATAATTTTTTTTTAATATTTCACTGAGATAGAGTGATTTTGAGAAAATTTGATTTAAATTTTGAAAAATATTATTTTTCAAGAATATTCTCTGATTAGATTGTGCTTGAAAGCTTTTAGAAATAAATTTTTTTACTTATTTTAGTGACTCTATAAATAAACTTGAAGTTCAACTCTTAAAATGATTAGATAAATATATACCCACTCTTAATAAACTGTTATGAATCTAGCCAAAAATTATAGATTTCTACAACCCCTATAATAACATACACGTGCCAGATCAAGTTGAATGTTCTTAGAAATAATTATTAAAAAATGCATTACCATAACCTATAAGTACTTTTTTTGTGTCGCTTTCAAGTTCAACCCCTTTATTGATTATGACGTAACAAGAGAAAACGCAGGTCCAACATGGCGACATGAAAACCTATACGAGTTTTCAGTACACCAAAAGCGTTTTCATGAAAAGCACGTACATAAAAAATTATGTACGACGGACGGTTTACCAAAAATCTAATCAAAAATTTTAATAAATAACAATTTCTTTTTCGCTCAGTTCCGTTTTTTCTTCTCTATTTTTAACATTTTTATTTATCTTAAAGTGGGTTTGGCTATGTATCGGTAACTTTTGTTAGTTAATTTGTTTAAAACATAATTACACTCAAAAGGTTGTGGTTAAAATGTGATTTGATTTTAACAGTGAATTTAAAGTGATGTGTGCCGAAATGTTGACGAAAAAAGTTTTTAATTTGGTGTTCTTGTTGATATTTAGCTAAAATGAAATCAAATTCACAAAATGTAAGTATTTATTTGATTTATTCAAAAAAAAGGGCTCGTAGAAATTATATAACGGAGACTAAGTATGTATTGTGTCAACGTGACCATATCCGGATAGGTCGAGTTTGAACTTCCGTTTTACGGATTATTAATGGATCACATTTTCCTGATCTCTATTTTTTTCATAATTAAAATGCTTTTTTTTTGTAGCGTGAAAACGGCACGGGAAATGACTTTCTAAACTATTTTTGATTGTGACGGGGTAGGAAATTAAAGATAAAAAACTGAGGTTTTTGATGCGATCTTTTTATAAATGTAGGTGGTTAATATTTTGGTAGAACACATTTTTATTCATTTTGGCGCAATGCAATTATAAAACAGTTAGTAGTATTCGGTCATTGGTTATCTCATTGTTTTCACTTTTTACCAAGAAGCACCTGACTGGAAGCATTTGTTCCTCGCGCGTTAATTACATTTTTTCCAACCCTAATAAACCGGTCGGTTAATTACCTTTCTCAGACTTGACGTATTTGCTTTTACAAATAATCGATTGACTATAGACTGACAAAGCATTTTTGAAATATCGTTACGCTACAACCGAAGTTCGTTAATAAACTGGAAAGATGAATAGGTTTCCAAAAAACGTGACCTCTTCATCATACTATCTGAAGTTGGCACTGGTTCAGTTAAGTTAACAGGTAGCATTGTCCTTCCAACAAGTAAATAGCAAGCAAGGCAACATGTGTTACTTTGACAATAACAAAATATCATCGAACATTTTTGAAAACTTCAATTCATAACGATAAAATCATAATCTTGTTGGCCTTTGTGACTCTTATCTTTAAAATTGAAACCAGCATCTTTGCAAACGAAAATGACGTGTATTGTTCCGTTTTGTGTCGTATTTCTCTTTGTATCTCTAAATTATGTTCATTTAGGACTAAACATATTTTTCCTAGTCTTATCTTCTGATACCTCACATCCTTTTATAAGCGTGTAAGGTTTCACTCTCAATCGTGTTTAGTTGTAACTTATACATACTTTAAAACCTCATTGTTTTGAGTCTCACTTTATTGAGATATAGAATACGATCAATACATCATTGTATGCACGACAATGTGTGGGGAAAAATAATATACACTTGAGCATGCAGTAATATGCGCACGAATATAATTAACTTGTTTAATATTTCAATGCATTCTTTGATGTTATTTATAGCCCTTGAATTAGTAATAAAATACTAAAATTGCATCAAAGTATACAACTATTACCTGTTTCGCGAACAGAAAGAGTTAAATCGCTTTTTCATCAATTGGTAATAACTTAAACCAATCCATGCACAGAGCATTTTACACGATGGAAAATTATAATAAATTTAACCAATAAAGCAATTGGGTTCAAATTTAGTGGGAGTGGCTTAACTATTTCTATTCAGTGAACAGGGTAATGGGTCTCTCAATCTACTTGCTGGACAGGGTCAATAAAATAATTTGAAATTAAAAATTCTATTTAATTAAAAGTAAAATAATATGTATATAAAATAAGTTTAATTTGACCCCCCTTCGATCCCGGTGACCTTGAACTAAGTATGCTAGTGTAATTAATTAATGATTAACGGAAAAACCCGTCACTACTTTAAGTAATGAGATTTTACCTTTCACTTTTACTTAATTTGCGGAAAAATCCGCCACGACCTCGAACTGAGCTGTACGGGCATAACTAATTACATAGCATTTTATGACCAATAAGTGTTGCAATAGTTTTTATGTAAGCCCCGGTTTTATGATGACCTTATCAGCTTCCACATATCCACATGACTTACCTTTGAAGAGTACAAAATTGCAAAACTGAGTATAGATGAGGAAAACACCGAGAATAAAATATAACCGTCAATTAAGGGGTATATGGTGATTATTTTCCGTTTATAGGCTCGTAACATGCACCTCAAAAACTGTACACTAACAAGTTAGCAAGCGCATAATTTCAGCGTTTTACGGAATGCTAGTTACTATATTTAAATAGGTAACGTTCAATAAACTTCTAATAGTATTAAAAATTTTAATTTAAAAATAATCATAATATCAGTGACGGGCGTGCACATTGTGAACCATTTAGCTAAGGTAAGTAGGTATATGCACAAACGTGTATAGGTTGTTAAACAACTCGTGTCCATAAATTATTTTCGATCTGTCGTATTAATGTTCCCTTATAAATAAAAAAAAATATAGAATTAACTTAGTTCGTAAGGAAAAACCTTTATATGATACCTCTGGTTTCCTGATGTCCTTATCGGTTCTCACACATCCTGAGACAATCATTGACTTTGGTGCTACTGACTTGTCCTTGAAATAAAAAGATAGTAAAATGTATTTAATGTGGGACACCAAGACACGTCGTTAGCATTGTCGAAATACTTAAATAATAATTTTTGGAACATTGACCAACTTTTGAAGGGTACAGACTTGGAAAACTGAGTATGGATGTAAAAGAAAATAATAAATCTCTCTTACGATAAAAATTGATGAAATGATCAATTAAAACAAATCGTAATATTGGGTAATAAAAACTTAATTAAAGGCCCAAAAGATGGATATATAATTACAAGAAGGAGAACTCTAAACTCAAGGGCTGTTACATGCAAAAGAAGTTAACGACAATTTTGAAATAAAAACGTAAAATAAATAGGGGTTGCTCCGTAGCTCAGTGGGTGAAGTGGATTGCAAAATGATTTGCCTTGGTGAAATAAAAAAATCGTAGTAAATTGATGCAAGTAATCCAATAACAATCGATAAATTCGTCAAAGTCGAGATGGTTCCAAACAAGGTCACGACGTTAAATAGCTTCAGCCCTTGTTCACTAGAAGCCTGTTTAGTAGGGTGCTTTTCTGTTGACTTACTTAAAAAAAGTACCGTCACAAAGTCTGTTAACATAAAGTTAACATAACACACAAAAATAAAATAAAATGACATAACATAAACGTGATCACATGATCGGTAATTTTTATTAATAAAACGACTTGTCTAATTAAATGTTTTGTGCACTCATACCAATCAAAGCAAAACGGTGCAAAATCTTAACCTTGCGCGTCTTGCAAAATAACTTAAATTACGCAAAAACGCCTCATTCAATGCAATTACAATACACCTCGCGACCGTTTATAATTTCGTTTTGTTCTCATAGTTACTTAAACAATAACCTAAATACCTAGAGACCACGGCTTACGGTAAACCCGGACTAATTAACGGGTAATAACGCCAAAGACTGGTACGTGGATACAAAGAATTCTTTTTAATAGATCTTACTAAGTAAAAATGTATGTTTGTGGAATGGGAAAAGTGCAACATCGCAAAACTGGGGAGAAGATTTTAAGTTCCAGTAAACTTCGAAAGTTACATTTTTCAGTCAAAATACGAATATCCGCAGACTTGCGAAACCAGGAAGAATACCCTAACTAACTTTAAACTCGAAACATATTTATTCCTGGAATCCATACGTGCGTTTACAGGTAACTAAAATCAGCGAGAGCTCATCGTCGACTGGTGATGATGATGAAGTTTTAACTACAACAATGAAACAACAAAAATTTTGTTTTATTTCAAGGTGAAGTCAACGAACTGAGCGCGACTTATTACTAAGCAGGAGAAGAAAATTGGCAGATTATCACGTACTATACCAAAAGAAAACCCGTTTCCACAAATTCTGAGAACATAATTGACCTTAGTCTTACTGGGCTGTAAAAGTTACTTAAGCGGATATATTGCTCGAAACATTTGAACAACATTTTTTGAAAAATTGGCCTACCTTTAAAGGTCCAGGACTTTGAAAATTGGAGAATTGAGTATGGACTACCAGAAACATTCAGAAAGAAAAACCTCCTGATACATTTTTGCAAGGTTTATGTTTAGTTCTACTGGTCTAATATTGCTTTTATTATTTATTATTAAAATAAAAACATATTGCCGATAGATTAGTGAAAATTTGAAATGACATCATTTTTTAAACGTGATAACAACAACTATTACGTAAGAGGTTTTTCTCTAATAATTAACTCGAGGTCTCTGAAATTAACTGAGTTAACTGAAAGTGAAAGGTAGTTAAAAAAACTAAGACTAAACTAAGTACAAAGAGTAAATGTTCTCGGTAGATATTTCCATTAGTTGTATGATTAATTATGCTTAAAGGGTCAGTCGTGGCGGATTTTTCCACTATTTAAGTAAAAAGAAAATGTTATTAACAACTTATTAATTGAAGGTCGAGAGGGTGGTACTATCGGTTCTCATGTCCCCACACTAATCAGCACTACTGGTAAGCGTTTTCAAGAAATTAATATTCAAGTTCGCTATAGAATATTTGTAAAATTAAACTTAATATTCATTATTAAACACGTTTGAATTCATATACACTCCGCACAAAAATTATCGCAACACCCATTTATTTTTAAGTAACATTACTTTTGAACATCAAACATACCATACATATAATTCTTAGGTTCTGAAAAACATAAACGATAACATACCAGCAATGACTAAGCATTATAAATTAGAAAATGGCAAGAAACTGTTAAATTGTCAAATACAACAATTTAAAAACTTGGTCAAAATGGTTTTAGTATCTTGTGTTGCCGCCTCTAGCTTGAATTACTGCTTGCATTCTTCGTGGCATACCGCGTATTAAGTTTGCAACATAGTCTTGGGGAATATTTTCTCATTCTTGTAACAGCGCGTCTTCAGTTCTTGTAAATTAAGAAACGGCATCTGATGGCGTTTTAAGACTTGTACTAGATGAACCCAGACATGTTCGATTGGACCCCCCCCCCCCCCCCCCCCCCCCCCCCCCCCCCCCCCCCCCCCCCCCCCCCCCCCCCCCCCCCCCCCCCCCCCCCCCCCCCCCCCCCCCCCCCCCCCCCCCCCCCCCCCCTTCATGTCCGGACTGTAATATACCTAGCTGCTGTTAACCGAGCACCAAAAAAAAAAAAAAAAAAAAAAAAAAAAAAAAAAAAAAAAAAAAAGGTAATGGCACTAATGCTGTACGGCCTTCCAAAAAGATGCATCCCCATACCATCACTGATCCTCCATCATAAGGGACACGTGGACAAAAGTTGCAGGCAGAATAACGTTCAACAGGTCGTCTGTAGACCGGTATACGTCTGTCGGAAGCCCATAAACTATGCCGCCTCTAATCAGAGAAAACAACATTAGCCCAGTCATGAATATCCCAATCCACATGTTCACGTGCGAATGCTAATCGTGCTACCTTGTGTTCTCTGGTGAGAAGTGGACCTCGAGCAGGAACATGGGCTCTTATCTCATCCTTTCGAAGACGGTTCCGTATAGTTTGAACAGAAAGAGGTAAATTTCTAACCGCTAAAAGTTCATTTTTTAAGAATCCCGCTGTGAAATGACGGGTACGCAGAGCATTTAAGCGAAGTAATCGGTCGTCTCGTAGAGTGGTACCTCTTCTGCGACCTTGCGCAGCCCTTTTTCTGTAGTTCCCAGTTTCCCTAAATCGTGCTGCAACTCTGGATACAGTTGAAGGCTGTACTCGTAGAATTTTGCTACATGCCGCATACTACCGCCATCTTCCAGCAATGCTATACATTGCACGGTTTCTTCATAAGAAAGATGCAAAGATGCACGTTGCTGAACATTCATAACAATGTCAGACCAAAAACTCAACCGACAAGATAATTATCTACAATAATTGAATGTTGGACTATTTAACGTTTTTGAAATATTCAAAAAATCGGCAGCAAAAACTGCGATGTTTATAATTTGTTGAAATGACAGTTTTATAAAATATCAGAAAAGCACATTTGATCAAATTGGGCGAAAATAATTTATTTAAATTATAAGTGATCAAGAATTTTAGATTAACATTGATAACACAGTTCGAATGTAATTAATTTTAATTCTTAAATAATAATGAATTGAATTTTGACGACGTACTTAATTTTAACTTCTTAAATAAGAATTAATTGAATTGGCATTACCCGCACAATTTTAATTCTTAAAGAAGAGGAATTAAATTTCTATTATCTACATGCTTTTAATTCCTTGAATAAAAACAAATTGAATTTTTTGTGTGTATAGTATAATTTTAATTCCTAAATAAAAATGTATTACATTTCCATTATAGTATACACTATTTTAATTCCGAATTAAATTCATCATTAGATTCATTTATAAACAAAATTTTAATTCTCAAAATTTTATAACTAGATTTTAGTCCGAGAATCTAGTGATTGTGTATATTTAATAGAGATTTAATTCATTTTTATGGCATTAAAATTTTGTACATGATAAAAATTAAATTAATTTTTTAAGAATCAAAATATTTGATTATAGACTGTTCATCGACACATTTATTAATTAAGTAAGACTACATTTACGCTATTTTTTAATTGAATTAACTTATATTGTTATTCTAATGCAAAAACTCCAAATATTTTCGATCTAATTTCGACCAAAATTCCTAAGGACCCAAAAAGAATCGAAGTACCTGATTTGTTATTGTTGTTCAAAAAATGAAAAAAAAATGCGTTGTAGAAAAAATAATTTAAACAAATGTCTGGTGTTTTCATCAAAGATTTTGTCATGTCGTGTTTTCAAAACTTTTAAGAATCCTACGCCAAATTACAATAATACGAAAACCAAAGTAATAAAGTAAAATACATGCAATTTCATTAATGATAATAGATTCAACCGAGTGATTTACATAAGATAAACACGATCACTATAAACCACCTCTACAGCATGACTTTTACTGTTGCATCTTTATGATACCGCAATATTTATAAATATTAATGACGTTTTCTTACTAAAATACTATCTATGTATAATCTCTTTAGTGTACGTATAAAAATTTAGCGCATTTTATTTACTTGATATTATGTTTCAGATCTCTGCCTAGAATTTATCGATTTTATGTAAATATAACGTAAAATTGCAATAAATTCAATTTAAGCGTCTTGTGTATAATTTCATTAAATGTTCAGGACAAGGATACGTAAACCTGTCATATTTTAATTTATTTACTTAATTAAACAATTCCAACGGTCCAACCTTAATCACCCTCGATTTTGGGCAACTAACAAGAATGACACGTGATCTATACGTTTCAATTTGAATTACAAGCACATCGTAATAATATGTTATCGAAGAAATTTTCATTAAATCGAGCGTGAAATATTGAAAATGATAAAGCTATTGCAAAACGTCGCCAACATTTTTGACTCTTTCCACGTTATTAATGTTTAAACTTTAACAGTTTCTTGTCGCCACTGATTTCTTAAAATACATTTTTAGACGCCTTTCTTTTGATAATAATAATAATAATAATAATAATCTTGTGCTTAGTTCAATAGATACTTTCAATGTTATATATAAACTGTAACTTTGTCAACAAATGTAAAAGTAATTCTGCATTTTAGATGACGTTAATTATTCATACTGCAGAAGTACGTTTCAAAAATTATCACACTCAAGCGTATTAAAAATCTACGGACAAACTTCGCATAGTGATTCTAGACCCAAAGATAAGAAAAAAAGTTTATATAAACCTAGGTTCGGAAACGCTTCGTTTAGGACCTACAGGGTGTTAAATATTTTTTATTTTCCCCGGTTTTTTTGAGATATTTTGAGAAAAAATTTGAATATGGTCCTGAAATTTGGAACACGGGGATTTTGTAATATTTATTTATTTAGTTTTATTATTTATTTCTCCATTTTAGTTCTTAAACTCAAAGTTAAAGTAAAATACTAACATACGCTACTTTGGTTTTTAATTCCAATTAGCTAAAGATTATAGGGAATTAAATTAAACTGTTCATCAACCAATATCTCGAAAACGGTTAATCTGAGGGGCATCGACCAAGTATACCCTTTTGCACAGAAATGAAAAGAAAATAAAATTATTAAAGTAGAACGTCAGTATACCGAGTGGTAAAAAAGTTATGGCCAATTAACTTTCAGTATAGCACTGTAGATGGCGCCCTCTGCAAACTGAATCAAAAACAATAAAATATTTAAGTTTCTCAACCACAAAAACCCCCGTGTCCCAAATTTCAGGACCATATTCAAATTTGTTCGCAAAATATTACCAAAAAATCGAGGAAAATAAAAATTTTTTAACATCCTGTAGGTCGTAAACGAAGCGTTACCGAACCTGGGTTTATATGAACTTTTTTTCTTATTTTTGGGTCTAGAATCACTACGCAAAATTTGTCCGTAGAGTTACTTGACACCCTGTATAAATGTAACCAGTAAACGTATTACTTCAGTATACATACAGCGAGAGAGAGAGAGTTTGCATCAAATGGGAAAAAAATTTGTAATTGAAATATCCGAAAATTTATTTTGGCAAATAAATTCAGCATATTAAATGACAAAAAAAAGCACTTTGACAAATGTTATGTGACCATTGCCATGGCGGCAAATTTAAAAAATATTCCTTAAATATGTACAAAGTGAGATTAGATGACAAGATATTGAAAAATGCCTAAAAAAAAGTTGTTCAGAATTAGATTATACGTCTAAATGTGCAAATTTTCAAAAGAAAATAACGACTTTTCAAAAATATCAGTTTTTCGGCATTTTTTCCGGAAATTTTTTGTATGTTTTTGTATCAGCTTATTATCCAGGCAATATTGTAAAAAATTGTTTAAACTGAGTTTAGAATGGAAGAATTGATCATTTTAGGACTATTTTAAATTAATTCTAAATTTGTAATTTCAATCTTTTGTTTACTGTAGGCCATTGCAACAAAGTCTGTCCTAAAAAACAATGTTTTTGTTCTTTACCGTCCATTGGTAGACTAATAAATAAAAATTACTAGATTGTGAAGTTTATTTGTGTTTTATTGTGTTTTATGCAAATCAAACGCAAAAATTTTGTTTTCTCAGTATTTCCGGAAAAAAGGCCGGAAAACTGATATTTTTAAAAAATGGTTATTTTCTTTTGAAAATTTGCACATATAACGTATAATCTAATTCTGAACAACTTTTCTCTTAGGCATTTTTCAATATCTTGTCATCTAACCTCACTTTTTACACATTTAATTAATATTTTTTAAATTTGCCGCCATGATAGTAGTCACATGACATTTGTCAAAGTGCTTTTTTTGTCATTTGATATGCTGAATTCATTTGCCAAAAGAAATTTTTTGATATCTCAATTACAAAAATTTTTCCCATTTGATGCAAGCTCTTTGCCGGTCACTGTATAATGTTAAAACATAATAAACTTGGAATTGCGTAATTCAAACATTCTTAACATTGTAATGTAACGACAAGGGTCAGAAAAATCCAATCTAACAGTTTATTCAAATTAAAATTTATATGTTTCCAAAATAAATAGTTTGACGTGTTCTAATTTTCGTATTCACAAAATTGTCCTGCCGAATTACAGTCGAGGTTTGTATTTTAGCGAGTAAATTTATGTTGTTTCAATTCAAATCTGTTTTCTTTAGCAATTTGATTCGAAAAACTGTCAACCTAAAAACGCTCCACCATGGCACATTTGAGAGGATTAACACTCTCATGTGCAATTCGGTGTCTCGTTTTTAATCAGTTTTTCTCGTCAAATTGCTCGACAACAGATTTTCATGATACAACCTAAATTTACTCGGCAAAATACAAACCTTTTGTGCAATTATAAGTGATAATTATTTCTACCTACTGTAGAATTACATAATACCCAGTTAACTGCGCTTTAACCAAATGGTGACAATCTAAATATACCGGCAGATTACAACAGAATGGAGCGCCCTCACACTAGCTGCGAGTAGTACGCGGTTACCGAGTCGATTCCTCTCTGAATATTTTTCCAAATAGATGAATTGGAAGAACAAATTAAATGGTCAGCTAATTTTCTATATCGAACCCCATTAAAATTTTATCGGTGAAGTTGTCTAAAATACAAACTCTACTGCAATAAACCAGAAAATGTTGATCAATGTTAATTCGGGAAATTTGTGAGCAACAATTTGAACATTGTTACAATACCTTAGGTCAATAGGTAATTTAAAACATAGTTGCATCAGTTTAAGAGCTGTTTAATCGGTTACACACATAATACGTCATAGACAAAAAAAAATATATCGGTAGCAATACAGAATATCGTGCTCTCTCGGTGATATTCACACATATAGTTATAAATTAATTAGCGACACAGCAAACCAGTAATAGACAAAACTGGATAGCCGTTGATATTGAGTAAAGACAGGTTCTTATCCTCCTGAGCGTCAACC
>JALBCR010000204.1:0-66223 GCA_030710515.1 Abscondita cerata
CTCAAGTAATGCTTCGTTCAGTTACGTATTGCTGAAGCCCCTTAGGCAAAACATTATCAACTACGGTTACCTTTTCGACACGGCCCAATTCGAAGGCAGTTCAATAATGACTCCGGCAGTAGAAGCGTCATTTCTTACTTTAAGTATAGTTTTACAGGTTTTAACAGTTTCTGTGGTATCAAACGCCGACTAATAAAGGAAGCTGCTCCATTGAAATATACCCCAACACCCGAACTTAAGGTGAAAACATATGGATTTCAAAAAAGGAGAAAATGTTTCTGAAAAAGTTGGTAGTGGTAGTGATAGTTCAGAAGAATAGTAGCCCTAGATTTACCTAGAAAGGCAAAGCTAATGGATAGGTTAAAAAAATTAGCCTTTCTCTATAGAAGAAAACAGCTCTGGTATCTAAATTAAAAATAAAAATCATGTCAAGAACCAATATTGTTAGTACTATGTCAGTCATTCAATACAATCCTCTTGCATTAAAAACACTTGTAAACATGCAAATTTTACATAAATCAAAAACATCATGAAAAAGACTAGAAGGAATTTTCTATTACACTATTTTATAAATCTCCAGGCGCTTATAAACATTTGAGAAAACAAGGCCTTGTTTTACCATCTCCAACTACTTATTAAATGTTGGATAAATTTTACTCAATTTGACACCGGTATCAACAAAAGTATATACATCAACTTTCATTAAAAGTGCAAAGTATGAATACAGATGAAAGAAAATGTATAGTGCTGCTTTGATAAATGGCACTAAAAAATTTTTTAGATTACTCGTAAGCAAAAGATTTCATCCAAGGATTTGAGAATTTGGGTAGACACCAAAAAGCAGGGAAAATATGCGCTAGTTTTTATGGCTCGAGGACTATATTTTTATTAAAAAGATACCATTTTCCTAGTACATTTCGGCATCTGGAGTTACAGAAAAATTTTAAAACAATTAATTTTGGAAACTTTGTTACAATTGCAGGAAATTAGTTTGACACCAAAAGCAGGTTTCAAGTAATCGCAACGCTTTTAAAGATCTCTGAGTAACAACATCACAACCCCATTTCACGGTGAATGGCCAGAAGGTTTATGCAATTTTCGACGTGCCTCACATTTTTAAAAGTCTTGAAACAATTTATTGACAACTGATTTTTTTAAATGGAAATCAAATATATTTTTAAGAAATTGTAAGCGTACATATAATATTGATCAGAAAAGTAAAAATGCTCGTGCATTGTTAAATTGTCTGCTGCTCATTTGAATCCCAATGCATTTCAAAAATGTCAGTGAAATTGGCTGTCCAAGTATTGAGTAGAACAGTTTCTACCACAATAAAACAGCAAAGCTACAGGAGAAGTTAATACCGTCACCGCCAAACACACAGCTGATTTCATACAATTTGTTGATGAATTATCCGATGGATTAAACAGTACAACGCTATACAATAGTATCCACACAAATGTGGCCTTAGTAGTAACAAGATTACTTTAGAAAAGGGCAAAATGTGATGCAAAATATAACTAAATAAATAGCAAAGGGATTTCTAGTAGACCAACCTTGTTTCGATGGGTCTATTTTAATGTTACACTCGGAAGAATGTAGTACTGGTCGTAATTATTTATTAACGACGAGAGTAAATCAAGACGTGTTAGAAAATCTTTTCGACAAAGACAGGGTTATGACAAGAATCCTTCTGTAAGAACTTTTAGAACCAATTTAACCCATTAGTGCATAAAGTTTATCTGTGCTAATTTTAAAATAAAAAACAAATAAATCTTTTATTTTTATTCAAAATCAAAAGATAATTTAACAAACAAAAAATTTTTTTTTACATTTCTCCAGAAAAATGTGCCCGTTTTAACGGACACTATGCATATAGTTCCGATAATAAAGTTTATTTAAAGAAAACTAAAAACTATTTTGTATGATATATTTTAAAACACTGCTTTGGATGGAGTGCACAGTTGCATTTCTCACATATGAAATGTGCTTTTTACCACAAAGTTTGCATCTGCGTTCGGTTTCGTTGTACACTATCAGATGGTTCCGTTCATCGTAACGTATATTCTCGCTAGGTGGTCGGACCAACTTTCCTCTTGATGATGGTGTCCCGTATGTTGTTAGTAAATCCTACACCTTCTGAAGATCAAAAGACTTGACGCTAAATTATCATTTTGTCGAATCTTCCTCATAAGAAAGCCAAGCGTTTGAAATACAAACATCTAACAAATAGACAAAAATAGGCCACCACCATTTTCTCTGTCTCATTCGGGTGCGATAAGTTGCTACTGCTTGGTCCATTTTGTCTACTCCTCCCATTCCCCTGTTGTAATGGGCTATCGGTTTTGGTTGGACAACAGCAATCTTAGCCCTACTGTCGCGCGAATATCTGTTACAGGTTCCTTCTTCAACTGGATTATAATTATAAGTGATATTTTATTATCAGTTTCTGTTCGATAATCATAGCTACCCCGTGGCTTTTTATCCATTGTTTTGACATCAGTTAGAGGACATTTGCTAGTTTGTGAATCTTGAATGGTTCCTGTTGCACAATACCCTTTTTCTGAAAGATGTTTGAAAAGATCACTCGATGAAAAATAATTATCAAAAAATCTTGAATCCTTTATGAGGAGGAATTTTTGCTGCACTGATAAGTGAAACCACCGTATCACCTCCTATGCCAAAAACTTTGTTGTCATTATTACCTTTTCCAGTGTATATATCAAAAGCTAGCAAGTACCCAAAACTCGTGCAACAAGCCCAATTTTTGAAACCGAACCTTATCGGCTTTCCTCTAATATACTGCTTAGCATAATGCTTTCCATAATAGGGTATCATGCTTTCATCTATAGATATATTTTCGTCACATCCACCGTGGAGTTTAAATTTTTCATTTAGGTGTGTTATCAGTGGCCTTAGCTTGAATAAGCGATCTGTATTATCATGCTTACTATTATCATTTAGGTGAAAGTTTCGTAGAATTTCTTCAATCCTGTTTAGCCGAATACTGTTTTGTAATACAACAGGTATATCTGGAGAATTCGACCAAAAAGTCTTTTATTTGGATATTTGGAATATCCAGAAAACAATAGAGCTCAATAAAACGTTCATTTCGTCCAGTGTCACATTCAAAATTTTAGTTTTCTGTCCGGCATATAAATTGGTTTGCTCTATGAAGTGTTGTAGCGTAGTATCAGTGAAAAATAATTAAAAAAAATCAAGAGGTGTTTTTACATGCCTTTTGCTTCTGATGGAGGAACTTCTTCGCAGTTTACATTCATACTGAATGATGGTTTGCTGTGTGACCAGGTATAATTTGTTTTACTCTTCTTTTGATTTACCTTTTTTTGGGGTTGACTCTTGCTTGTTTCGATAGGGGCTCTTCGTCACTGGAATCCCAATGGGAACAAGAGGGTGTAGGTTCTTCAGCCGTAGCTTTAGCAGTCTTTCTTGTTTCGACTTCACAAGTAGTTTTAAGCATTTTCGGACCGAGGCAACATGTTCGTCATCACTCAAATCCTCGTCCATATCGGTATCATTGCCATCTTCTGGAGGAATGGCATATATATCAAGTGGAGCATCAATATCATTTTCGTCTAACGCTTGTAGAAGTTCTTCAAGAGACAATCTGCGTAGTTACTAAAACACATCTAACCGCACCGCATAGTGGCCGTTATATCGGACGTCACATAAACAAGTATAAACAAATTAATTGTTATCATTAGACAAATTAGTCAGCACAGTTAATTGCGTAAACCATAAACTTTTAAAAATATGATATTTATAATATTGCAAAAAATATTTTAGACAGAAAAATTTATTTATAACTTACCCGTTACCCCTGCGGGTGTAAAGTGATGGGTCCATTTTGACGAAAATCGTTCTCTAATTACACATAAATCGTAATAAAGGCATACACAATATTTTTTTGTATTCAAACACATATCAGAGTAAACACTCGTGCAACTGTATATTTGTAGGTTATGTTTATTAAAGCGCACGCTACCATTAAATGAGCGTCTGTTTAAACGGACCATACGCACTAATGGGTTAAAAATAATCTATTGATAACCCAAGTCAAAACGTTGCAGATGACAGTGATTTTCACAATTTACAAAGTGAATCAACAACTTCATCAGAAAACAGCATTTCAACACCAGGCGCATCAGCAGGTCCAAGTACAAATAATTCAGTGTAGACAAACAGGGATGCGACTCGTGTGAACATTTAACGATTAAGGAAACTGGCAAATTAAATAATCCCGACGACTTATTGATAGCTAATAGATTATTTCATAAAGTTATGCCCGAATATTGTATTTGGTAGTAGCGGATTGAAAGCTCCTACAGAAAAATTTAACACAAATTTAATTTTATTGCGTTCATTTGACATTTAAATTTCAATTATTTGAATTTAAAGATTCAAATTTGAAATTCATATTAAAAAGTAGAAAAAAAAACTAATATTAAAAAAAGTACATAGATCGTTTGGTTTCTGCAATGGAAGATTGTTGTACCTTACCAGAGTTTGAAGAAGCAGCGGTTGAGGTAATGAATGCATTGTTACCTACAAAATCAAAAAGCAGTTTATGAAAAAGAGTATAATGCATTCAATATATGGCGTGCAAAAAACAAAGCTGGTATTTCTGAAAATGTTGTTAGTTTATTTCAAAAAAATTGAATGAAACCAAAAAGTCATCTACGCTCTGGTCAACATATTCTAAATTAAAGTCTTGCATAAATATAGAAAATAATATTTATATCTCAAAGTATAATAAATTAATTTCGTACTTGAAGAGATTGTCTGAAGGGTATCAACCAAAGAAATCCAAAATTTTAGAAGCTGGGGATATTGACCGCTTCTTACGAGATGCCGATGATCACAAGTTTTTAGCCATTAAGGTACCTATTGATTTTCTTTCATTATTACTAGCAGCAATGTAAATCAATATTTGCTTTTCGCTTCAGGTTGGTCTTATTATTGGTTATGCAGGTGCTTGCCGTCGTGAGGAAATTATGAGTATAAAATTAACGATTTGTCATTTCATACAGAAAACATTCTAATTACAATTCCGAAAACAAAAATAACGTACCACGTAAATAGAAGTATAGGTTATGAAATTAAATTTTCGTTTATGCGCCTGCGTTTGCTTTGTATAGAGAAGAAATTCCTCGTGTCTCTTGTCCCTACTATTCAAATATTTGGGTATTTTTTAATAATAAGTCTTCATGATTTATAAACAAATTAATTAGATAATTAAAGTTTATCATTAATCTATACTATTAATATGTATGTTATCTGTCACTTTAATTTAATATAAATTAGTACCAACCTAAAAAAAAAAAAAAGCAGTAAAAAAAAAAGTGTTCCGTGAAAACAAACATCCAATAAAGCACTCAAATGACGTCATCAGATCATCGAAATGTCGACATTAAATGGGTAAAATAGAAAAAGAATATTACAATACCATTAAATTTAATATGGTAGTTTAATAAAATACTTTCTCTCTATTCCTGTACTGAGATGGTGTATTTATGTAAATGTTTTCTTATAATTATTAATTATTGTGTAGTACCGTTCGCTTATGCTCTTGTGCCAATATGTATTTCACATTATGTTATGAGGTTAAAAAAGAAAAACACGGCCTTTTAGACATGATTGCTTAATAAAGATGAGCATTATAATAATTGTTAGGTATATTTTTTTTGCAATTCCTTTGTAAATATTAAGAAATTTGTCTTAGAAGATATGTTATTTTTTATAGTTAAGATCCAATAATAGTGCTTTTGTAATATAAACTTTATAATAGTGATTAGTGTTAGAATTCTGCATTTGTTTTTAGTATTTTATTAAGACTAATGCTTTTAAGTCTACATGTTAGTTAATTTAATCGTTTGTTTGAGTTTATATTATTTCAAAATTTCATTTGAACATTAGGAATTCATTTAAACCGCGGGTTTAATATCGCTATGCTAAACTTTTCCATCACTTTCGTGATGTTGAAATAAAAATATAATTTCTATTTTTTTTTTAAGTTTTATTTCAATATTGTATTCTTCTTTGTAAACACGTTTAATACAAAAGAAACGGAATATCAATTACGCAGCGGGAGTTTATATGGGACCATATCCGATGAACTACTTATTTTGCTGCGAAATGATTACGTCGTGTGATAAAAGGAAGTCGTTGATAATGCAATCACTTGTTTATTTAGCAAAGTTTCAGTATCGTACGGGTTTCCTATGATAAAAGGCAATACCTTACGGAATGCAAAAGTACTTCCAAATGCTCCATAAGCGTTGGCTAAGTATAAGGATACCTATATAAGCAATATTATGACTGGTGAAAACAAACTATCATTGTATTAATTTAACATCTAATGGCTATGGCGCTTAGAAGGATTACATCATTAAATTCTCGTCCATAATATAGAGTACTAAAATTAATGGACACAGAAAAACCAGAAAAACTGAAAACACCTAGTTCTTACAAACTATATTATCATGAGCAAGGGTAATATTAACGACCCAGAACACAGAGGTCGTTAGATAATGAAACTCTATCATATGTTATTTCGAAGATACTCGTTAATAGTACATTAAGTACATTAAAAAAATAGTGGCTTATGGCACTACATTATCGCACGCGTTCAAGTTTGCAAAACGAGGCGCGTAGCGGCGAGTTTTGCAATGAACAAGTGCGATAATATGCCATAAGCCACGAATTTCTTATACTATTTTCCTATTTTACCCCATTTTAACGGTTTGAAAGAAATAAAATTTTTCAGTATTGCGGTAATCTAGTAGTGCTTTGTGAATCTAGTATTCTTTCCTTTTACAAAAACAGAAAATTTAATTTTATTGCGTTCATTTGACATTTAAATTTCAATTATTTGAATTTAAAGATTAAATAAATACCGTTTGTTTTTTGTTCCTGATATTGTATAATAATTTTATTAAATATTTTGAATTACAAAACACACGTAAATAGAAATATAGGTTATGAAATTAAATTTTCGTTTATGCGCCTGTGTTTGCTTTGTATACGGAAGAAATTCCTCGTGTCTCGTGTCCCTACTATTCAAATATTTGGGTATTTTTTAATAATAAGTCTTCATGATTTATAAACAAATTAATTAGATAATTAAAGTTTATCATTAATCTATACTATTAATATGTATGTTATCTGCCACTTTAATTTAATATAAATTAGTACCAACCCTAAAAAACAAAAAGCAGTAAAAAAGTGTTCCGTGAATAAAAAACATCGAATAAAGCACTCAAATAACGTCATCAGAGCATCGAAATGTCGACATTAAATGGGTAAACTAGAAAAAAGTTTATAAATTTCGTCGCAAATTAAGAAAGCAGCGCTGTTGTAGATTAAAATTTAATTTTTATTCAAGACCTAAATCAAAATCTCCTTATTGAAGAAGTACTCGAATATTTTCCCGTCATCAACAGATGGAGCTTGCAGCTTGTAAAAAAAATTTGTACACGATAGTTATCTTATATTAATATGTTATGTCGTTAGTGTGAACGCACACCTACTCTCGATTCATTTTCAAATCTATACGAAAATCAACCTTTTTCAAATTCGTCTCACATTAGAACGGCTTAAGATATTTTCGTTTCGAAAAAGTTTCGAGTTTACGAAAGATGTGTCTTTATTTTTCGATTTAGATTTTTTGTACGAAGGCATCTTCGAGGTTAAAAAATGTTAAAAATAGTCAAAAATTTTCAAACAAATTGAGCCGTAAGTTGACCACAACTCGCTTATTTACGGACCGATTTTCAAAATTAAAAAGCATCATACGCGGATAAAGAAATAACATTTTTGGCCGTTTCAGTTTTGTTAGACCTCGCGTGTTTTCAAAAGTTATAAGCGAAAAACGTTTCCGACAAAATTTCATTCGAAAACTAAAACGGCCATAATTTCTAAATTATAACAGATAAAAAAAATTTATTTAAAAAAGTTCCTTTTATGACCCTATCACATAATGTTTAAAAAATTTATCATTTTAAAAAATTTTTTAAGGAATTTTACATTGTTATACGAATACTGTAATTTTATAACTCCGGAACCATATTACGTAGAAACACGAATAAAAATCAAAATATTCGTAATTTTGCAAATTTTCGAATGGTTTAACTGTAGAGGATTCAATTTCACCCAAAAAATCTTCGTATGCACGAACTTGATGACTCACACACGCGTAACTGCGAGCGTTATGCGAACCAAACAGTCAATTTCACCTAAATAAACTTTGTTGTATTACGTTAAAGCGGTCGAGCCAATAAATCCGCTTCTAAATATTTTTTAATAAATAATTTCTATTCGGACTACATCCATATCTATATTAATATGTTATTCGTTTGTGCGTCCTCACCTACTCTCGATTCGTTGCGAGCGCACACCCGAATACTCTCGACTCATTTGTACGAATTCACATGGGTACATACTCTGCATTCATATTGATTACTCAACTGATGAATGTTAATGTAAGTGCTAATTATTGTTCATGACTGTCTGCTCTTTAGAAGCTAATTTATTTTTGTGACTTAACGCATGCGTAGCATGCTGGCTTTCATCTAATTAACATTTAATGATCGATGCAAATTCTAAGAAGAAAAAATGTTGCTTTACTTATTTTAATTTTTCTACGTTAAATTAGAAGAATGTAATCTAATTCCCGAATTTTATAAACCAATTAGCATGCAAACAGCAAGTAAGACATTTTATAATTGCAGCATTGCAGTGATTGCAGTCTTTGTAAATTGTAACGTAAGCGTTTATTTTCAGTTATTAGCAAGTGACAACGAATAAATCTTTCATATCGTTTGCCTAATTTTTGTGAGCAAAGATAATAGTGACGTTCTTCAGTTCTTCTTCTTTCGTTTGGCTTATTTTATTATTTTTGTTGCCTTACATTTTTCTAGAGATACAGTATTCAACGGAAACTGTCAAAAAAGTATTTAAACATAATGAATTTTCTCCACTTTCAACGGTACTTTCTAGAAGGACTGTTTGAATAACATTATTTGCAATACAATTAAACGGTTATTCAATTATTACTAAATGTCTAAATAGCAAAATTAATGTACGGACTAATTTATTATTATGTACTAATTCTAATAACCGGAAATACAATGAGAAATGGTTATCACACGTTTTTCAAATCGCTTACGATGTTACTCACTTTATTTACAAACATGTGGAGTAACATCGAACTGCTAATAAACAAATGGTAAACAGTACATCTTTATTTCATTTCGTTACGAATTGCAGTTTTCCCATGTTTTGTAAAGCTAATTTTTATACAAAGAACGTTCGTAAATATACGTAACTTGCAACATGATATTATCATGAACCACAAAATTAATACATGCGTTTTGAAAGATACAAACATAAAATAAACACAGTAATATTATACACATTCAGTGTTATTCCATAAGATATTTTGCGGATAAACGGTTTTAAAATGTGAGTAATGAATTCAGAAGTGGAATTTTAAATTGGGTCAATTTACAGCGACAACTAGTAATAAATAGCGTAACCATTTTATTAAGTCATAGGTGTGTAACAAATGTAAACTCAACAGGTCCATCTAGCGGAGGAGATATACTTAAAAAGCACACCAAATATAATATTTTGTTGCATGTTTACTTTAAATTTGGAACAATTACCACTAATATAAATTAAAATAATATGTTAAGAAGAGCTTGTATAAAGCTTGTATAAAGGGCAATAGAATATTAGACTTGATCTCAGGTGAACTACTTTTAAATTTGAAAAGGTTCTTATATAACCTATTTGTATTAATATAAAGCAGTACGTTTATTTCTTAAGAAATCAAATAGGTCTCGCCCTAGGCGAGGATACCTTGTAAAATGTTAGCAACTGAAAACATTTTTCGTCAACTATTTTTTGAGTTAAACAATGCAGAACTAAATCGATAGTAGTGCCATCTACGGTACTACTCAACAGATCCCCTCTTAAATTTACGTTTTAACTTATGTAATGATTAGTAATAGTATTTTACAGATGAGGAACAAAAACAAAAGTTATTCGCACTTAATTAATTCAAACAAGAAGGTTATCAGTATTGAACATTTTTTAAAATTTGTATCTAAACTAATTATGTAACTATTACCACGGGGTATCTTGTTGTAAATATATTTGTTTTTAAATAAACATAATTTGGTGTGGTGTGCTATTTTGAATTACTATTTATTTTTATAGTACCACGTGCGAAAATTTTGAAAATTAAAACAATGACGTTTTATATACATACTTTAGTTTCTTCCAGCCAAAATCGTCCTCCTGGATGTTTGCCAATAAATTCGGTAAGGTCATTACAAATTATTGTGAATTCGCCAAAGCCCATCTAGATCATCGGCATTTCTTTTCATTTCCAACCAACGATTTGCTGCTGTGTGTGAAAAAAAATCAGACCAGCCACTTTTATTGCCATTTTTGTAGTTACGTGCACCTTCAATCATGGTTTGATCAATTGTGAACAAAATACGTTTTTTGGCAATTAAATTATCACTTTATACGTTTTTATGTGTTGACGTATGATAATACTAAAATATCTAGCGCAAAGTATAACCTTATGAAATGATTTATGTTTAGTTTTACATATTTTGAAAATCTATTTATCCTATCGCACAAATTTCTTTATAATTTCTTATCAGACTGTGATAATACTGTTTTGATTGCAGAATTTTCATTCATTAATGATAATGTACTTGTGTAACTAAATTTTTTAAATGACATATTTAAACCCGAAGCCTCTTCAAACTACTTAGCAGTGTAGATATTGGTCTTTAAAAATCATTCAAAATAAACTCAAATAAGTTGGGGAACTTGCACGCATAAACCAAATTTAGTTTTTAATTTTTTGTTTTAAACCATTGGCTCACGGCTTTTAATGTTTTAAGGGTGTAGCAATTGTTTTTAATTCTCCACACAGTAGCGTGGCACATAATAAAATTTACTGATATTTTTCGTATTGTGCTTAAATTCATTTCAATTTATTCAAGCAACTGAGAATAAAATTCTCCTATTTCAGAGTTGATTTGAAAACGTTTCTTAGTAAAAAAGTTAGTTCTTATTAAGTTTCCATGGGTAAGGCCGTATATGAAATGCATATCAGACATTTATTGTAATTATTATTCATTAGTCTTCCAAGACCCGTGCCAGTCCCTCTACGTAAGTGACTTGGTGAATCAAATTTTCATTTATGTAATGGACCAAAGGTCGTCCTGAACTTCATCCGGTGTCTAAGCTTTCTGCCAGACGTTAGATAAGATACCTTACTTGCACTGTTAGCGGTAATCATAGGAAAACGCATAAAAACGAATAAAATGTACTGGACGTTATGGTCACTAGTAATCTGCCTGGGAACCGAAAGAAACCAAGGAAGCAACACTTTGTTAACAGAACTATCTCTAGTTAGTGTGTAGGTAGAGGACTGAATAAATCTATGGCTAATACTTAGAATCTTCAGTTATTGATTGGGGTCCCTACTAGGCCTGCTGATTCAACGCCTTATATTGTTGACATTCGATTTATGACTTGACGTAATCTTAAATGTAGCTAGTCATGATTACAAAAATATAGCTCCTTGCGATTTGTTGGAGAGCGCTATTGCCTCCATAAACAGCTGCGATCGTTGCGTCGTGGAATATTTCTAATATGCGCTTCCTTTCGTATACAGGGAGAACCAGTTGACCAACTTTAGCAATCCTCGTAGTCTGTATTTTCAAATGCATTGATTATTTTCTCTAGCTGTCTGTCTTGGAATTAAAAGTTATTGATGTCGGCAGCAGTTGGCTGTGAAAGAGATTAAAGTTACACTGCATGAGTCACGAACATGATCATTCTAATGTAGGAGACAAAATTACACTGCCCGGAAAAGTATTCGATTGTCAGACCGTAGTTTTGAACCAGTATTGCCTAGCACCAGTCTTCTCGTCTCGTCGATGAGAACTACATAATAGATTGGTGGTCCGTTACTACTACTAGATGTGTCGGTTCTAAGAACATAAAGCTTAGAGCTGTGGTTTCTTCTCAAAATCTCAAGCGATATAAAAAGCCTCTTTAACTTCTGAAAAGATAATTCTTGAGATTGTTCCCAGTGTTTTATTTGGCAAATTTAACAATAAGGCGTATAAAACATTAAAGTGAGAATTGTGCTCATTTTGTAAAAAAACACGTGTTTCATTATAATTTTACAATTTCTTATATTGCTATGACCTCGGTACCTACCTACGTTTAATTTAAAGAAAATGATACAATTAATGTTATTTGAGTGGGGTCTGGACAAAACGCCGGGTTTCCCCTACGTATGACTGGCCGCATTCACATGGGACTTCGTAGATGCAATTCTTGGAGTTACGACTGTTGTCTGGTCTAGTTTTGGAGATCATGCTACCAATAGTTCTTGATGATCTGAATACCGTGTTAATGTCATAATTTCTTCCTATCCGTTTATTTTCTCAGATAATTCTTTGACATATGGAATGCTGAGTAGTGTTTGGGTTTCTCTTCGAATCAAAATGGTTGGTTGGTTATTGTTACAAATTAAAATTAGAAATAATTTTGATTTAAAAACGACTACAAGCAATAACTTTTAAATTAAATCAAAAAACTAAACATGGTTATTTGGGTTGACTGATTATTACTTATTTTTAAATAAATCTAACCTACTAATTATTGTAAGTTATTAAAAAAAATCATTAAACTCTCTATTCATAATATTTAGTCCTTACAAAATGTATATTTTATGACGTTTCATTTTTCTGTAGTTAATATAAAAGTGAAAATAAAAACTAAGGCAATTCTTATTGTCAACGTATATATTTAGTTTTTGACAAGAATTTATTACATAATTATAATTAAGATACCAAGTTATAGTTTAAAATTAAATGAAAACGTTTTTTTAAATAAAGGTATTACTATATAAATAAATATAAGAAATCAATAATGGGTGTGACCTCCATTATTATTGATACATTCTTGGAGGCGTCTGCTCATTGACGCTATCAAGGTATCAATATAATTAATATTAATCGTTTCCCATGCGGTATCAATGGCTGCAATTAGTGCATTACGGTTTACTGGTATAAAATTTGGCCCTTGTTGTCTTCGGATAACAGCAAGTATTCGAGCCCAAACATTTTCGATAATGTTAAAATCTGGGCTTTGCTGGCCAGGGTAACAGTTCCAAGTTAAGCGGCGTTTACATTTACGAGTAACTCGGATACGAGTACTCTTATAAAAGTACGAATGTTATTTACATTTAATTCGTGATCGTATACGATTAAACTGTATTAAAAATGGCCCCTACTAAAAAAACGTGCTGCCATGCTAGGAATTTTGCTATTATTAATGAAGGAAAACAAAAACGCGATAACGTTAATAAAAAAGGCGAATTTGGGTTAAAACTCCTTACAGGCAAGAGCTGTTGTAGGAATTGAGGAAAAATTGTTAACAGAATTACTTACTGAAAGTGGAGATGGTTTCAAGAACTTTCTAAGAATGGATCATAGCAGGTTTTAATGCTCCATGATATGGTAAGTATAACAAGTTATATATTGGTTCAAAAATAATATTTTATTTCCAGGTAAGGCCTTACATTAGCAAGCAAAATACGCAAATGAGAGGGTGCATACATTCTAAGCTGCAATTAGCTACAACCTTAAGATTTTTAGCTACTGGTGATAGTTACAAATCATTGGAATATTTGACTCGTATATCTGCATCTACCATATCAATTTTGTACCAAAAGTAGTGAAGCGTTGTATAGAGAATTACAACCAAGGTATATGAAGGTAAGTTACAAAAAGTAAAACTATGAATTAAAATCTTTATTCAAAATTTATTTTGTGTTGACAAAATATCAGCTCCTTCCATTGCTATGTATATAGCATTACTTGAATCTTTAGTACAGGTGCCAGAATCTTCATATGAAATTTCAAAATCCGGAGAATATGCATATTCTAAGTTATTTGATAATGAGGTAGAGGTTCTACTTGTATGTGAATACCTGTCTGATAATGAGGTAGAAGGTCTACTTTCACTTTCAGAAATTATTGGCGTAATAAAGTTATTTCCAGAAATGTGTCCATTTTCCAGTAATTTTAATCTTCTTTTTGTTATGATTTGTTGAAGCTCCAGTTGTAGCTCCAAAGCATCTTTTATAGGCATATTTTTTAATTGTGAAGCGATACTTTCACCAAATTTGTCAAATTCTGATGATTCGGCATCACATACTTCTTTAAATGTTTTTAAAGCAGCGTCAAATTCCTTATTTGCTGTATGGTCATTAGTAACTCGTCGCTTTTTCAAAAAAGTAGATTGTGGAGTTTCATTGTGATTTATCGCAGTTGGTGCTTTTTCTTTGGTCTCGTTGCCAGATACTTGAGAAACCTGTAATTAATAATTTCATTTGTAGGTTCCAAATACACATTCGGAATGGATCAATTTATCAAAGAGTTTGAGTTGAAATGGAATTTTCCAAACGCTTTAGGCGCAATAGACGGCAAACACATCCAAATTGAAGCGCCACCTAACTCAGGTTCATACTTCTTTAATTATAAAGGTTTCCACAGCGTTGTTTTGTTAGCAGTAGCTGATGCAAATGCTAAATTTATTTATGTTGATGTGGGTTGCAATGGCCGTATTTCTGATGGAGGAATATTAAAAAACAGTTCATTGTATACCGCTTTAGAAGAAGAAACCTTAAATATACCTGAAAACAAATGTTTACCGAGAAGAAATAAGCCTATGCCCTATGTAATAATTGGAGATGACGCATTTTCCTTATCGCGGTATTTACTTAAACCATTTTTCCCGAAGTGCCAATCTGAATGCAAAACAGAAAGTATTTAATTATCGTTTAAGTCGTGCACGTCGTATAATTGAAAATGCGTTTGGAATTCTTACTGCTCGATTTAGGATATTTAGAAGACCAATATGCCTAAACATTGATACTACTGATAAAGTGATACTATCAGCTTGTGCTTTACATAACTTTTTAAAGGAACAACTCCGGAAAATCCGAAGACATTTGAAAACGAAGGTCAACCCTCGAATATAAGAAATATTGAACATCAAGGTAGTAACAATTACAGCATGTTAGCAAAATCAATTCGTGAAGAGTTTGCAGATTACTTTTATAATGAAGGGCAAGTAAATTTTCAATGGACACATATATAAATTTAATTATACTCGAAAATATTAAAATGAATAATATATTATTACTATGTACTTACTTTAGAGTTTCTTGAGAACATATTGACTTTCTCGGTGTAATAACGTCATCAAAAAATCTCATTTTACTAAACCACGGTAGTGAAGGTTCATATACATCTTCTGTGCCAGTTCTAACAACAATAAAATAGGTATTAATTGAAAAGAAAACTTATTTTATTAAACTCACCTGTTCTTTGAGACGAAAAGAACTTTTTCTTTCTTGGTTGTACGTCGATCGCAAATTATTAATCTTTTTTTTACAATTTCCACTGATATGTTCAAAATATCAGCTATTGTAACATAATCTTTATTTCTAGCAGTAAGATCCTTGTATTCTTTACATCTAACATCCCATAAACACTTCATGTTATAATAAAGATCAATAAACTGGTCGAGATCTTCCGGCGATAATTTATTTTCGGCCATTTTAAATGAATAATACTATTTCACTCGTAACGCTACTCGGTTCAACGTCAACTCGAAACTTAAGTCGTATACGGCCTACGAGCTCTCATTTACACATACGAAATCGCATAGGATTACTCTACTCGTATCCGAGTTACTCGTAAATGTAAACGCCGCTTTATTTTCTCGTATCCAATTGCGCATAACCCGCGAAGTATGAATAGGGGCGTTGTCCTTTAACAACAAAAATACATTATGAAAATGATTTACACATACATTATCAAACAATTTTTGATATCGAAGTAAGTATTTTATCAACTTTATGTCATCTTATATTGTTGTTCTTGGAATTGATCCTAAAATGATCAATTTGTTAAATTTATTACATAGGCTCTGTTGTTATCTTTGTAACTTATACCTGTATTTTGTGTCTTCATTAGCGCCTGAGGAAGGAAACACTTCGTTTAATTATTTAAATATAACGTTTCCGAAACGTCGCAAGATAATCACTTGAAGTAGTTTTATTTGCCCTGTTCTCCACTAAGAAGGATTTTCTACAACTGTGTGAACATTATTAGGAGAAATTATCATCACTCGCAGACTTCATACCTTCGTAACTCAACAATGAACAATTCACTACCATGGCACCAGGTAATAAAAACAAAATACAGCCACGAAGTTTCAAAACAGATCAACCTATTAGAAAAAAACGAATTAAAATTAAAAAAACTACACTGCAGAACTAGTTTTTTAAAAACGTGTAAAAATAATTATGTCATACCGTCACATATCCAACAATTGTTTAAATCTACCTACATCATTCAAGCAGAAAACACGCCTTTTAATGATAAATTGATGAGAACAATTGAGACTTTCCAGTTTAATTTGTTAAAATTAGAAATTGATATTACTTACTTCAAAATTTCTAACCTACAAAAAATAATCACACAATATCATATTAATTTAAGTAACTTACTCGATCCACGAGATTTTAAAAAGCTAAAAACAATATTAAATACAAAAATAAAAAACTTTTCTTAATAAAAACCGAAACTAAAGAACAAATTCCAAAAATTATACGACTTCCAACACTGCAATCAAATTATCAATACAGAAAAATGTGTGTACAATTTAACAAAAACTCCTATACCTAATTATGTAAAACAATGTCTCGCATTAAACCCAAAATTCATGTATAATTATGATCACAAAAAAATTCCTATCGTGAATGTTGTTAAGGATGTGGAAGATATACTGTCATTACACGATGAAGTTGATAAAGAACGGTTGAGAGGTAAAGCAGTTAACTGTATTACCAATCATTTAAATAATACATCTGTTCATTATAATAAACAAGATTTTTTTATTAAAAAACTTATTTATAATACTGTAAAATTTAAAAAAGAAAATAATGACATTATCATCTGTAGATCCGACAAAGGGAATGCTACTGTTTTGTTAAACAGACAGGAATATCAATCGAAAATTACAAAATTATTAGATAATGAAGAAATATACAAAAAACTGACTTTCAATCCAACTATTTCTTTTCAAAATAAAAATAATTCCATCATAAAATCGTTATACACTAAAGGTCACATAGATGTTAATATGTACAAAAAAATTAATGACTTATACCAGTATTCCATCTAAATTTTATGGTCTAATTAAAATCCATAAAAATAATAACCCTATGAGACCCATAGTGTCATGTATTGGTAGTCCGACTTACAACTTATCTAAGTTCATGTCTAATATTATGTCAAATCTTTCCCTATTTTTGATTATAACATAAAAAATTCTTATGAGTTAGTAGAACATATTAAAAAAGCTAATCAAAAACAGATACCTCATAATTATATACTCATTTCGTTTGATGTTACCTCTCTGTTCACCAACATAACTAAAAATGTAACGATTAATGTAATTAAAAAATATTGGGAAAAACTAAAAGATTACACTACACTAAATATTCATGAATTTCTATTTATTATCAACTTTATTTTTGATTCTAGTTTTTCCAATACAACAATAATTTCTATTTACAAATTTTTGGTACAGCTATGGGATCGCCAGTCTCGCCTATAATGGCGAATTTAATAATGCATGATATTTTGACGGAGTCCACTAAATTGTTACATTATACCCCATTTTTATTATACGTGTATGTAGATGACATTATAGCATGTATACCTCATGATAGTGTCAATGAAACATTAAGAATTTTGAACAACTATGATCAATACATAAAATTCACAGTAGAGCTAGAAGTTGATAAAAATTACCATTTTTAGATTTAGAACTTATAAGAAATACTAACACAAATACATTACTAATAGATCATTACACGAAACCTATTGCTTCAAATAGAATCATTAATTACTTTTCTAAACATCCTTTCCATCAAAAGCTCAACATTATTAATTCTATTAAAAACAAATTAATCACACTATGTAGTGAAGAATTACGGAAAAAAATTTAACAATATTAATGACTACTCTAATTAAAAATAACTATCCTAAAAATTGACTAAAAAACTTATTTATTATAATACCTCCTCCATTACTAATACTACAACTACTAATACTAATAATACCACCACCGTTACTACTAATACAAATTCCCACTACAAAAAACTAATTAATATTCCTAATCTAAGTCATAAATTAATCAGTATTCTAAAAAAGAAAAAATTAAAATCATTCTGTACAACAATAATACAATATACAACACATGCTATACCAAATTGAAAGACAAAACGCCCTCCATTGAGAAATCTTGTCTTGTGTATAGGATAAATTGCAAGGGATGCAATAGTTGCTATTTAGGCCAAACAAAACAAAAATTAAAAAATAGAATCAGAAATCACAAATATGATTGCTCAAAAAGATGGATAGTACTGCACTTTCATTACACCATAACCAGACAGGACATATATTTAATTTTGAAGAACCTATAATTGTAGATGTTGAATCCAATTATTATAAAAGAATTATCTCTGAAATGATTTACATTAATGTCCATAAAAATAATATTAACTTCAAAACAGACACGAATAATCTAAATACTTGTTACAACAACATAATTAGTAAGATTAAGTTTTAGTTTAATAATTGTTGCTATCCATCCCCCATAATGTTATTTAAGCGTAATTTGGGTTGCATATCTATAAGGTATATTTGCAATTTGTATTTTTCGCGAATTTATTACTAGGTCGTAATTTTACCTTATCATTTACATACACGTACAATTGTTTGTTTATTCTTTTTGGTCATTTTATATCATATTTAAAATACATATCTCACATTTACAATAGTGCCGTTAATATCAATGTACCGTTTTAATGTTAATTTAATTTAATGTTTGTTAGTTTGGTAGTGTTAATTATTCGTCAATTTTGTCTTTTTATACATATTTATTATAGTTTTATAGTATGACAAATAATCATATTATTAATTTTAATTTTAATGACAAACGGCTTCAATTTTTGATATCGAAGTAAGTATTTTATCAACTTTATGTCATCTTATATTGTTGTTCTTGGAATTGATCCTAAAATGATCAATTTGTTAAATTTATTACATAGGCTCTGTTGTTATCTTTGTAACTTATACCTGTATTTTGTGTCTTCATTAGCGCCTGAGGAAGGAAACACTTCGTTTAATTATTTAAATATAACGTTTCCGAAACGTCGCAAGATAATCACTTGAAGTAGTTTTATTTGCCCTGTTCTCCACTAAGAAGGATTTTCTACAACTGTGTGAACATTATTAGGAGAAATTATCATCACTCGCAGACTTCATACCTTCGTAACTCAACAATGAACAATTCACTACCATGGCACCAGGTAATAAAAACAAAATACAGCCACGAAGTTTCAAAACAGATCAACCTATTAGAAAAAACGAATTAAAATTAAAAAACTACACTGCAGAACTAGTTTTTAAAACGTGTAAAAATAATTATGTCATACCGTCACATATCCAACAATTGTTTAAATCTACCTACATCATTCAAGCAGAAAACACGCCTTTTAATGATAAATTGATGAGAACAATTGAGACTTTCCAGTTTAATTTGTTAAAATTAGAAATTGATATTACTTACTTCAAAATTTCTAACCTACAAAAATAATCACACAATATCATATTAATTTAAGTAACTTACTCGATCCACGAGATTTTAAAAGCTAAAAACAATATTAAATACAAAAATAAAAAACTTTTCTTAATAAAAAACCGAAACTAAAGAACAAATTCCAAAAATTATACGACTTCCAACACTGCAATCAAATTATCAATACAGAAAAATGTGTGTACAATTTAACAAAAACTCCTATACCTAATTATGTAAAACAATGTCTCGCATTAAACCCAAAATTCATGTATAATTATGATCACAAAAATTCCTATCGTGAATGTTGTTAAGGATGTGGAAGATATACTGTCATTACACGATGAAGTTGATAAAGAACGGTTGAGAGGTAAAGCAGTTAACTGTATTACCAATCATTTAAATAATACATCTGTTCATTATAATAAACAAGATTTTTTATTAAAAAACTTATTTATAATACTGTAAAATTTAAAAAAGAAAATAATGACATTATCATCTGTAGATCCGACAAAGGGAATGCTACTGTTTTGTTAAACAGACAGGAATATCAATCGAAAATTACAAAATTATTAGATAATGAAGAAATATACAAAAACTGACTTTCAATCCAACTATTTCTTTTCAAAATAAAAATAATTCCATCATAAAATCGTTATACACTAAAGGTCACATAGATGTTAATATGTACAAAAAATTAATGACTTATACCAGTATTCCATCTAAATTTTATGGTCTAATTAAAATCCATAAAAATAATAACCCTATGAGACCCATAGTGTCATGTATTGGTAGTCCGACTTACAACTTATCTAAGTTCATGTCTAATATTATGTCAAATCTTTCCCCTATTTTTGATTATAACATAAAAATTCTTATGAGTTAGTAGAACATATTAAAAAGCTAATCAAAACAGATACCTCATAATTATATACTCATTTCGTTTGATGTTACCTCTCTGTTCACCAACATAACTAAAAATGTAACGATTAATGTAATTAAAAAATATTGGGAAAAACTAAAAGATTACACTACACTAAATATTCATGAATTTCTATTTATTATCAACTTTATTTTTGATTCTAGTTTTTCCAATACAACAATAATTTCTATTTACAAATTTTTGGTACAGCTATGGGATCGCCAGTCTCGCCTATAATGGCGAATTTAATAATGCATGATATTTTGACGGAGTCCACTAAATTGTTACATTATACCCCATTTTTATTATACGTGTATGTAGATGACATTATAGCATGTATACCTCATGATAGTGTCAATGAAACATTAAGAATTTTGAACAACTATGATCAATACATAAAATTCACAGTAGAGCTAGAAGTTGATAAAAAATTACCATTTTTAGATTTAGAACTTATAAGAAATACTAACACAAATACATTACTAATAGATCATTACACGAAACCTATTGCTTCAAATAGAATCATTAATTACTTTTCTAAACATCCTTTCCATCAAAAGCTCAACATTATTAATTCTATTAAAAACAAATTAATCACACTATGTAGTGAAGAATTACGGAAAAAAATTTAACAATATTAATGACTACTCTAATTAAAAATAACTATCCTAAAAATTGACTAAAAACTTATTTATTATAATACCTCCTCCATTACTAATACTACAACTACTAATACTAATAATACCACCACCGTTACTACTAATACAAATTCCCACTACAAAAACTAATTAATATTCCTAATCTAAGTCATAAATTAATCAGTATTCTAAAAAAAGAAAAATTAAAATCATTCTGTACAACAATAATACAATATACAACACATGCTATACCAAATTGAAAGACAAAACGCCCTCCATTGAGAAATCTTGTCTTGTGTATAGGATAAATTGCAAGGGATGCAATAGTTGCTATTTAGGCCAAACAAAACAAAAATTAAAAAATAGAATCAGAAATCACAAATATGATTGCTCAAAAAGATGGATAGTACTGCACTTTCATTACACCATAACCAGACAGGACATATATTTAATTTTGAAGAACCTATAATTGTAGATGTTGAATCCAATTATTATAAAAGAATTATCTCTGAAATGATTTACATTAATGTCCATAAAAATAATATTAACTTCAAAACAGACACGAATAATCTAAATACTTGTTACAACAACATAATTAGTAAGATTAAGTTTTAGTTTAATAATTGTTGCTATCCATCCCCATAATGTTATTTAAGCGTAATTTGGGTTGCATATCTATAAGGTATATTTGCAATTTGTATTTTTCGCGAATTTATTACTAGGTCGTAATTTTACCTTATCATTTACATACACGTACAATTGTTTGTTTATTCTTTTTGGTCATTTTATATCATATTTAAAATACATATCTCACATTTACAATAGTGCCGTTAATATCAATGTACCGTTTTAATGTTAATTTAATTTAATGTTTGTTAGTTTGGTAGTGTTAATTATTCGTCAATTTTGTCTTTTTATACATATTTATTATAGTTTTATAGTATGACAAATAATCATATTATTAATTTTAATTTTAATGACAAACGGCTTCAATTTTTGATATCGAAGTAAGTATTTTATCAACTTTATGTCATCTTATATTGTTGTTCTTGGAATTGATCCTAAAATGATCAATTTGTTAAATTTATTACATAGGCTCTGTTGTTATCTTTGTAACTTATACCTGTATTTTGTGTCTTCATTAGCGCCTGAGGAAGGAAACACTTCGTTTAATTATTTAAATATAACGTTTCCGAAACGTCGCAAGATAATCACTTGAAGTAGTTTTATTTGCCCTGTTCTCCACTAAGAAGGATTTTCTACAACTGTGTGAACATTATTAGGAGAAATTATCATCACTCGCAGACTTCATACCTTCGTAACTCAACAATGAACAATTCACTACCATGGCACCAGGTAATAAAACAAAATACAGCCACGAAGTTTCAAAACAGATCAACCTATTAGAAAAAAACGAATTAAAATTAAAAAACTACACTGCAGAACTAGTTTTTAAAAACGTGTAAAAATAATTATGTCATACCGTCACATATCCAACAATTGTTTAAATCTACCTACATCATTCAAGCAGAAAACACGCCTTTTAATGATAAATTGATGAGAACAATTGAGACTTTCCAGTTTAATTTGTTAAAATTAGAAATTGATATTACTTACTTCAAAATTTCTAACCTACAAAAAATAATCACACAATATCATATTAATTTAAGTAACTTACTCGATCCACGAGATTTTAAAAGCTAAAAAACAATATTAAATACAAAAATAAAAAACTTTTCTTAATAAAAACCGAAACTAAAGAACAAATTCCAAAAATTATACGACTTCCAACACTGCAATCAAATTATCAATACAGAAAAATGTGTGTACAATTTAACAAAAACTCCTATACCTAATTATGTAAAACAATGTCTCGCATTAAACCCAAAATTCATGTATAATTATGATCACAAAAAATTCCTATCGTGAATGTTGTTAAGGATGTGGAAGATATACTGTCATTACACGATGAAGTTGATAAAGAACGGTTGAGAGGTAAAGCAGTTAACTGTATTACCAATCATTTAAATAATACATCTGTTCATTATAATAAACAAGATTTTTTATTAAAAACTTATTTATAATACTGTAAAATTTAAAAAGAAAATAATGACATTATCATCTGTAGATCCGACAAAGGGAATGCTACTGTTTTGTTAAACAGACAGGAATATCAATCGAAAATTACAAAATTATTAGATAATGAAGAAATATACAAAAACTGACTTTCAATCCAACTATTTCTTTTCAAAATAAAAATAATTCCATCATAAAATCGTTATACACTAAAGGTCACATAGATGTTAATATGTACAAAAATTAATGACTTATACCAGTATTCCATCTAAATTTTATGGTCTAATTAAAATCCATAAAAATAATAACCCTATGAGACCCATAGTGTCATGTATTGGTAGTCCGACTTACAACTTATCTAAGTTCATGTCTAATATTATGTCAAATCTTTCCCCTATTTTTGATTATAACATAAAAATTCTTATGAGTTAGTAGAACATATTAAAAAGCTAATCAAAACAGATACCTCATAATTATATACTCATTTCGTTTGATGTTACCTCTCTGTTCACCAACATAACTAAAAATGTAACGATTAATGTAATTAAAAAATATTGGGAAAAACTAAAAGATTACACTACACTAAATATTCATGAATTTCTATTTATTATCAACTTTATTTTTGATTCTAGTTTTTCCAATACAACAATAATTTCTATTTACAAATTTTTGGTACAGCTATGGGATCGCCAGTCTCGCCTATAATGGCGAATTTAATAATGCATGATATTTTGACGGAGTCCACTAAATTGTTACATTATACCCCATTTTTATTATACGTGTATGTAGATGACATTATAGCATGTATACCTCATGATAGTGTCAATGAAACATTAAGAATTTTGAACAACTATGATCAATACATAAAATTCACAGTAGAGCTAGAAGTTGATAAAAAATTACCATTTTAGATTTAGAACTTATAAGAAATACTAACACAAATACATTACTAATAGATCATTACACGAAACCTATTGCTTCAAATAGAATCATTAATTACTTTTCTAAACATCCTTTCCATCAAAAGCTCAACATTATTAATTCTATTAAAAACAAATTAATCACACTATGTAGTGAAGAATTACGGAAAAAAAATTTAACAATATTAATGACTACTCTAATTAAAAATAACTATCCTAAAAATTGACTAAAAAACTTATTTATTATAATACCTCCTCCATTACTAATACTACAACTACTAATACTAATAATACCACCACCGTTACTACTAATACAAATTCCCACTACAAAAAACTAATTAATATTCCTAATCTAAGTCATAAATTAATCAGTATTCTAAAAAAGAAAAATTAAAATCATTCTGTACAACAATAATACAATATACAACACATGCTATACCAAATTGAAAGACAAAACGCCCTCCATTGAGAAATCTTGTCTTGTGTATAGGATAAATTGCAAGGGATGCAATAGTTGCTATTTAGGCCAAACAAAACAAAAATTAAAAATAGAATCAGAAATCACAAATATGATTGCTCAAAAAGATGGATAGTACTGCACTTTCATTACACCATAACCAGACAGGACATATATTTAATTTTGAAGAACCTATAATTGTAGATGTTGAATCCAATTATTATAAAAGAATTATCTCTGAAATGATTTACATTAATGTCCATAAAAATAATATTAACTTCAAAACAGACACGAATAATCTAAATACTTGTTACAACAACATAATTAGTAAGATTAAGTTTTAGTTTAATAATTGTTGCTATCCATCCCCATAATGTTATTTAAGCGTAATTTGGGTTGCATATCTATAAGGTATATTTGCAATTTGTATTTTTCGCGAATTTATTACTAGGTCGTAATTTTACCTTATCATTTACATACACGTACAATTGTTTGTTTATTCTTTTGGTCATTTTATATCATATTTAAAATACATATCTCACATTTACAATAGTGCCGTTAATATCAATGTACCGTTTTAATGTTAATTTAATTTAATGTTTGTTAGTTTGGTAGTGTTAATTATTCGTCAATTTTGTCTTTTTATACATATTTATTATAGTTTTATAGTATGACAAATAATCATATTATTAATTTTAATTTTAATGACAAACGGCTTCAATTTTTGATATCGAAGTAAGTATTTTATCAACTTTATGTCATCTTATATTGTTGTTCTTGGAATTGATCCTAAAATGATCAATTTGTTAAATTTATTACATAGGCTCTGTTGTTATCTTTGTAACTTATACCTGTATTTTGTGTCTTCATTAGCGCCTGAGGAAGGAAACACTTCGTTTAATTATTTAAATATAACGTTTCCGAAACGTCGCAAGATAATCACTTGAAGTAGTTTTATTTGCCCTGTTCTCCACTAAGAAGGATTTTCTACAACTGTGTGAACATTATTAGGAGAAATTATCATCACTCGCAGACTTCATACCTTCGTAACTCAACAATGAACAATTCACTACCATGGCACCAGGTAATAAAACAAAATACAGCCACGAAGTTTCAAAACAGATCAACCTATTAGAAAAAACGAATTAAAATTAAAAAAACTACACTGCAGAACTAGTTTTTTAAAAACGTGTAAAAATAATTATGTCATACCGTCACATATCCAACAATTGTTTAAATCTACCTACATCATTCAAGCAGAAAACACGCCTTTTAATGATAAATTGATGAGAACAATTGAGACTTTCCAGTTTAATTTGTTAAAATTAGAAATTGATATTACTTACTTCAAAATTTCTAACCTACAAAAAATAATCACACAATATCATATTAATTTAAGTAACTTACTCGATCCACGAGATTTTAAAAAGCTAAAAAACAATATTAAATACAAAAATAAAAAAACTTTTCTTAATAAAAAACCGAAACTAAAGAACAAATTCCAAAAATTATACGACTTCCAACACTGCAATCAAATTATCAATACAGAAAAATGTGTGTACAATTTAACAAAAACTCCTATACCTAATTATGTAAAACAATGTCTCGCATTAAACCCAAAATTCATGTATAATTATGATCACAAAAAAATTCCTATCGTGAATGTTGTTAAGGATGTGGAAGATATACTGTCATTACACGATGAAGTTGATAAAGAACGGTTGAGAGGTAAAGCAGTTAACTGTATTACCAATCATTTAAATAATACATCTGTTCATTATAATAAACAAGATTTTTTATTAAAAAACTTATTTATAATACTGTAAAATTTAAAAAAGAAAATAATGACATTATCATCTGTAGATCCGACAAAGGGAATGCTACTGTTTTGTTAAACAGACAGGAATATCAATCGAAAATTACAAAATTATTAGATAATGAAGAAATATACAAAAAACTGACTTTCAATCCAACTATTTCTTTTCAAAATAAAAATAATTCCATCATAAAATCGTTATACACTAAAGGTCACATAGATGTTAATATGTACAAAAATTAATGACTTATACCAGTATTCCATCTAAATTTTATGGTCTAATTAAAATCCATAAAAATAATAACCCTATGAGACCCATAGTGTCATGTATTGGTAGTCCGACTTACAACTTATCTAAGTTCATGTCTAATATTATGTCAAATCTTTCCCCTATTTTTGATTATAACATAAAAAATTCTTATGAGTTAGTAGAACATATTAAAAAAGCTAATCAAAAACAGATACCTCATAATTATATACTCATTTCGTTTGATGTTACCTCTCTGTTCACCAACATAACTAAAAAATGTAACGATTAATGTAATTAAAAAATATTGGGAAAAACTAAAAGATTACACTACACTAAATATTCATGAATTTCTATTTATTATCAACTTTATTTTTGATTCTAGTTTTTTCCAATACAACAATAATTTCTATTTACAAATTTTTGGTACAGCTATGGGATCGCCAGTCTCGCCTATAATGGCGAATTTAATAATGCATGATATTTTGACGGAGTCCACTAAATTGTTACATTATACCCCATTTTTATTATACGTGTATGTAGATGACATTATAGCATGTATACCTCATGATAGTGTCAATGAAACATTAAGAATTTTGAACAACTATGATCAATACATAAAATTCACAGTAGAGCTAGAAGTTGATAAAAAATTACCATTTTAGATTTAGAACTTATAAGAAATACTAACACAAATACATTACTAATAGATCATTACACGAAACCTATTGCTTCAAATAGAATCATTAATTACTTTTCTAAACATCCTTTCCATCAAAAGCTCAACATTATTAATTCTATTAAAAACAAATTAATCACACTATGTAGTGAAGAATTACGGAAAAAAAATTTAACAATATTAATGACTACTCTAATTAAAAATAACTATCCTAAAAAATTGACTAAAAAACTTATTTATTATAATACCTCCTCCATTACTAATACTACAACTACTAATACTAATAATACCACCACCGTTACTACTAATACAAATTCCCACTACAAAAAACTAATTAATATTCCTAATCTAAGTCATAAATTAATCAGTATTCTAAAAAAAGAAAAAATTAAAATCATTCTGTACAACAATAATACAATATACAACACATGCTATACCAAATTGAAAGACAAAACGCCCTCCATTGAGAAATCTTGTCTTGTGTATAGGATAAATTGCAAGGGATGCAATAGTTGCTATTTAGGCCAAACAAAACAAAAATTAAAAAATAGAATCAGAAATCACAAATATGATTGCTCAAAAAAGATGGATAGTACTGCACTTTCATTACACCATAACCAGACAGGACATATATTTAATTTTGAAGAACCTATAATTGTAGATGTTGAATCCAATTATTATAAAAGAATTATCTCTGAAATGATTTACATTAATGTCCATAAAAATAATATTAACTTCAAAACAGACACGAATAATCTAAATACTTGTTACAACAACATAATTAGTAAGATTAAGTTTTAGTTTAATAATTGTTGCTATCCATCCCCCATAATGTTATTTAAGCGTAATTTGGGTTGCATATCTATAAGGTATATTTGCAATTTGTATTTTTCATGAATTTATTACTAGGTCGTAATTTTACCTTATCATTTACATACACGTACAATTGTTTGTTTATTCTTTTTGGTCATTTTATATCATATTTAAAATACATATCTCACATTTACAATAGTGCCGTTAATATCAATGTACCGTTTTAATGTTAATTTAATTTAATGTTTGTTAGTTTGGTAGTGTTAATTATTCGTCAATTTTGTCTTTTTATACATATTTATTATAGTTTTATAGTATGACAAATAATCATATTATTAATTTTAATTTTAATGACAAACGGCTTCAATTTTTGATATCGAAGTAAGTATTTTATCAACTTTATGTCATCTTATATTGTTGTTCTTGGAATTGATCCTAAAAATGATCAATTTGTTAAATTTATTACATAGGCTCTGTTGTTATCTTTGTAACTTATACCTGTATTTTGTGTCTTCATTAGCGCCTGAGGAAGGAAACACTTCGTTTAATTATTTAAATATAACGTTTCCGAAACGTCGCAAGATAATCACTTGAAGTAGTTTTATTTGCCCTGTTCTCCACTAAGAAGGATTTTCTACAACTGTGTGAACATTAGTAAGAAAAATTATCTCCACTATTAAAAAAATAATAAAAAAAAATAACGAACTTTTTTTTGAAAAAATAAAGAAAAAAAAAAAAAAAATAAATATTTAAAAATTAAAATTTATGTTGGAAAAAAACATTCGACTGAAGGTTTCATAATAGTTTCCAAAATATCTAAATACGCAGCAGAATCAAGACGTCCATCGATAGCCCAACAAACTCCTGGACCCCGCGCGCTAACCCAACCCACACATTCACAGAAAATAACCACTTCGTTTTTTAGGACATATGTGATTATTTTCGTAACGAGTTCCTTCCATTCTAAAAACTTTTAGTGGTCCATCGTTGCGGCTATTGAACGTTTTTCGTCGCTAAAAATCACTCGATTCCAAAATTCCAAAGGTTCGTTCACATATCGCCTTGCAAATTCAGACGACGTCTCATATTTTCGTCACTGAGAACTTCTTTCGCAGCAGCATTATACTTCTTTATTCCCATCTCCTTTAATCTTTTTGTGCAGTTATACGGCATCCGGGAAAATGTGTATCTGCTATAGCCCTGGAGTATGTAGCAAATGGTTGTTCTGTTACGTAATGAAACAACTCGAGATCTTGAGCACGTGTAGATACTTTAGGTCTACCACTTCCGATGGCTCTTTCCAAAGTGTGTTCAAGATTCCATTTTACTCGGTAATGCCCTACGGTGCTTTTGGTATATCTAACATACGTGAAATTTCACGCACGCTACGGCCCGCCGCTAATTCCGAAACAATCCGCGCTTTCAAATCAGCACCGAGATGAGGTGGCATTTTCACAACACTTGAAATTTTAAACTAAAATGGAATTTACATTTCTTACTTTATTTATTGGTTCACACTACCCTTTCTCAAACAGTAGGTAATTGTTTATTTATTACATACTTCTAATGACCAATGTAACAACCCTTAGAGCAATATGACTCAAAGGAAGTAAATTAAACAAGCAAGGATATTCTATTGTTATTGAAACTTATTCATAAAGTAAAAGCCATTTCCTTATAATGCTAATGGACAGGATTTTCTTTTAAGTATTAAGATTACAATAGAGGACTTATAAACTTTCGAAAATATCTAATTATAAATATTTACACTGCAATTGCGCTTTTCCTTAATAATTTCTTAGCAATAACATACACGTTCTTGGTTTTAAGTTGTCATAAATTTGATATGATATAAATTTGTGTTTCTAATATTACATCACAAACTAATCTTTATTCGCCAAAAATTGTTGCTTAAGTTGTAAAGCTTCGTACACACCTGAACAACAAACCGAGCAACAAACATAACAACGAACCGAAAGTCAAACAGAACGACAAACGATCTTTTATGATTTCCACAATCCGAACAACAAACGGAACGTTTGTGCTGTTCCCATAATTATTTTCAGTAGTTTTCAGTTCATATATATTTATTATTGAGAAGAAAATTGCGGAAAACAAGAAGATAGTGCCAACCAAATTTTTACGCACAAAGAAGAGTAAAAAATTATAATTTACTTCGCTTTTTTTATTTTGGAAATTTCCCCCAAATGATGCTAATAGGGACATCATTTTTTCTTGCATTCTTAAACACTGATTAATTTAAAACATTTTTCTTCTGTCAACTCCATAATATTACCTAAAACACAACAAACCCACAAAAGGGAGGACAAAAATAAATAATTTAATTCTCCCGCATAAGTTTGTTCGCCGTTTTGTTTAGATTCGTCCAAACCTGCAAACGCATTCGCGCGCATTTTCTTTGATGTCGGAGAAAAACCGACAAGTTGCGGGAACGCCGCAAACCGTTCGTGGAACAATCAGGACTTGCGAATCTGTTCTAAAATTCGTACGTAGCACCGTCCAAATTAATGTTCCGATTGCCGTTCGGTTCGTTGTTCTGTTTGTTCCTCGGTTTGTTGTTCAGGTGTGTACGAAGCTTTACAATAAGCATATTAATATGAACTATATCTTATGAAAGGAGAGTTATGTAACTATAATTAACGACTTAACGTTACGTTAGTAGATTCCATTTACTATTTACACATATTTTCTTGGAACATTCGATAATTAACTATCGGGATATGATGACCCTATACTTCGCAGGTTGTGCGCAACTGGATACAGCAAATAACTTGGAGCTGTTACCCTGGCCAGCAAAAAGCCCAGATTTTAACATTATCGAAAATGTTTGGGCTCGAATACTTGCTGTTATCCGAAGACAACAAGGGCCAAATTTTATACCAGTAAACCGTAATGCACTAATTGCAGCCATTGATACCGCATGGGAAACGATTAATATTAATTATATTGATACCTTGATAGCGTCAATGAGCAGACGCCTCCAAGAATGTATCAATAATAATGGAGGTCACACCCATTATTGATTTCTTATATTTATTTATATAGTAATACCTTTATTTAAAAAAAAACGTTTTCATTTAATTTTAAACTATAACTTGGTATCTTAATTATAATTATGTAATAAATTCTTGTCAAAAACTAAATATATACGTTGACAATAAGAATTGTGTTAGTTTTAAATCATTAACTATTAGTGAACTGTATTAATTTGTAAAATGAACGTATTTTCTGCATACAAATCTTAATACAACATTTGTAACATTTTTAACTAAACTATAATTCAACATGCTGTTTCATTTCATGCATCGAGTTGCAATGCCTGTCTTCGCTGCGCCGCCTCTATCACGCGGCGGAATGGTGGTGGTTGGCGCGTCTTTTTGAACATCCTCCCCGCTGAAGTAGTAACTTCAGTATTTGGGTTCGTCACAGGCTACTAACGGAACGACCTCTGTAATTGCTCTAGAGGTATCACCAGTAGTTGTATATAGGTCGACCACTCGCGAAGCCCATCTCTTCCAGGTCGAAGTCCCGTCACACGAGCTAAACGCCAATGTTGAGGGGCCAAGTTGGGATCGCGTAATATAACCAAATCCCTACTTTTAGAGAATTCGCCAGAGTTGTTCTCCACTTGCTTCTCGGTTGTAACGTTGACAAGTATTGCCTTGACCACTCGTTCCAGAAACTGCTGATAATTTTTCGCATGAGTTGATAGTTGTCTAAACGGTTTAGTGGTATACCATCAAGGAATGTTCTGCAACCGAATCTAATCTTCGTCCAATCAGGAAGTGTCCGGGAGTCAAGGCTGTCACATCATGAGGATCAGAGGACAAAGGGAATTAAAGGCCTTGAATTCAGGATAGCTTCAATTTGGCTAACAATAGTACTCATATTTTCAAATGTTAACGTCTTATGTAAAAATAATATCTTACGAAAATGTGATTTAAATAATTTTACAGCACTTTCGTGCAGTCCCCAAAATGAGGCGACCGTTTTGGTAGAAACCGCCAAGTAATTTTATTTTCGGCTAAATAGTTTTTAAACCCTTCCGCGAGTTGATTACGTTGTAGTTCTATGTGTATGCTCTTTAAGTATTTATCGGCAGCAACAAAATTAGTAGCATTATCACTAATTATTTCAGAACAGACCCCGTCTGCTCACAAATCTAACAAAACAGTTTAAAAACGCCGAAGCAGAAAGACCAGTCGCCACCTCTAAGTGAATGGCCTTTGTACTCTGACATATAAAAATGCAAACGTATGTTTTGATGGTTTTTCTATTGCGAGCCGCTCTCTCTTTATGTCAAAATGGACCACAATAGTCTACATTTGTAAATTGAAACGGAAACGACGGGACTAACCTATTTTTAGGTAAATTTCCCATTTTTGAAGAAGAAGAGTTCGCGTTGAACCTAATACAAACGACACACTTGCGAATTATACGCTTAACGACCGTCAAACCAGATATAGGCCAATACCTTTCGCGAATTTCAGCCAACAAGAAATGAGGACCCGCATGAAGATTCTTCCAGTGTTCATGTTTTATAATCAATTGAGTCAGTGCATGATCCTTGGGTAAAATGACAGGATGACACTTATCAAAATTGTGACCCCCTTTTATAATTCGTCCTCCTACGCGTATCAACCCAAAATCATCAAGAAAAGGGTCCAGCGCCAAAATTTTGCTAGCCTTAATAACTGCCCTACCTTTACTTAAGCACTCAATTTCATTAGAAAAAGATTCCTTTGAGCTATTTTCAGTAAACACTTTAACGTGTTGTCCAACTCCTCACGTGTTAAAGTAGAATCTAAAATTTTCTCTCTTCCTCCACTAACGTTGTTGATGAAACGCCAACACCAAGCAACTACACGATTAATTTTTTAAGAGTAGAAAATCTAACAAACAACTCAAACCTTTCAGTTGCAACGTTGCTCGATTCAATATTTCTTTGCTCGAGAAGCACAAATTCATCAGGAATAGCATCAAGCGTGGGCCAATCCTTAACCTTTTCCTTCAACCAAGAAGGACCTTCAAACCAAATTGAATTTATGATCTCTCGAACATCCGCCCCCGACTTATGAGATCCGCAGGGTTATCGCGCGAGCTGACATGTCGCCACTGATACCTATCCGTTAACCTTTGAATGCGTTCCACTCGGTTCGCTACAGGGCTTCCATGTATCTGGAGATTTTTTAACCACGAAAGAACAATTGTAGAATCTGTCCAACAATGAACGCTACCGAAAGACAAGCCTACCTCTTTCGCAACTAAATGAATGTTTTCAGCTAGAAGCAAGGCGCCGTTGAGTTCTAGACGAGGTAACGTAATGTGCGCTCTACCCTTTTTGCAAGGGAGCCAATCGTGATTTGGCCCAGATCAATCTCACTGTGACCCTGCCGAGATTGTCTACGCTCCTGCAATAAATTGCACAACCAAAGGCCCTTAAACTGGCATCGGAGAACCCCAATAGTTGAGTTTCAATAGACTGAAAGACAATAATTTTTCTAGGAATTTTTAAGTGATTTACACCAAGCAAATGCCTTCGCAACTGCTCCCAACTTATTTGCAATTCAGGAGTCAATTTCTCATCCCAATGCAGACCTTGCGACCAGAGATGCTGAACAAATAATTTTGCCACCACCACAATCGGACCAACAAGTCCTAAGGGATCGAACAACTGGGACACCACTGACAATGCCTTACGTTTGGTAATTGTTTCAGTAAATGGGAAATCAATGAAATAATGAAAACTGTCGTCCACAGCCTCCCAATAAATGCCTAATGTTTTAGTCTCACTGTCATTTTTAATGAAATGTTTAGTTTCAGCAGACATTGATTTGCAGTAATCTAAAAACTGAAAGGAGTTGCTCCTCCATTTGCGCAAACCTATACCGGCGCTATTTAAAATAGCGTCAATTTGAATCTTTAACCGCATCGCCTGCTGCACCGTGTCGCATCCCGTGATTAAATCGTCCATGTACGTGTCCTCAAGTAAGCTATTTGTTGCTTCTGGCGCTTCCTCTGCCGCATCAACCGCTAATTGTTTAATACACCGCGTTGCTAAATAACCCGATGGTTTAAGTCCATACGTTATGGTCTTTAAACGATATATCGCCAACGGTGCGTCCGTACTTTCTCGCCAAATAATGCGTTGAAGTTCGCGATCCTTTTCACTAACCCAAATCTGACGGTACATTTTTCCATGTCCGCAGTTAATACGATCTCGTGCCTTCTAAATCTTAACAATATTTTAAATAATTCACTCTGTACCACCGGCCCATTTTTAAGGCAGTCATTTAATGAAAGTCGACCTTTATTTGCCTTTGCGCTTCCGTTAAAAACTACCCTTAGTTTAGTAGTACTAGAATCGGCCTTAATAACGGGGTGATGCGGCACATAAAAGCAACGCAAACCGTCCGCCTCCTGACCTTCTCGAATAAAGGCACTAATCTCATGAGAATTCAATTCACAAAGTTTTTCCATATGCCCTAAACGCAAATATTCGCTCATAAAGGCCACGTACTGCCCTCTAAGCTCACAGTTTTCCTCAATCTGACCTCTAAATTCAAAAATTGTGATAGAGACGCTTCAAAATTATTTTTTAAGTACCGCAAATTCTCATTAACCGGATAACTAACAACAAATCTGCCGTTTGAATCCCGCAAGGTTGTAGCCTCAAAGAAGGCCTCACATTCATTTTTTCTAATTCGTTATTACCGGCCCTAGCTAAACAACAAAGTTCGTTGGTAGCTACTGAATTTTCCCAATCTACGGCGCCCACAGCAACCCATCCAAAAACGGTTTCCCGCAACACAAACTCTTTTCGCGTATGATTCCTTTAAAATTACATCGTAAGAAATTTGCGCACCAAGTAAGATATCAATTTCATTTGATAAATTAAAACTATCGTCGGCTAAACAAATTCCCGTAGGAATGTTCCAGCCATCCCTATCAAATGAAACCAGTGGTAAATTTTCCGTTACCCTTCCCACTACGAGAAACCTTGTTCGCGTCTTAAAATCACCCCATCTAGACTTTATTGTGGCCACGATTTCCGTATTTACAATTGAAGATGAATTATTCACGCCCGCAATATGCATAGCAGAAATGTGTTTAAGTTCAATGTTTAACTTATTATTATTATTATTCATTATTGTTTCCAAAAACTAATATTTTTACAGTCGCTAATAAAATTATTTTTTTACCCCGACTGTATTCGCTCTTGTTATCGGTGGCGCAACCCGACACCTGCAACATCGCGTCATCGCTGTCCGTATTTGTATCGTCCAGCCGCGGTTGTGGAATGTCAGTGATAGCGACAGTTCCCGTCTCACAATTCGTCGTTCCCGCTTTATCACCTTGAGGTTCAAAATGCAATAACTCATTATGTTTCCGATGACAAATCTTACACGACCTATATCGGCAATTTTTTACAGAATGACCGCTACCAAGACAATTAAAACACAAATTTAATTTTTTTACTTCCTCGCGCTTTGCTTCGACATTCAAGGAAAGAAAATTTTTACATTGATAAATGTAATGTGATCCCTTACACATTACACATTTCAACACCGAATGATTAGCAACCGCTTTCGGCTGAATTTTAGTCTTATCCGCGCACGCAGAAACCGCTTCTAATAAGTCACACCTTGCCTTTAAAAACTCTTCCAAATTTTCTAACGTCGGCAATTCTTTAGGTCTCTTATTCATTTCAGTTTCCCACAATTTACGCGTTGCGATATCGAATTTAGCCGTAATCAAATGCAATAACAAAATACCCCACGAAGAAACATCTATTTGTAAAGCGTTCAATGCGCGTGTATGTTTAAAGTATTCGTCTAATAAATGACGCAAACCAATAGAGCTTTCCTTTTGCAAGGTCGTCATATCTACAATTCCCCTAATGTGTTCAAAAACAATCATCCGTTTGTTTTCAAATCTTTCGCACAAAATATTCCACGCTACTTCATAGTTGCGGTCCGATATTTCTAAAGCGCTGATTGTTTCAGCGGCCTTACCCGATAAACTAGATTGAAGATACAAAATTTTTGAACGCTGCTCAAATCGGTGTTATGATGAATCAATGTTTTAAAGCTATCACGAAAACGAGTCCAACTTTGATAACTACCATCGAACTTTACAATGGAAATAGTTGGTAATTTAACACGCTTTTCAATATGGTTATCGCTATTATTGACAGAAATCGACGCGTTGCTCACAAAAGACAAATCACCCAAACATGAATTTATTTTTGCCTCGGCAGAAGCTATCACGTCGTAATACCTATTTTCAAAAAGCGATCTTTCTGTTTCGTAGTCAGTGTCGGGATCAGCATCCTCTATCTGACTCTGTATTGCATCATATTTCTCTAATATGGTTTTAGCATCACTTAAACGACTCTTTAAATTTAAAATATTATCGCTGCCGGTAAATTTACTTAAATAAGTTTCAAACCGCGTCAATGAGCTTTTAATTGTCGCGCGTCTTTTAATGAACGCATCGACATCCATTTTTGTCATGTACGTAATTTCCGATTCCGCCATCTTAACAAATTTACGATTACCTCTACGATTTCTACCAAAACGATTACTAACCGTAACAAATCTTACTTTTATTCAACAAATCGTTAAGTACGTTAACATTAGCAATAAAGGAAGGTAAAATAGGACTTATCTTGTTTCTGATGTGTTCCACAGACGCTCCCCCGTTTCTGGTTGCTATCGAAATTCCAAACCAAACTTCCAAGTACGAACCCCAGCCTGCAGGATTTTCCCACGCCGAGCGTTCTTGTTAATAATTTTCCGACTTCAACTTCTACGACAACCAACCCCAATCCAGTTCAATCACAGGCTCCTCGTTCCTCCAGGACACGTGGATCCGGCTTCGATGGATCAAAATGTTCGATAAATCATTAACTATTAGTGAACTGTATTTATTTGTAAAATGAACGTATTTTCTGCATACAAACTTATACAACATTTGTAACATTTTTAACTAAACTATATTTCAACATGCTGTTTTATTCATGCATTGAGTTGCAATGCCTGTCTTCGCTGCGCCGCCTCTATCACGCGGGTAATGGTGATGGTTGGCGCGTCTTTTTGAACAAATTGCCTTAGTTTTATTTTCACTTTTATATTAACTACAGAAAAAAATGAAACGTCATAAAATATACATTTTGTAAGGACTAAATATTATGAATAGAGAGTTTAATGATTTGTTTTAATAACTTACAATAATTAGTAGGTTAGATTTATTTAAAAATAAGTAATAATGAGTCAACCCAAATAACCATGTTTAGTTTTTGATTTAATTTAAAAGTTATTGCTTGTAGACGTTTTTAAATCAAAATTATTTCTAATTTTATTTTGTAAACATTTCCTAAACAAAATTTTGATTCGATAATTAATCGAGCTATGGTGTTTAATTAGCGATACCTTCAAATATATTCTTTAAAGAAAAAAATTAAGTAAGCAACGTAAATTACCTATTTTCTAAAACGTGCTTAGTGTAATGATTCATTCTATAGTCCTTCTATAAGATAACTCCTGCTGAGACTACCTGCTGTTAGAATTGTAAATGATACCCTTAAGCCCGCTTCACAATGTGCAAACTTTTGTTTTACAGAAATTGTGGTGTCAAGTTTTAAATTTCATGAGTGTACATCAGATTGTTCGAAGTGATAACGAGACTTTCTCAACTGTGGGGTTTAGGTGTAAAGAAATTTTGAAAATATAACTTACTTCTGTATCTAAATATTCTTAAAGCAGTGGTTTTATTAAATCTAAAATTTAAAACCACTTCAAGAATAGCAAAAATCCGTACAAGATGTCTTCATTCAGGGTCCAGTTTAAAAACTTAAAGAGATTAATACGATGTTATCAAGTCGACTTAATTATGCATCACCAAAAAACTCTTTTTTAAAAAGTAAGGGAAAAGCAAATTAGGTAGAATCCAAATATATATTTTTAACACCAACATCGAGTTATTTCAGTTGTCAGATCTATTGATTGGTTAGAGAGATTAGATGTCTGATCATCGCCAAGAAAGTACTGTAGAACATAAACACAATTCACCCTGACTTTATGTCAGCAGTTCATGGTACATACAAAAGGATCCAAGAATTGTCTAATAAACGAATTTTTAAATAATTACATGTTTATCCCAATTTCATAAATATTTTTGTTATTTTTTATTATCATTGTTATTTTTCATTAAAAATTTGTATCAATCTTAATTAATTCTTTTTATAGCGTTTTTTTACTTTTAGGGTTACACAAGAACATTCATTTACTATAAATATCGCTAAAAACAATATTTCAGTTCATATTTTGAACATTATCCAGGTTATTGCAACACATCTTTGTTCTTTTCTTTTGATTGCACTGTCGACATTGATATTTCCAATAAAAATAATATATATTGAAATTTAATATTTTAAAAAATCAAATTCATTTAAATTATAATCAAACTATAAAATAAACAATACTCTTCAAATATTTTTATTAAACTCTATAATAATACATTCTATTTTTAAATAATTTTATTAATAAAAAAAAAAAATTACTATTTTTTTTTTATTTTTTTGGTATTAATAAAATAGTAACTGGTGACAAAACGTATTTTTGTTGTTGTTCGGCTCTGAAGTTTATGCAATATTAGTTACATCTATGTTTAAACCCTTTTTAGTATTATTGGATTTTAATTTTTTTTTTTTTTATGAAATAAATTTTATTTTTAAAATTTTTTGTTTCTCCCTTCTTTTTTTTTTTTTTATTTTTTAATAAAAAAAAAAAATAAACCCACAACAACAAATTACCCCAAAGTGCCGTCAGGGGTGGCAATTTTTATTCTAAAGTGTAAAAATTTAGCAAAACATTAAACATTTGCAATTATGTGGATTGTACCTTTGCGATTTTTTTTGGTTTGTAAACTTGTTATAACCCTGTAGGCTTTTCAGATTTTTATATGTTGGTCATTGTAAGTCCAGTTTTATAACCCTGGCAACAAATTACCCCAAAGTGCCGTCAGGGGGTGGCAATTTTATTCTAAGTGTAAAAATTTAGCAAAAACATTAAACATTCGCAATTATGGGATTGTACCCCCGCAGATTTTTATATGTTGGTCATTGTAAGCCAGTTCTTATAACTCTGGCAACAAATTACCCCAAAGTGCCGTCAGGGGGTGGCAATTTTTATTCTAAGTGTAAAAATTCAGCAAAAACATTAAACATTCGCAATAATGGGATTGTACCCCCGCAGATTTTTTATATGTTGGTCATTGTAAGCCAGTTTTTATAACCTTGGCAACAAATTACCCCAAAGTGCCGTCAGGGGGTGGCAATTTTTATTCTAAGTGTAAAAATTGAGCAAAAACATTAAACATTCGCAATTATGGAATTGTACCCCCGCAGATTTTTTATATGTTGGTCATTGTAAGCCAGTTCTTATAACCCTGGCAACAAATTACCCCAAAGTGCCGTCAGGGGTGGCAATTTTTATTCTAAGTGTAAAATTTAGCAAAAACATTAAACATTTGCAATTATGTGATTGTACCCCCGCAGATTTTTTATATGTTGGTCATTGTAAGCCAGTTGTTATAACCCTGGCAACAAATTACCCCAAAGTGCCGTCAGGGGGTGGCAATTTTTATTCTAAGTGTAAAAATTTAGCAAAAACATTAAACATTCGCAATTATGGAATTGTACCCCCGCAAATTTTTTATATGTTGGTCATTGTAAGCCAGTTTTTATAACCTTGCCAACAAATTACCCCAAAGTGCCGTCAGGGGGTGGCAATTTTTATTCTAAGTGTAAAAATTTAGCAAAACATTAAACATTCGCAATTATGGGATTGTACCCCGCAGATTTTTATATGTTGGTCATTGTAAACCAGTTTTTATAACCCTGCCAACAAATTACCCCAAAGTGCCGTCAGGGGGTAGCAATTTTTATTCTAAGTGTAAAAATTGAGCAAAAACATTAAACATTTGCAATTATGGGATTGTACCCCCGCAGATTTTTTATATGTTGGTCATTGTAAGCCAGTTCTTATAACTCTGGCAACAAATTACCCCAAAGTGCCGTCAGGGGTGGCAATTTTTATTCTAAGTGTAAAAATTCAGCAAAAACATTAAACATTCGCAATTATGGGATTGTACCCCCGCAGATTTTTATATGTTGGTCATTGTAAGCCAGTTGTTATAACCCTGGCAACAAATTACCCCAAAGTGCCGTCAGGGGTGGCAATTTTTATTCTAAGTGTAAAAATTTAGCAAAAACATTAAACATTCGCAATTATGGAATTGTACCCCCGCAGATTTTTATATGTTGGTCATTGTAAGCCAGTTGTTATAACCTTGGCAACAAATTACCCCAAAGTGCCGTCAGGGGTGGCAATTTTTATTCTAAGTGTAAAAATTCAGCAAAAACATTAAACATTCGCAATTATGGGATTGTACCCCCGCAGATTTTTATATGTTGGTCATTGTAAGCCAGTTCTTATAACCCTGGCAACAAATTACCCCAAAGTGCCGTCAGGGGTGGCAATTTTTATTCTAAGTGTAAAAATTGAGCAAAAACATTAAACATTTGCAATTATGGGATTGTACCCCCGCAGATTTTTTATATGTTGGTCATTGTAAGCCAGTTCTTATAACCCTGGCAACAAATTACCCCAAAGTGCCGTCAGGGGTGGCAATTTTTATTCTAAGTGTAAAAATTCAGCAAAAACATTAAACATTCGCAATAATGGGATTGTACCCCCGCAGATTTTTATATGTTGGTCATTGTAAGCCAGTTCTTATAACCCTGGCAACAAATTACCCCAAAGTGCCGTCAGGGGGTGGCAATTTTTATTCTAAGTGTAAAAATTTAGCAAAAACATTAAACATTCGCAATTATGGAATTGTACCCCCGCAGATTTTTTATATGTTGGTCATTGTAAGCCAGTTTTATAACCCTGGCAACAAATTACCCCAAAGTGCCGTCAGGGGTGGCAATTTTTATTCTAAGTGTAAAAATTCAGCAAAAACATTAAACATTCGCAATAATGGGATTGTACCCCCGCAGATTTTTTATATGTTGGTCATTGTAAACCAGTTTTTATAACCCTGGCAACAAATTACCCCAAAGTGCCGTCAGGGGTGGCAATTTTTATTCTAAGTGTAAAAATTGAGCAAAAACATTAAACATTCGCAATTATGGGATTGTACCCCGCAGATTTTTTATATGTTGGTCATTGTAAGCCAGTTTTTATAACCCTGGCAACAAATTACCCCAAAGTGCCGTCAGGGGTGGCAATTTTTATTCTAAGTGTAAAAATTCAGCAAAAACATTAAACATTCGCAATTATGGGATTGTACCCCCGCAGATTTTTATATGTTGGTCATTGTAAGCCAGTTTTTATAACTCTGGCAACAAATTACCCCAAAGTGCCGTCAGGGGTGGCAATTTTTATTCTAAGTGTAAAAATTTAGCAAAAACATTAAACATTCGCAATTATGGAATTGTACCCCCGCAATTTTTTATATGTTGGTCATTGTAAGCCAGTTGTTATAACCCTGGCAACAAATTACCCCAAAGTGCCGTCAGGGGTAGCAATTTTTATTCTAAGTGTAAAAATTCAGCAAAAACATTAAACATTCGCAATTATGGGATTGTACCCCCGCAGATTTTTTATATGTTGGTCATTGTAAGTCCAGTTCTTATAACCTGGCAACAAATTACCCCAAAGTGCCGTCAGGGGTGGCAATTTTTATTCTAAGTGTAAAAATTTAGCAAAAACATTAAACATTCGCAATTATGGGATTGTACCCCCGCAGATTTTTATATGTTGGTCATTGTAAGCCAGTTGCTTATAACTCATGGCAACAAATTACCCCAAAGTGCCGTCAGGGGGTGGCAATTTTATTCTAAGTGTAAAAATTTAGCAAAAACATTAAACATTCGCAATAATGGGATTGTACCCCGAAGATTTTTTATATGTTGGTCATTGTAAGCCAGTTCTTATAACCCTGGCAACAAATTATCCCAAAGTGCCGTCAGGGGTGGCAATTTTTATTCTAAGTGTAAAAATTTAGCAAAAACATTAAACATTCGCAATTATGGAATTGTACCCCCGCAATTTTTTATATGTTGGTCATTGTAAGCCAGTTGCTTATAACCCTGGCAACAAATTACCCCAAAGTGCCGTCAGGGGTGGCAATTTTATTCTAAGTGTAAAAATTCAGCAAAAACATTAAACATTCGCAATAATGGGATTGTACCCCGCAGATTTTTATATGTTGGTCATTGTAAGCCAGTTCTTATAACTATGGCAACAAATTACCCCAAAGTGCCGTCAGGGGTGGCAATTTTTATTCTAAGTGTAAAAATTTAGCAAAAACATTAAACAATTGCAATTATGGAATTGTATCCCCGCAATTTTGTTATATTTTGGTCATTATAAGCCAGTGCTTATAATCATGGCTACAAATTACCCCAAAGTGCCGTCAGGTGGTGACAATTTTTATTCTAAGTGTAAAAATTCAGCAAAAACATTAAACAATCACAATAATGGGATTGTACCCCCGAAGATTTTTTATATGTTGGTCATTGTATCCTAATTCTTATAATATGGCAACAAATTATACCAAAGTGCCGACAGGGGGCAATTTTTATTCGAATGAAAAAATTTTGCAAAAACATTAAACAATCGCAATTATGGTTGGGGTTGAGTTGTTGTTGGGTGGGTAACAAATTGTTTAAAAAAGGAAAATATAATAATTTTGTTTGTAAGTAATGAAAATTAAAATAAAATTAAGTGTATTTTAAAATTAAATGTAGGTGAGTGGGGGTTTATATATTTATTAAAAGAAAGTGGTTATTAAATAGGGTTTTAAGTTGTTAAAGTTGTAGTTGGTTTAGGTTTTATGGTTTTTTTTTTTTTAATAAGATTTAAATTAATTTATTAGAAAAATAAAATAAAAATATTATAAAATTAAAGAGATTTTATATGTTAAAAATTGTTAAGAAGTTTTTAAAAAAATGGAAAAGAAATAAAAAAAAGGGAGGGGAGAAGGGGGAAAAAGAGTAAAAAGGGGGAAAGAGGGGAGGGGGGAAAATGGTTGGGAGGGGTAAAAAAAAGGGGTTAAAAGGAGAAAAAGAGAAAAATTTGGGGGAAAAAAGGAAAATTTAAAAGAAAGGGAAGTGAAGTAAAAAAGAAAGGGAAGGGGAGGGGGGGGAGGAGGAAAAAAAGGAAAAAAAGGGGTTAAGAAAAAGGGTGTAAAGGGGGGGAGAAGGAGGAGGGGGTTGAGGGGGGAGGGGTTTTTTAGGAAGGGGGGGAAGGGGGGGAGGGGGGGGGGGGGGGGGGGGGGGGGGGGGGGGGGGGGGGGGGGGGGGGGGGGGCACCAGTGCGAGTATGTGACCTCGCTTTCTTGTTCTCCGCACCGTTTAGGAGGTTGTCTAAACTGTATCTGTAAATATATCTGGCAGATCATTCCAGGTTTAATTTTCCACATTTTTCTTATTACGGTTCTACACAAGCATAAATACCTAGTTACTTTTTACGTAGACTTGTAAGTCTCTAATATTTAAAGTAATTGATCAGTTAACAGTAGATGGTTTTTGTTAGGATTAAAAGTGACACTTTTTGTGATGAGCAAAATTTGGATTTGCGAGGTGGAGCGTTAGCATAGCCCTAGCGAATGCAAAATACAGTGAATTACAAAATAGCGCTTTAATCCGAGATAAGAACACATTCTACTGTTTTTTCTCAGCTGAAATTACCCATTTAACTATTAATTATTGGTTTAGCTCATAAGATTAAGTCTGGACTGTTCACCTCCAGTTAACTTTATCAGTCGGTTAACTACTATGGAAACACAGTTTTGAGCCAATCAAATCATTGGATAGTCGCGTTTCCAAGGTGATTAACGGACAGATAAAATTAACTGGAGGTGAAAAGACCAGACCTAAAAGTGATTCAAGTTTAGTTCCTAGGATTAAAAATGGATACTTTTGTTGCTAAGTATCATTTTTTTTTTGTTTGATACACAAAACTTCAGAGACTTCTGACAGTTCAAAAATGTTATATTACTGTGACGCTTAGAGAAAAGTTCTTTTTCCTACAATTCCAGGTTTCTTTCATGTTTTTTTGGCAAGATCCACTATTAGCCTGACACAATTTTAAAAGTATACGAAAGATCTTGTGACGGTAATTTTCTGCTAAACTTTTCTGTCGGCGCCACTGGTAAAAAATTTAATTTTGGTTATTTCATAAGTGATTTTCTCCCTGTAGGTTATGCAACTTAACTCTACGAAATGGTTGGGATGTTGTAAACTGCATTTCAGGGTATTATTCGTGCAAAGTTGTCATTTCCTAGTTTGTGGTTTTCGAAGGTTCACCTGCATTAATAAATTATTACTTTGTGTAAAGGTTTTTGTTGCAAATAATGTTACGTTAATTACTTTTTTTGTATTCAAATCAATTTATTACGGTTCAAAGTAACTGCAAAAAAATGATCCATAGAAATAGTCGCTGCTATATGTTACTTTTATTCTTAAAAAGTAAGTAAAGTGCTATCATCTGTAATCTTTGTCTGACGTGAGTACATGTTAATCCGTCGACACCAGAAAATCGTGATAACTGGTCGACCATGATAACTTTCACCTTTGACATATCCGAGAAGCCAAATTTCTTCATCCATCAGCGACTTCCTTCAATTAACATAACCGGGTTAGGGATAGTACTTAGATTTTAAGACTTCTTTATTTATTTTTATTGCGCTTTAATAATTTTCACGTTTGTACGTACCTACACGTTATTTTCCGGACCGAATATTTGCATTAACAAACAGAATTAATAATTTAGCGTTTTACGCTTGGCCACCCAATTAAAACTGGATTTCACGTATAAAGTGTATGTTTTAAGATTTATATACCTGATTTGTCGGGTGTTGGTGCAATTGAGAAAATTGTCAAAATTCTTTTTCTTGCTCGTGTTTATGTTTCTAGTAAGGAAACAACCGTACGTCTACAGTAAACTCATAACCTAACAACCTGTCCTATTATTGTTAATTATTATTGATATCCGGCTGATACTGTCGAAGATTAATTAGTTAATTTTTATACTGTGCTTACTCTGTCTTGTTAAATACGTTATATGTTTACTGTTTTATTGTAAAATTTATTGGGTGCATGTAGAAATTCCACAAGTGATGGAACGTTGCGCTTTATAAAATATAAATATCTTATTCTGTATTGGTTAAAGTTTCTTTATTTCTGGTTCTTAGTTAATCCTACTGATTAGGATGATCTACCAAGAACGTAGGTGGCGCCTAAGTAAAACTGTTCCAAAATCTCTTCTCATAATTTTGTTCTACAATAAGCTCAACGACTCTTGTGACTGTTGCTAGGCGGGGCTCTGTTTTAAACGGACAACAAATATTTATTCTTTCTCCCAAATAAACTGTAACAATCTGAAAAATGACCTTGAATTTTCCATTTATTAGAAGTAATCATGTAGTCGCAAACTACTTGGGCATGTAAGCCCTCCTTCTTTAAATTAATACTTCGTCTTTAAGAATGCTATTCACCAATTTTATAAATAATTACGTTAACTACAAATACATAATGCTGTCGATTGAAATAATTTGCCAAGACATATAATTCTCGCCCTTCTTAGTTACAAAATCACTTTTCGGTGGTACATAGTAAATTTTAGTGATAAAACTATTAATATGCAGTTCATTAAATATCAAATTTTAATTTTGATAGTTCTTTGGGTTGCAAACGTGAGAAGTATAGCTTATAATCACTAGCTTTAAACATACATAAAAATTTCTTTTGTAAATTACAGTAAAACCTCTAAATAGCGGTCACTAAAATTTGCTGCAAAACTGACCGCTATATGGAGGTGGCCGTTATTGGGAGTGGAAAAAAATTATTTCTATGCGTTGCTTATTAAAATCTTTTAAGAATGGAACATAATACGGTTTGTTATAGGGTACTATATATTTCTAATTGCTCGTTATACCTATTACAATAATTAATTACATACATATACATACCATTAAATTACATTTTTGTGAAATATTTTTGTATTGAGGTTTGTTTTACATTTTTAAGTTTAGTTTGTAAACAGAAGATTCACATTTTGATTAAAATTTGAAGTACTTCTACCGCTAGCTCACTTTATCATTAGAAAATAGAAAACTTTTCACATCTCTTAGTTTTTCACACACTTCCCCCATATCTTTAATGTTTGACGTAAAAACTTTGGATTCTTCTGCACCACTTTCATTGTTCGAATCACAGCCTTCACTATAGTCTAATTCACTGATTATGTCTTGAATACTTAAATTGGGGATTTCGGTCAAAATATCACAATCAATAGATGCATAATTTTCTTCTTCATCGAAATCTTCTTGCAGGACTTTTTCCGAGAATCCTGTTTTTGCAAAACATTTAGCAATTGTAATAGGTGAAACGTTTCTCCAGGCTACTGATATTCAAACTAAAGCGCTGGTTAAATTGATACTTTATCCGCATCTTCAAGGACGTTTGGTATTTGCGAATGTTAGCAGCCTTTGATTAAAAACTTCTTGTAAGCCATTTTAAAGTTTTGAATAATTCTCTAGATCCAGTGGCTGGTAAAGGGATGTGGTGTTTGGGGTAGATAAACAATGTTCACATTGTTAAGAGTCATTTTGGGTGAATACTTCTTCTAATATTACTGACAGCTTTGCTTTCCAAGCTTCAACAGTGTCCAGATTACAATCCCCGCAAATTGTTTTAAAGGTTATGTTATGTCTTTGACAAGATTTCTCAAGCCACATATTTGAAACTTTAAAACTGCAATTTTTAAACTTTCCGCAACTTCCAGTGCTTCTTTCTTTATGAAAGGTACAGAAATAGGATATTTTGGTTCCTAGTTTTACAAAACCAATTGTAAAATACTCGGTCAATTTCTCTAAACCTTCAGCTTTAGGACAAATTCTATTCTGGCTCTGTATTGGAACCTTCCCTTCAAATAGCTTTTTTAAATCAATTTGTTTTTAAAATATCGTTATTTTATGTTCTTCCTACACTAAATTATTCAGCCAACTTTCTAGCATTGGAATTGAACTTTTCACTTTTCACAATTATACTAATTTCTCTAAGAGACAAACGTTTTCTTTTTAGCGACATTGTAATTTTTCTGTACGTCTATATGTAACAGCACTGTTGAATATACTAACTCAAACTGTGTACGCAAAATACGATTTTGGGGGGTGAGCTTAATGAGACTTTAATTGCACTTGCTCTGTAATGACTGTTTTCCATTGTAAAATCAAACAAAAAATCTTTAAATCCGTTCTACTTGAGGCTATTCAATAAATCAGGTCACCAAGTTTTTAAAGAAAAAGCTGAGAAACTATATCAACATATTAGGATTACGAATTCAGCAGTCATATAAGAAATATATTGAAAGAACTTAAATGTCCTATATAGTGAATAACACAAAACAAATATTTAGCTACGTTAATGAGTCGTAAAAGGAATTTTTACGAATTCCTGGCGTTATGAATTATAACTCTAATGTTTTAACATCTCCCAGAATATAGTAAATGCTGATCACTTTCGCAGTTTATTACTCAGACCGTACAGAGCAACAACACAGGAAATTTGTATGTACCAGATTTTACTACTTTTTCGATTTCACATTAATAGTGATGAAATTACACGAGCCTTGAGTAAATTGAAACAGAAATTAACTTCTGGTCCTGATGATATACCCTCATTCCTAATTAGAGATTGCTCTAACGCCTTTAGTTACCCACTTATTATTATTTTAGACAATATTCTAAAAACGATGACTTTCCGGATGTTTGGAAAATCTCCCAAATTATACCAGTTCGAAAAGGGGTTTCAAGTCTCTAGATTGATAATTATAGACCAATTTCAATTATTTCGATTTTGCTAAAGTCTTTAAAATGGTGCTTTCCCAGTATCTACAAAATCATTTTTCCAAATTTTATCAGTGAATTTCAGCATGGTTTGTTAAGGGTAACCAATCTAATCCTTACTTGCAACTTTAACTCACACTGTATCTAGTGCACTGAACGAAGGAAGACAAGTAGACGTAGTATATACATATTTGACTAAATTCTTTGATTTAGTGGATCATAACATTTTACTAAAAAAACTGGGTAATTTTTGGATTATCAAATAAGTTGTTAAATTTGTTTTATTCATACTTAAAGAATAGAGAAAATTATGTTGAATACGCATATGCCTAAATCAAAACTGTTTTGCACCAAAAAAGGGGTAACTCAGGGATCTAATCTAGGTCCACTTTGTTACTATATTCATAAACGATATTGTTAAGAACATTGATTGCAACATCTTGTTATATGCAGTGTTTATCGTGTACCAAACAGTGACTATAGTATTTTTCTGAGAACATTCTCTGCGGTAATGGAAACCTTAAAACACTCTTCCGCAATAATAGGGGTGATTTTAACATACATTTTGAAAAAAAATGATACTCATACAACACAATTTAAGGATCTAATAAATTCTTTCGGCTATACAATTCAAATTACTCAAAATACACATAAAAATCATTGTATTGATAATGTTCTTGTAGATAACATTACACTAAATAATGTAAGTCACAATACCAATGTAATTAGCGCTGGCTTAAGTAATCACTTAGCCCAAATAATAAAATTAGATCTTTATAGACCGCCAGTCAATAGCATTATTACAGTAAACCAGTTACCGAGAGTGGTTTGTGATTCTTTATTACATTCTAGATTCAACAAATTGGTCTTTAATTGAAGATGATACCAATCTTGAAGTTATTTTTAATAAATTTATTACTATATTAAAAAATGCGTTTCATGTTTCATTTCCTATAAAAATAACTCAATGACGGGTACAAAACTAAACAGACAAATTGGTTCACAGATAAATTAAAACATATGCGAGACAACCTTACAATTAGGTGATAGTTTAAAAACACTAAAATATCAGTACAAATCAGAAATTAAAAATGTAAAATACGATCCAACGACATTTATATTAAATCCTCACAGAACACTAGCAAAGCTATGTGGAATATCTTAAAAATTGACTGCAAGATTTCTCCCCAAAGCTTTAATACTTATTTTCAACAATTACTGATGATATTCTAAAAGATACAGACTATGCATTCACAGGATTACCTCAAAAACAAAGATATAAAAACACCCAAAAATTACTTTTATTTAAATTATGTTTCTGAGGTCCAAATGCGGAATACAATAAACAAATTTTCTAAATTTAAATTGTACAGACGTTTATAATATAAACAGCACAATGATTAAAAGAACCAAAATCATTTTAGTACCCATACTTACAAAACTATACAACAAATGTATCGATGTGAAAACTTTTCCACGATACTAAAAATAACCAAGATATTGCCAATTTACAAAGAAGGTGATAAGTCAAGCGTAGTCAATTATAGACCAATTGCAATAATTCCAATAATTAGTAAAATCTTTGAATACATTTTAAAATCACAATTATTGTATCACTTTGAACACAATCAGCTACTTAGTGTAAATCAGTTTGGTTTCCGAGAACAAAAGCACTTTGGACGCATTATTACAATTTGTTACGTTTCTGTATAGTAGTATTGACATGGGTAATTACGTGAGTGCTTTATTATTAGACCTAAGCAAAACTCTTGATTGTGTTTCGCATAAGATTCTATTAGAAAAACTGCAGAGGTATAAAATTGAAAATAGTGCTCTAAAATTTATAAGATCTTAGTTTACAAACAGGCAACAGTATGTAGAAATAAATCACGTTAAATCCTGTACACTACCAATAAATCGAGGTGTCCTCAAGGATCAGTTTTGGGACCTTTATTTTTCCTAGTTTTTATTAATGATTTAGACAGCTCTGTTCTTTCCGATAAATTTATTTTATTTGCCGATGACATAACGTCAATAAACAAAGATGTTGACATAGACCAACTACGGAAAAAAGTAAGCAATAGTAAATTACAGATAAACAAATGGTTAAAATATAATGAATTAGTTTTAAACGAGTCCAAGACGCAAACTATAATTTTAGTACTAGAGACATTGGAAGCCATCAAAACCTAAATAAATGTAAACTCTTAGGAGTATACTTTTGAACCAAATCTCACTTGGTTTAATCACTGCGATGAACTTGCCAAACATTTATCTTCGTTAATATTCTTATTTAGAAATATAAATGTCTCACAAAAAGTAATGCTGTACGCATACTACTCACTATTCTACTCAAAAATGATTTATGGTATTTTACTATGGGGTACACAACTTCTGCAATGCGCATATTTGCTCTACAAAGAAAGATAGTTAGAGTATTGAGTAGTGCCAAATATCACGATGACACTATACCAGTATACTATTGGCGCGGAGTAATAAACCTGTCAGAATTATCGAATTTCCCGTATTGCAGTGGCGTAGGTACCTGATACGTTTGGAAAATCATATTTTTAGTAGGTAAATATATTATAATAGTAAAATCTACCTTGATATGAATTATTATGTGGTTATATGTTATTTATTTTATTTGTATAGTAGATCACATTACAAATTTTACTTCTTACGTATTATATACCATTATTTTTGTATCTTGGTATAATACCACATCTACGGCTATGATTCTCGTTTCGTCAGTACCTGGGCTGATGGCAACGTGTTTACACAGATTAAAACTATTGTTCTCAGACCTAGATGGTCGATATGCTGCAAGAGCGGCACAATGATCGTATTTTGGGTAGAATTTATTGGTTTTACTTAAACGTTGAAGTACCGCTTTCACAAGATAAAGAATTATTTCAAGCAATTATGATTTATTACTGCGCCAATAGTATACAGACTTTATGCCTTTATTTAAACGTTTAAATTTACTCACGCTTCTTGCAGTGTATATTCTGCATGCCTTTCTTTATGTAAAACAAAATCAGCAACAAATGAAACTATACAAAATATTCATTCCCATAACACACGATCAAACCGTAATCTGTATCAACCTTACACTCGTTTTAAAAAAACCCAACAAGCGACTAATTTCTATGGAATAAAGTTTTACAACCATCTACCGGAAACTATAAATACGCCTTTTTCTGTATTAGATTTTCTAAATTTTACCTTTTGAAGGTCTATGTTCTAATGTTGACGAATGTAAAATTCTTATATTATTAACATGAATAAACTAAACTAAACATGATGCTAAGCTATTTAAAGTTATAAATAGTCATGTAGATTGCTTAACACTTCAATCAAATGTAATCGATTTTTGTTCTTGGTGTAATAGAAATAATTTAACTATTAATAAAAATAAGTGTAAACTATGTCATTCACAAATAAAACTAACAGTGTTAAATTTGATTATGACATCAATAATACTGTATCCGCCAAAATAAACAGTACCGAAACAGAAAGTGCTGTGGAGTTGTTTATGTAATATGGATTTGTCATATTTGACTTAATTGTCATTAGTTGATATATTAATAGTACGCTGCAGTTAAATTTGATTTAAAATTGTTCTAACAACGGAAGAAAAAGTTTTTTTTGGTAGAGCATTATTTTCGTTCATACGGAAAAAGGTCGCAATGATGGTCCAAGCTTAGAACAGGTGTCAATAAAATATCAACAAAAATTTAATAAAGCAGCTCCTAGTAAAAGTGTGATGTTAGCTGTTGTTAAAAATTTCGTCGCACTGGCAGGATTGTGTCAACGTAAAGGTTCTTCAGGTCGTCGAAAACAGTATGCACTAACGAAAATGAAGGACGTGTTTTTAACCAAGGTGTGCAATCACCCCTAAAGAAGTCTTGTAAGAACTGCATGTAAACTCAACATTAGTGAAACGTCTTTACGTCGCATGTTCAAATCAATTGGTGGTTATCCATACCGTATTCAAGTTGGACAACGACTAAATGCTGCGGACAAACGTGCAAGAGAAATTTACTGTGGTCGCATGTTGAGTTTAATTTACGAAGATCCCAAATTTTTGAAAAATATATGGTTTTCAGACGAGAGTCACGTTCATCTTAGCGGCTATATTAATCGACAAACAACCAGATTCCTTGGATTTCATTGTAGAGAAACCACTCCACAGTCTTCGAGTTACCGTTTGGTGCGCGGTATCTGGTCATGGAATGATTGGTCTTTATTTCGTTGAAGATGATAATCAGAATCCACTTACTGTCAACCAAGAGCGTTATAGAGAGAAAATTATTATACCTTTTGTGAGAGATCTAAATAACTTTTGCCGTGCACGAAATCTACAGGTTCGCACATCAATTGGCTTCAATAAGATGGCGCAACGAGCCATACAGCTGTGCGCACCTTAGACTAACTCCGTCAGCATTTCGATAATAGAATAATTTCTCATTCACCTGATCTGACGCCACCTGACGCATACATTTGGGGCATAATGAAGGACAAAATATTTCACTCGGAAAATCCGCAAGCGAATATTGCCGAACTACGGGAAAGAATACAAAATATTTTTCGGCAGTTACATCAACCGCTTTTTATAAATATGTTTATTGGACTTACAAAAAATCGATATGAAGCTTGTTTGACTCGAAATGGTGAACATTTTGAACACTTACATTACAGAAATTAAACATTAATTTTATTTTTATTTTCGGTACTGTTTATTTTCGCGGATACTGTACTTCATTTCGAGAGTAAGTAAATACTTAGAATTAGGGTGTTACATTGATTGTAATTTAAAATTTAAAACTCATGTGCAAGTGATTAGTAATTCTGCTGAAAAAAGTTTATATGTTCCTTTAAAGACTTTAAGTCAATATTATTCTTAAAGAAAGAATACTACCTGTTTGTTCAATACTTGAATATAACTAAAATTGTCTGGAGCCCTAACTATGATTCACATAAAAAATCTAGAAACCGTACAGAATAGATTCTTAAAACACTTATATTATTATAAAAAACATAAGAATCTAGCCATTACGACATTATCCTTATAATAACATTATTAACTGAATTCAATCTAAAACCTTGGATACACGTCATTTGAATTACTCCTTAACTTTCTTATACAGGGTCACTGGTAATTGGATACATTCCTTTGGAGATCTGATAGAACAAGAGGTAAGGAGTAAATTTAACCCTAATATGTATTATACAAAACTCAATGGATTTTGAGATATTTCGATTTTCAATTTTTCTTAAAAAGTTGATGTTAATATGTTAAAATGTAATTTTCAAAAATTTACGCCAACTTTGTGGAACTTTTTGATGGAATACTTGCCCAACACTATGGTCTTCCGTATGGAATAAAAAATATCCCTTAGCATTTCCATCATGTGATAATTTCAAAGAAAAAACTTGTACAAAATAATTTTTCAAAATCAGATGTGATAATTCTTTGAGGTTTTTTCAAATAATTCTCAACGCTTCTTGCGTACAAATTGTGTTAAAACTTCCTTGTTGCAATAGCTATCGAACAAGCTGCGAATCTTACAACAAACCCTTAACAGTTCCAAAAAAAATAGTAAAAATGAAGCAGTCGACGGAATTTATTTAACTGCTGTCCACCATTAGACCATACATAGTATATTATAAATCTTGTTAAAATGGGAGCCCCTATTACGTATACACGCACGGCAGCGTCTTCTTATTTCTGTTTTGCCACTCTGGTGGTCAATGTATTCCGTATGGATGCGGCAGCGTCGACTATCCTTTGTCTAAGGTCAAGCCTTGTATTGACTGGGGTTGCGTATACTATATCTTTCATACGACCCCATACAAAGTAATCCAGAGGAGTTAAATCTGGACTTCGCGCTGGCCAAACTATTGGGCCTGCTCTTCCAATCCAACGGTTAGGAAACGTTCATTCAGCAAATTCCGTACCGTCAGCCTATAATGCGCTGGACAACCGTCGTGCTGAAAAATCATTCGCGCTCTGGCGGCTAAAGGAACATCTTCTAGAAGCTCCTGCAGGTGATTTTCTAGAAAATCTTCATAGATCTCTCCGTTTAAATGTTGAGGTAAAAAGTAAGGCCCTATTAAATAGCGGCCAACAACTCCCATCCATACATTTTCTGAAAACTTCCTTTGGAAACTAGTTTCCCTTATTAAATGTGGATTTTCTTCCGCCCAATAGTGCATGTTATGAAAATTGGTTATGCCCTCGCGATTAAATTTAGATTCGTCCGTCCATAAAATGTTGGTTAAGAAGTTTTCATCCTCTGCATCTGAATTTAACATAAAGCGGCAGAATTCTAATCTCCTTCCAGGATCACCTTCATCTAAGCCCTGGACAGGGGTATAATGGTAAGGATGGCATCCAACTCCGCGTATCGTAGACCAGACTTTCCATTGTGACGCACCAGTTTGCCGCGCCACTTTAGCAGTTGAAGTGCCTGGGTTATCCTCAAAATGGATTAATATTTCTTCCTCATCATCTGGTTGATATACGCGAGGAGCACCGGCGTCCACTCGCCGACGTTTCACTGAACCATTTTCTGCGACATTTCGATATGTCGTACTAAATACACGAACATTCGGTGTGCGACGGTTTGGAAAGCGACGTTCATATTCCCGACGAGCTTCTGCAGCATTCCCATCGCAATATCCGTATACAAATAAGATGTCGGCGTATTCTGCATTGCTATAAGCGGCCATTTCAGTTAAACAACAATAACAACGAAAATCTGCAAAACCGAACTTAAAGAACTTAATACAACTAGTTATAACAAAGAATCTTCAAATATGAACTTAAGACTGTCAAAAGTTATACGAGTGAAACGTCATATTCTACCTTCAGTTGTTTATCCGCCCACTTCACATGGAAAACGTATAAGGTCTAATGGTGGACAGCAGTTAAATAAATTCCGTCGACTGCTTCATTTTTACTATTTTTTTGGAACTGTTAAGGGTTTGTTGTAAGATTCGCAGCTTGTTCGATAGCTATTGCAACAAGGAAGTTTTAACACAATTTGTACGCAAGAAGCGTTGAGAATTATTTGAAAAAACCTCAAAGAATTATCACATCTGATTTTGAAAAATTATTTTGTACAAGTTTTTCTTTGAAATTATCACATGATGGAAATGCTAAGGGATATTTTTTATTCCATACGGAAGACCATAGTGTTGGGCAAGTATTCCATCAAAAAAGTTCCACAAAGTTGGCGTAAATTTTTGAAAATTACATTTTAACATATTAACATCAACTTTTTTAAGAAAAATTGAAAATCGAAATATCTCAAAATCCATTGAGTTTTGTATAATACATATTAGGGTTAAATTTACTCCTTACCTCTTGTTCTATCAGATCTCCAAAGGAATGTATCCAATTACCAGTGACCCTGTATAAATTAGTTAATCATATCTACTCTGGTTTTGGTATTGAGAAATATATGTCTTAATTGTAACGTTCATAATTTTAGAAACGAGTACATTTTATATACCTATTGCTTCACTAATCAGCATTACAACTCACTCTATATTACAATGTGTAGAATATACAATAACATGAGCTCTAATTGTGTTGATATATTTTCTAATTCGTTAGCACAGTTTCATATACATTAAATAATTATTTTTATAAATTATATTACTTTTTATATACTTATCTAAGTAATGATTTCTAAGTTCAGTTTTCTTTGGTAATTGTATTTTATTTTCTTTTCTATTATGTAGTTACAAGTTACTAGTATATAGAAACCTTCTGTTATAATATGATTGTTCTGTGTAGTACGTAGACAATAAAAACTTATTATTATTATTATTATTTAGGATGCTCATCTTTTGATGGTTTTTTGTCATGACGGGTGTTTACCAAGTCATGCGGCTACTATATCTTAGGTTACGAAAGAAATTTTCTGACTGTGTGACAGGTTTTGTGAATTACAGTTTTTTGAATGGTACTATGTACGAGGATGTATTGATATCTAGTTAGCCTAGACCAGTTCCTTGCATAAACAAAATATTGCGTTACCATAGCAACGAACAATAACTTATTAGAAGTGTCAGTGTAAAGTTTGACGTCAAAAAGTAAACCAGAGTCACGCAATAAATTAAATGAAAAAGATGTCCACCGAAATTGTGAAAATCGAAAAATTGGAGTATCGAGCCATCATCAAGTACCTGTATTTAAAAGGGTTAAGAGGTAAGCAGATTTACGAAGATATGCTTAATACCCTTGGTGATCAATGTCCTTCGTATGCGACCGTCAAAAATTGGAATGCAAGCTTCAAAAGAGGTAAATTTTCCATTGAAGATGATGACCGATCGGGAAGGCCAGTTTCTGTGTCAGTCCCCGAAAATATCGATGCAGTTCATGACATGATTTTATCAGACCGTCGAATTGGGCTAAAACGGATATCTGAAGCACTGAATATTTCATACGAACGCGTTCATCATATGGTTCACGTCAATTTGGACATGAGAAAAATTGCTGCAAAATGGATCCCCAAATGTTTGAATGTTGACCAAAAGCGTGCAAGGGTAGAAGCATCGCGTTCGATCTGTGCTCGATTTGAAAACGATGTAGACTTCTTAAACCGAATTGTTACTATGGATGAGACTTGGGTACATTTCTACGATCCAGAAACAAAGCAACAATCGATGGAATGGCGACACTCTGGTTCTCCAAGACCTAAGAAGTTTCGTGTCCAAAATCTGCTGGAAAAGTTCTTGCTTCAGTTTTTGGGATTGCCATGGAGTAATCATGATTGATTTTTGGATAAGGGTAGAACAATAACTGGAGATTACTATTCGACATTACTGACCACTCTACGGGAAAATATTAAAGAGAAAAGACGCGGAAAGCTATCCAAAGGTGTTTTGTTTTTGCAGGACAACGCCCCTGCACACAAATCTCATGTTGCCATGCAAAAATTCGTGATTTAGGGTTTGAATTACTAGAACACCCCCTTATTCACCTGATTTGGCTCCGTCCGACTATCACCTCTTTCCTCAACTGAAAAAAGTTTAAAAGGTCGTACATTTTCTTCCAACAAGGAGGTAATAGAAGCTGTGGAGGTCTGGTTTGCAGAGCAAGAAGAAACATTTTTGAAAGGTCTAGAGACGTTGCAGGTTCGCTGTAATAAATGTATCCAATTAAGAGGAGAATATGTTGAGTAATAAAATATTTTGACATTGAAATTTTGTTTGGTTCTATAGTAGGCTAAGAATTTTTCAATATGGTATGGGATATATTAAGTTTTACAAAACTGTTTGGTGTAATGCCGGTGACTGACAATGGGTAAGATTTGTAATTTATCTTGTTTCCATAGGCTTTTAACTTCGAAGGCAAAGGGTAAGTATTTTTCAATTTTCTTCACGTATTTTTGTTGCAGATTTGTGTCTTTAGGTCTGGATATATCGATTAAATATGTCTGTTTTTTTTGATTTTATTTGTAAGTGTGATATCAGGTCTATTATGTGCAATGGTGTGATCTTTGTATATGGTGCGGTCCCCGTAGAGTTTGGCTACATCGTTTTCAAGTATTGTTTGTGGGACGTATTTGTAGTATGGCGCGTGTTCTTTGATAAGGTTGTGGTGAGGGGCTAGTTCTTGGTGTATTATTTTGGCTGCATTATTATGTCGTTCTGTGTATTCTGTGGCAGCTAGTAGTCGGCATCCTCTTGTTATATGCTCGATGGTTTCAGGAAAGTGGTGGCATTTTCGGCAGTGGTCATTTAAAATTGCTGGGTCTTTAATAACGTATTTTTGATAATTTCTTGTACATATGGCTTGATCTTGTATGGCAAGAACAAAACCCTCTGTTTCTGGAAATAGGGTACCAGTTTTTAACCATGAATATGAAAGCTTTTTATTAATGTGTGGTTGGTTTATGATGTGTAGATGTCTGCCATGGAGTTCTTTGCTAGCTACGTATCTATTTTGTGAGTAGTTGGGAGGATGTCTGGTTCTTCTGCATTGTTGAAAAGGTTGAGAGGGGTGTATTTTTGTCTGCTGTAGAAATAGCTTTGTGTATTGGGTGGTCCTTGGTATGGAAGTATTGTCTAAGTTTTTTGAGTAAGTTTATTGTGCAATTCAGTAATATCAATTATCCCTCTTTCTTCATCTTATTATTATTATTATTATTATTATTATTATTATTATTATTATTATTATTACTATTATTATTATTATTATTATTGTTATTATTATTATTATTATTATTATTATTATTATTATTATTAAATACCGGTAATTACTTAAGTCTCACACAATGAAACAATTATATATTATGCACAACTTGAACGCTAAGCTATTTGTCTACTAATGACCTTAGTTAAGAATGGCCGGAAATGGGAGGTAGAATTACATGTATTTTTCCAAAAAGTTTACAAATAAGTGGGTGTGGCCGTTATCGAGAGGTGGTCGCTATTAGGAGGATCATTAATATGAATATCTCCGTATAATTGGTTTTTGACTTGGAAAACCGGTTTTAGATGTGTCCGCTTTGTAAGAGGTGGCCGAAAATAGAGGTTATACTGTAGTTGTGTTTGTAACTTTTCCATATCGCAACATTTAGTGAATATGTCATGTGAGTGCGAAATGAACAAAAATATTGGAAAATGTAATGCTTTACTTATAATAAGATTAATGCAATTGATAAAGTAATGAAGTAATATTTGTTCGATACCTGTTTAGAAAGTAGCTGGTATCAAAGGTTACTGGTTGGTAAAAATTCCATTTTGTTCATTTTACTTTCACTCAAGCTAATTTCTGATTTTTAATTGACAATTTTATCGGTATGGAAAAGATGCTTAGGCAATCCACCAAAACGATTTAATCGATTTATTTTTTATTTTAATTATTTCTAACTTAAATAAAAATTGCAGAACCAAAGCCTCTGGAGGAATCAAACATAATTAAATACACCACTTAGAGATAAGTTCATTTTCGTTCACTTGAATTTCATCGACGAACACGCAACTCCCGTAAACGAAAACTTCACCATCCCTCTACGTAGAATAAATAACATTAATTAGTCATGAATTTTTAAGTCTTATACAGTTAGAAAACATTCTTGTTAACATACTCATAAAATTACATGTTGATCATAGTAAAGAACTACATAAAGAAAAAAGACAAATATGCAGAAATGATTAGTATGCCTTTTCTAAACTTAGTGGCTCTAACTTTTGTACTTCTCTTCCCGCTTGCTTATAAAATCCCTAAAACAAATCAGCACTTGACGTCATATTAATATTTTAATATTAAACTCTTTCAACGTTTTTTGTAAACTGGATATAGATGTTTAAGCGTACTGTTGATCCAATGTTGGGAAAAAGTGATGCAAAGCATGATCCCCAAAACGAAACCAACGACATAAAATGGTTACCCACAATTTCTTTGCGGTCGTAAACAGTGTCTAATTGATTGATCCCCCAGTCCAACCTCTTCTGGCCTAAAAATAATTAATATTTATTAATGTCTGTAGTTAACTTAATGCCAAACCTGCGAGTGTCGCCTCTCGTATAAAGGTTAGGGTGTATAGTGTGTTGTTGTATAAGCAATTATCCCAAAAACGGTACTGCTCACAATCAAAATTAGTTGCCACATTAGAAATGTAGAGATGAGTGAACTCTTACTGAAGCACAACATTGCAGTTGGTAGAGTAAGAGGTAACATTCCACTTACATAATTACGTTTATAGCGAACCATTTCTATAATACTAATCAAATATTTATTACTTGAATAGTTGTATATTTATTTTACCTGTCTAGGCCAAACATATGCAAAATAAACGGAAATACAGACATCATTGCCGTTATCCGGATCACATATTTGATGACAAAAGATTTTTCTCTGGGTAAAGGTTTAACATTGGAAAACGCAAGTCAGTTGTAAATCAAATCGCGAATTAGGAAACAGATGATGACTTAAAATGTGCATCACTCTAAGCCCCCATGGTGCCATTATAACTGTATTACCATAAAACATTCTAATGTTGTCACGTTGATGGACGTAATTGTGACTGGCAACCATTAGAAAGGTTCCAGATATACCTGCTAAGATTTCAAAAATATACGAAAACAAATAATTAGCCAAACAAGCAAATGTAAATGTTGTCAACAACAGTAAGTCTGTGTATACATTGGACATATTAAGAGAGTTTTGTGGTAACGTTTTCAAAGCGTCACGTACTCTCATTTTAAGGGTTTTGTAAAACCATTTTCATGGAACGTGTATGGAGATACACGCGGCTTTGTAATTTTTTGACAAAATATTTTTGAAGAAGCTGTTCTGGTGGATCATTTTTAGGTGATGAGTTTCAAAAGCTTCTGTTATATCCATTCCCTGCAAGAAACATGAGTCATTAACAATTCTGCAATGTGTGATATAGACATTATGCAATTAGTTTCAAATAAGTAATTGATATTCTAAGTGTTTAATCACTCCATTCACTGCAAATTTAAAAGGAAAGTACTAATGAAGCAGTAAACAGTACTAATATCCGACCTTACACCTGACAACCTTCATTTAAGAACTCCTTGTCTTACTTTTGAATATGTTAAAGATTTCGGAGTTTACTGAAAAAGAGGTTTGTCCTTGCTGCAAACTACACACATCAGCCACAAATTCTATCGATTTTACAAAGTAAGTTGTATAAATACCGGTAATGAAACATAAGAAGCCAATGAATCTGGAGGAGTCTCAAGAAGGTGTCATATAACTCTGGAAATGATTGAAAAAGGTTCAAAGAGAATTGATTAATTGTCTGGAATATTGTCAAACCGCAGACATTTTCAATATTTAGGTATATGACATAGTACATGAAACACAGTAAAAATTTAATGCAAGATTAAAAAACATTTGGAAACATTAATTTGATAGTCAAACTTGTCTTTCCTTCTATTATTATTATTATCATATTTTGTTTTTACTTTTGATATTCTTTATTCATCCCAACTCAGTCCCTGGTAAGTCAGTTTAGGTACGCATTGAAGAGTTTGGCCCTTTATAATCATGGAGTCCTCAGGTTACAGACTGCATGCATTTCGTTTTAGAGCTGCGAAACTTACAACCCCTTTCTACGCCTGCCGCCCCTAGAATGTCGATTGCTCCCTGAAGTTTCTGATTTAAGTCGGATTTTAAAGAACCGCAGAGGAAAATTGCGATATCGTCGACGTAAATGCTACGACAGACACTCGGATTAAGAATTGTGTGATGCCATTTTCTAACGTTCGTCGACTAGAAGTTTCCAGTCATAAACGAACTCTAAAATATCTTTTCACTCAAAAAATATGTAAGTGAAAAAGCTTCTGTAACTCGAATCGTATAGTCTTTTCTATATCCATGAAACCGATCATTAGGTAATATCTGGCATTGAAGATTCGCATGGTGGAGAGTTTGAGATGAACGAGTCCGCAACAAAAGCGGATTGATACTTTACCAACTGGTTTTTCTCTCATACATGAGAGTTTTCTGTCCATCATCAATTTGAGAAGCTTACTCACACACGATGTGAGACTTATCGGACGGTAATGTAATCAAAAGATTTGTATCGCTCTTAAGTAACGATGGTTTCCTCCGACGTAAAGGATACTTTCCTTCGGTCTATATCCGATTAGTGTGAATGGATGAGTAATTATAGTGCTTATTGCTTGTGGGTTGGTGCTAAGCGGAATACGTCTTGTTTTGATGTCCCTTCGAACAGGTATTATTACACCACTGCTTGCTCGCTAAACTGTTGGGGAGTCTAATCAATTGTTTTAGAGAATGCAGTTGCCCAGAAGAGTTGGTGGTTGGGCTAGGTGCAAAACTAGGTATTACACTCGGTGGTGGCATTCCCGTCAATCTAAGCATATTTATTTTCTGCTGTATCATCTTTTTAAACCTAGTATCAGTTGTTTGACAATTTTATTTTGCAGATTTGAGACATGGAGTACTCTGGCCATGTCTGAGTTAGATAGGACTGTTTCACGTGTGCATATGACCAACTATTTCTTTGGCTTCTGATAAGGTAAGTTTTGTGAGTCTTAATTACCTATACAGCCTTCTCTTCTTTACGTACTGCACAATTTCTCGATCGAGAGGAGTGGTTGCCCATGCAATTGACACAAGTCAAATGATGTGCTTTCGTGCGGTAGATTTCTACACAAACTCCTATTGCAACATGTTGTGGTGTGTCCAAAATTTGATGTTTCCAACACCGAACAGGTTCGGGGATGTATGAGTGGACTGGATGAAATCTTCGGGGCGGCCGGTTTGTTGAAGGTAAGTATTAGACTCGCCGTGTCATCTAAAATACCGTTCCTGTTTTAATTCTGCGTGCTTCTATTACGCTCCGTCATACCTTTGACTATTGTCTCGATCTAACAATTGAAAAGGTCCCTACATGTAACCAATACTTTGCTATAATTAAAGCCCCTGTTTAACTTTCCTAACCATTTTAAGTACAGCACGTTTGTCTGGATTCGCATTAGGGTTTTTAGAAGCACCCCTGTCTTTACCCGGATTGGGTATCTCTTTGGATTTGTCCCATTGTGGTCGTGAACGTTGAGCTGACAATCCTCATTAGTGGTAGACCTACTCTAATGCATTATTTTTTGTAAATTATCGTTTTTGCAATTTTATTAATATATTATTATTAATATTTTTATTATTATTATTACTATAAACAACAAACATTGCGTTTATTTAATGGCTATTGGGAAGCAGACGAATAAAATTCTCATTTCATATCAAACACCACAGGTTTTTTACTTTCTCAATTTTATTCGACGTTTTTGTTTATTATTTGGTACTTAATTTGCTAATTTACAATTAATTGTCCTTTTATCAACTTATTTTCAAGTTGTTGGAACCTGTTCTCTGGACCTCATTATCCTTCTTACTTATAATTTGCGCAGGCTACATTACAGATAGCAAATTTGATACTTCATGCCGAACTAAAGTTTTACAACATTTTTTCAAATAACGTCTCTAGAGGTTGTTCTTTTAGCTTTATCACGGACAAACATACTCTAATGGATGGTTTTTGAGTTATGGAAAATGTCTAGGAGGGCTATTCACTTCAATGTTACACCTGTCGCACAAATCGCTCATCGGACATGGTAAGTTTTACTCTTAAATCTAATAAATTACATTTGTATTTACAGGGTTTGACAAGATTCCTGTCCTTTCAAGACTTCATTCGTCTAGGGATCTTAAATTACAATTAATTTTTTTATACTCAATTTCTTAAAACTATTTATTTAATTGGCAATTCAAATTTTTAAATCTCTCATTTATTATAAATAAGCTTTTAGCTAGGGTCAATGCAATATATTTGCAAATCTAAACGAATATTAACGACCTAGAGAGCAGAGGTTGCAAGATAACAAAAATCCTAACACTTGGTATTTATCAAAGTAATAATAAATTTACATTTTAAATGTTTAGATTTTGACAAACATTTTGTATAAATTTTACGATTCAGAAACAAAACGATTTTTGAACAAATAGCTTTCATCATGTTATATTACTGTCGTGCTATAATCTGAGAAAACTCTTTGATTGTTTTGATGTTCACGTAAAACAAGAGGCTTTTTAATATTGATTTTATAATTATTGCCTAAACATATTGTCATGAAGTTTATATTCTGCATGTCCTTTTTCATAAACATAATTTAGTGTAGTGTGCAACTTTGAATGCTCATCATTTTTCAGCTGAAATTTTCTAAATGAAATCAACCTACATATATACATACTTTAGTTTCTTCCAGCCAAAATCGTCCTCCTGGATGTTTGTCAATAAATTCAGTAACGTCGTACAAATTATTATGAATTCGCCAAAGCCCATCTAGATCATCGGCATTTCTTTCATTTCAGCCAACTTCTTGTTACTGTGTTTGAAAAAATTCAGACCAGCCACTTGTACCTCTATTTTTGTAGTTACGTCGTTGATTGAAATATTGGTAAAGATAGTCAACCTTACGGGATTATGCGACCCCGAAATTTGTTCTAAACATCAGAGGTCGGTAGTAAAGCTTTGTGCTAAGAAAATACGTCAATTGTATTGTAGAATTTACAGAACAGTATTGCCGATAAATGTGAAATAGAAAACTGTAATTTTGCTGATAGTTTATGCTAAGGCACGACATTGTTGCCAATGCATCATGCCGTTGATTGAAATATTGGTGCATTGAGTCAATGTTGACAAACAAACAAAAACATGCGTTCTACAATATACAAGAATTTATTGATTTTTGTCGACGTACTAATTAAAGTGTGTCCTTTGTTATATATTTTTTTCTATTGTCTGTTAATTGTTCAATGTAATAATATTTATTTGTATCTTTCTTACGTAAGGTTATAACAATGGTTATACCATCATGACAAACACATATATGTACAAAGATTGTATACATACACATGTGAATAAAGTTTATTATTATGAAAAAAAACCTGCAGATTTAAAAGTATTAATTTCGTAAAGAAATCGTTGAAAAACGTTCTCCCAAAAAAAAACAATTTCTTTAAATACTTTTGAAAATTCCATACCATATATATTTTTACATTAACATCGTTTATCCGTTGAAAATGTTTTAAAATCTATTAGGCTTACGCAAGTAAATTTCTAAATTTTGGTCATTGAAATTAAATTTTTTTAACATAGAAACGCTATCCCTTTTTATGTTGGAACGAATGTTGAATTTTCTTATATTACAACCTAACGTACTCAACTGTTTGCATCTAAACAATATTATAACAAGCCTACTCATTTACTAAAGGTGTTGCTAAAAGTATGCAATTGTAGAATTTCTGACTAAGCCGATAAGGAATGTGACTCATAAACGATAATCCGGAAGACTCCTCGTAATACATTTGTTTCAATATCAACTTTAGGTGTACTTATATTTTAAGGATATGATAAACGCATTAAAGAAGCATCTATGCAAAGCTTAATGATTATCTGTTTATTTGTTACAATGAAAATATTACAATCAAGATTGGTGTTTTTTTTATTGAAACTTTTTACTGAAGAATTTTCATCTTTTTAAAAACAGATTATGGTTTATTTGGAAAAAGTTAAAGCTCCGTATAAAAAATGTCTCAACAGCAGTGTGAATTCATGGTTCAGAGAATGCGATCACTCTGCACTGTTAATTATCGATGCAGTTGGTTAAAATAAAACTATATCGAACCTTAAAGTGGGAGGCTAATAAACATATTTCTAATAGCTATAATTACAGTGATGTCTCACAAAACCACACCGTAAATAAGAATATTATCTGCATAAATAAGTGTAAATGTTTGGATATGTTTATGTATAGCATTGTATTAGGTACGTTATTATTTATGTGTAAATTGTTTAAATTATTACTATTATTTTAGATCAGTTGGAATTGTAATTTTTGGAACAATGTTTATAATTAATGAGCTATTTTTACTTTAATTAAACTATTTTAATTCGAAACCATGATATTTTGATACAGTTTCAAAGAGTAAAATCTAACTTTTTATCTCTACTAACAGATAACAAAGTGAGTACTATTTTTACCACCAAATTTCCCTCAATAATTTTCTAATTCACTATTGTAATACTGATTTTTCAATATTAAATCGTCATTTATTTCGTCACAGAAAAGCATAGTGTATGATACACGTATTATCCGCACCGCGTCCGGAGATAACACACCCAAGCTAAAATCTAGTACTTTTGATTTTTAGAAGTAATAGGAATAGGTTTTATTACCAAGTGAATTTAAATTTGAAGGTCTAGTGGAACCCACTTTCCCTAAAAAACACGGTAACTTGTTGCCTTTTGAATTGAAAAATTTGAAAACCAATTTTTTATTTAAAATCCTTTTCAACTGAACACGTAAAAAACAAGTAGGAGGAAGTAACATGTAACTGAACGAAGTACAATGA